>JARHVA010004294.1:305000-477500 GCA_037957365.1 Torreya grandis
ATGCATTATGAATAAAGTATTTTTATTTGATTTAATAAATATTATCTATAATAATGTGGTCATGGACATAGTAATATTAATTTTGTTACCAAGAGAGTTGGGACCATCAATAGCACATACCATTTCAGATGTTAAATGTTTATGAGTTGGTTTTAAAGGATGTTGAATAAATAATTGGTAATTTTTAACATGGTATTTGATTTATATCAATGAGCCAATCATTTATTTTGCATCCACAATCACGT
Organism: Torreya grandis; assembly: GCA_037957365.1. Classification (NCBI taxonomy): domain Eukaryota; kingdom Viridiplantae; phylum Streptophyta; class Pinopsida; order Cupressales; family Taxaceae; genus Torreya; species Torreya grandis. The sequence continues at coordinate 305,246 of JARHVA010004294.1, forward strand.
CACTTACCCTTGGTATATATTCAAATTGGGTATGTTTAAAGCCATACTTAAGATGGTCCACCATGGTTTTTTAAGGTATAAACTTTTCATCTTTGGTTTGGTATTGATTTGTCACCTAGTTAATAATCAATTAGGAATCTACATGAATATGTAATTGTTTAATATTACATTGTAATGCTAGGATAATCTCTAAAATGAATGGTTCATATTACACCATATTGTTGTTACAAGTGAAACCAATGTGCAAGGCTTTGGGAATAAGATCCCCATGTGGTTTTATGGATATAATTCTTGTTCCATATCTACTAGAGGTGTAAGAACCATCAAAGTATAGTGTCAAATGATGTGATTCAATAATGGTTTCATCCATAATCATGATGGACTCATCAGGGAAATCAAAATGAAGTGGTTTGGTATCTAATAAGGTTGATTTCATAAGTTGATCTATAAATACATTCCCCTTAATTAATTTTTTATATACATATTTAATCTCAAACTCACTCAAGATCATAACCCATTTAGCCATATGACCAGTCAAATCTACCTTGGAAATTTTGATTGGCTTAATTTAATCAATAAAAATGGTTTTCTTGGTGAGCATGTAATGCCATAACTTATAGGCTATGGATACCATTACTAAGTGGGTTTTTTAAATTGGTGTATAATTGTGTTTATAGGAAACCAATATTCCACTTAAATAATACACTTATCATTCTTTCCCCTAATCATCTTGTTGGGAAAAAAGTTCCCCCAAAGCATGTTTAGTTGTTGAAATGTATAGGAGTAATGGCTTCCCAATTGTTGGTGGCACTAATACACATGAATTTGATAAATAATCCTTCAAATGTTCAAATTCCTATTGATAATCGATGTTATACCAGAAGGTGGTGCCTTTATTCAAAAGGTGAGTGAAGGATGAAATTTATTTACTACTTGATAAAATAATCATCAAATGGATTGGACTTTACCCTGAAAGCTATAGAACTACTTCAGATTAGAAGTATGAGGCATTCTTTAATGGCCTTAACCCTATTTAGATCGAATTTAATGCCCTTGTGAGAGATAATGAAACCTAAAAAATTTCCTAAAGTGATGCTAAATATGCACTTATTTGGGTTAATATGTATTTTTCACTAATTAGACCTTTTAAGGATTCTTTGTAACACTACTACATGGTCTAATCTAGTCTTGGATTTTCCCAATGTCATCTACATAATATTATATAATACCAACACCATGTCATGGAAGATGACAATCATTGCACATTAGTATGTAGCATCTACATTATTAAGGCTAAATGGCATCACTTGGTAATATAATGTTCCCTATCGGTGGTGAATGTTGTTTTGTGTTGGTATTCAAGTGTTATTTTTATTTGATTATACCCTAAGAAGCCATCCATAAGAGGCAACATCTCATACCCTACCATAGAATATATGATCATATCAAGGTTTGGCAAAGGAAAATCATCCTTTGGGAATCATTTATTGATATCTCTATAATATGTACATAGGTGAATTCACTATGGATTCTTGATAACTAGGATGATGTTCCATATCCATTCAGAATAGTCTATGGGACAAATACATTCTACCTCCAATCATTTTTGTAATTCTTTTCTTACTAGTATGTCAACGTGTAGATACATTTTTCTCAACTTTTATTTGATTGGATTTGAGTCTATGTTTAAAATAATGTGATGTAAAACTAAAAAAAGGATCCAATCTAGGCATATTTGAATAGGAGCAAGAAAAATATCAATGAATTATCAGAGGGTAGCAAGAATCACATGTTCCTCTTTAGTGTGGGATGCTCGAAGCTTGATCCATTTATGCTCGATCAACATTCCAATGTTTAATTATATGTATATCCTATTATTATTGTCAAAACATCTAATATAATTATAGGCAATTAGGTAGATTTTCCTTTATCATTGTTTTGTGGCTCAACTAGATTGTAAAGTAGGCTAGTAAAGGCCACTCAACAAAGACATGCCAAAAAATTTGAACCAATTATTCAAATAATTTTTATCTTCTAAGTTAATTCCTAGCTAGCATGAGGTTCTAGGACTAGACGTAATCTAGGATTCATTAAAAAGAGGGTTAATTTCCTCATTCAATGGTATTGGAAATAAGTTTTCACCATGGGACTTGTCATTTTCTTTACATTTTCCCTGGTCTAAAAGTGTCTCAAAGAGGTTTTCAATTTGTGACTCAATGTTTCATTTTCTGTTTCATTTTATTTATGACCAAGGAAGCTCACCTGCTCCCCAAAATAAGTAGAAGGGTCCAATGTAATATAAAATCCTTATTGGTCCTAGTTATTCAACTAGGGGTGATGGAAGAAAAGAGGGTAATTAGAGGGAATTAAAGTAATACTATAAATGGTATTGGGATTAAATAGGTTGTTATCAACTAAATCTTCATAGATCCTATAATAGGACTCTACGTCCTTGTAAACATCATCATAGTTAGATGGTAAATCAATATCACTCTCGAGATCTAATGGGTTAACCCCAAGAGGTTGAAACCCAATACCTTGAGTTATTTTTTGTTTGGTAATAAATACTAGTTCAATAGGACCTTTATACTTTACCCCCAAGCCTTTCCATTTGTAAACTTGATTATCCATTATCCTATTTAGGATAGGATAATTTTTTCTTTGGTAGCAAGTGGAAAAGTCATCATTATACAACTATGAGTCATCATTGCCTTTTAGTTGTTCCTAGTCTTGTGAAGTAGTTTTGATAAAAATAATAGGTCCTTTTTTATAATCATCCTTCTTTCACCATTACATTATATCACTCTTTACTTTAGGTCAATGATATGATTTTGGTGTTTTAGGCAATTTGTACTTTTGAAAATCATCACTAATTTGGTATTACTCAACACCTTTGTATTGAATAGTAAAATGAGAGGATATTTGAGGAGGTGGTGTAGATAAAGTAGATGATAGGATACTTTGATCTATGTAGTTTAACTTAGGTGGTGGAAAAACTACATATTTGTACCTTCAGGGATGTGTTCTAGGCCAAGATGATAATAATAACTCTTTTACTCTACTTTAAGATGTTTACAATATTGATATGGTTTCAGATCAAAAGGAATAATAACTTCTTATACAAAATGGGGAAATTTGATTCATTGATGTAGAGTGGAAGGTACTACACACACTTCATGTATACAATGTCACCCTAGGAGTAAATTATGTGAAATATCTAGATCAAAAACATGGAAATAGGTATCATGGGTCAAAGGCCCCACTATAATAAGAAAGTAAATCATGCCCTATGAATCTCACTCCTCATTATCATAATTTTTGATGGAAATAATATCTTGGTTAAAATATGGTCTCATGTAGCCCAAATGTTTGAGCAATTTCGATATTAAAATATTCATATCTAAAACACTATATATGTTGACATACTTAATTTTATGTCAAGAAATGACTGCCTCTATATAAAGTGGATTATTGTGCAATAGTGTAAGGGATGACTACCACTTTGGTCAAAAGTAAGTTATTAGATTGTGGCATAATGACTCACAAGCATTTGGAATTTGTCAAGAGTAATGTCACTTGGGAATTTAGATTGTCTTAAAATATCATTTAATATGTTTTCATGAATTTTTAACATTATAACAAGTTTTAAATTAGAAATTTACACTGGTGTATTTTTTAATTGTTCCACAATATCATATAACTTGTCATTAGTAGAAGCAATCATATTATATTTTTGAGGTAGAAGGTATTCAATGGAATTATTGGAAGAAGAAGGTGGAAGACCTTAGATTATAAGCTTGGAATGTTGAGTTGTGAATGTGCAACCTCAAGTTGGTTAGGGGTTAATGTAATTATAATAATTAGAATTATGGCCTATAATGGTGTCTTGAATGCTGACTAATATTAAAGCTATTTATATCCAAAGGATGATTATTAACATATGGTGAGGAGGACCTAAAATTGATGGTGATGATCATCTAGTATTTGTGGTTTTTGGATTAGGATTGATATTAATATTGGATATATTCTCAATATTAATGTGACCTATGACATTACCATAGTCATATGGGACATTATTATAGCTCAATTGGTTGGAATGGGTTCCCTGACCTTGATTTTTATTTGTTTTCTACTACTACTAATTTGGTCCTTGATTCTGATTATTGGAAGGCTTGTTCTGATTCTAAAATTTATCTTTATGTTGATTTTGATTCTAGTTATTAGATTTATGATATGGAAAATGGTTTTGATAAGTACATAAATTTTGATTAGACGTTGAGGTATCATGGTCCAAATCTATATCACCATTCTCTAGCAAATCTTAGATGAAGTGACACAACTACAAACATCTATGAATTGAATGACCCTTAATCTAATGGTTATCATATAACTCATTCTTCCTACACTAGTTGGGTTTAGGTTGGCCTTCTAGGAATGGTTTTAGAATCATCCAAATGATCATGTTAGTTACAACCAATTTCTAAAATACCGCTTCAATATGCTCCCCAAGTTAACTAAAAACTCAAATTTGGTGTTAACCTCTTCTTGAAGGTAGTATTTTAAAATTAAGTGGATAAGTAGGTGGGTTAATTTTATAGGTAGTGGGTACACCATTTTCACATATCTAGACTTTATTACCCCATATCCTACAAAAAAAATTATTCCTATTAAACTATTTAGGATTTTTAGATGTACTTGATTGCACTTGCATAGGATCTTCTGTCTGAATCTTGATTTTAATTTGGTTTTGAGAATAAATATTGATAACCAATTTATCAATGAGGGTTTTTTTTTAATTTTTAGTCCCTTAAAAAAAATTCCTCAAATGTATTTTCATAGTGAAGTCACAGATTATAAGTTATGTCTAGTTATAGATTGGTAGTAAAGACTACGATCAATTGTTTAAATGGGATATTATGTGGGAATGAGATGACTAGTGTACACCACCATTACAAATGACTATAAAAACTATATCCTCCTCATTTTTTTCATGACACATGTTGAACATAGTCACTTCATGTTCTCTATTATAGGAAAAGTGTTACAAAAATGTTTTAGACTTGTCATCAAATTTATCAGTAGAATTTTTGGGTAGCTAGAAAAACCTCTCCAAAGCTTGACCAACTAAAGAATGGGGAAATAAGATAAGTAAATATACACTATTTTATTCTACCTACTGGAAAGTAATGAATAACTATTTTAATTTCTCTTTTGGATCACCTTTCCCTTTGTACTTATCAAATTTGGTCATATCAAAATGATGGAGGAATTCAATCTAAAGATAACTCATATCTAAGGGATACAAGCATATAGCATATAGATTGAAATTCTTATCTTGATTTCTTGATTTAATGTAATAAACTACATCTTTCACCTCCTGTAAATATTAATAAGTTGGGATGGATTAAGAGGGAGTGGGTATAGGTTTTTGGACATTCAAAGATAGATTAACTTAACCTGAATAAAGTGGTGGTATGAAGTATTGGGGAATTTGTACCAGATTGGTTCTACCATGAATGTTCACCCTTTGAGTGGGGTTATATTTTTGATAGGGCATGTGATGTTGGTAAGGCATTTGTTGCTGAGTGTGACATTATTATGGAGGAAAATGTGGTCTAAATGGGAGAATGATTTTTGGGTATTGAATGGTAATTATTAGGATTAAAAAGAAACCTAATTTAATTCATAAGAATATATATGTGAGAGGAAATTATTTCTAGATAGGTGAATTACATTGATAGATGTGGTTGAATAATAGTAACATATTTTTTATTAGACAATTTTTGTTGAGGATTGGTTACCAATTATTATGGTGTAGGATTGGCCACCACTTCTTGTAGTGGAATATTGGTCTCCACCTATTAAGGTGGGGGAATGGTCACCCCATAATGTAAACTAAGATTAGGTTCCACCTATTGTAGTGGAATATTGGTCACCACCTATTGAGGTGAGGGAATGGTCACCACTAGTTGAGGTTGGGGAATGGTCACAACTTTTTGAAGTGGGGAATTGGTCATGACTTGTTAAAGTGGAAGATTGGTAACCACATATTGAGGTGGGGGAATTGTCCCCACTTGATTTAAGTGGAAGATTTGTTTCCACCTATTGAGGTGGGGTATTTGCAACCTACTATTATGGAATAGGTGTGGTCACAATCTATTGTTTTGAAATGTTTGGAATATTAGAATAAATGTGATGTTGGGAAGTTGGAATATTAGAATGTTTTCTTGTGTTTTGGATGACGCTTGATGTGGTTTGAATTACACTCGTTGATATTTATCAACCACATGCCTGGAGTAATCCATGCAAGGATTTAGATTAGTACTAGTCAATAGATTTCTTTTAGATATAAGCATGGTAAACAAATATGTAACTAATTTATTGTTGGAAAATGGATCAATATTGGGTGTGTAATGGATTAATAAATATAATGGTTGTTTGGTTGGAGGTTTTATATCTATTAGTGGCGGTTTGTGAATATATAAGGAAGTTAAAGAGGTAGCTAAAGTAGCCAAATCATGACTAGCCTTTTGTATTTGAGAGGTGGTGAATTGGATTTTGGATGGTGGGTCAATGTGTTGACATTTTTCTTTGTTATAAACCATAAGGGCTTGATAATATGTTGGTACAAGAGTCTAAAAATGGCTACAAATAATTTTATTATCTAGTAATCCAAGGGGAATCTCCTTAAGATCTCTAACCAAATAGCATAAATATTTTATGGGAAATCTAACACAACATTTAGCACCCATTTCTAAAAATATTACTCTATACACTCCTTTTCAACCACTTCAGTGTCTAAATAGAATTTAGAATGATTTATACCAAACAATGCAAATTTAATCTAGAAATCACTTAACATCACAAATTCATTTGATGTTAGACATAAGTGCCTAGAATTATGTCACAACATCCCTATTTTGGTTAAGAACTTGTATACAATGATAACCTCTCACGAATTCATCCAAAATTATGTTGTGACCTATCAAACTAACATTTTCTACTAATTATTTAGGGCACTTAACCTAGTTTTTGAAATTCCCAAAATCCTAAATAGAATTAATTAACAAAGTAAATCAAATTAATTACTTATGTGAAAAAATGTTGAATTAGAGAATATCTAATTTATAAAAATCAAAATTTAACAAATATGAAGGAATATGAGGTTATGCTGGTGTCATTATCTTCAAAGTCAAGTATTGTAAAAAATAAACATAAATGCCATAAATATCATAAATGTTGAACCATGCTTTATAAAATCAACCTCTTTCTAAAAACATAAATTCTTTTGACCAATATAAGCCAAACCCTATACTAACCACACATGAGTTATAGTTATCTAAAAACCTATAAATACAACTTCAATGAATATTCTTCAAAATGTTTTGGTCTATAAACATATAATGCTAGATTACTTTTAGAAAAATTCATTTCCATCACAAGCCAAGAGCTAGTTTCCAAGGGGACAAGAGGAGGTATTTCCCAAAAAGCATACAGATCATCAAAGTCCATTTTTTCACCATACTAAGCATAATAATTCTCTCATGTTGATTGCAATAAGGAGTCACCCTAGGAATTCAAATGGTATTTGTGTCTTCCATTAGTAGATTTATTTGTTTTTTTGTCATTTCACCCTAGTACTTAGGCTTATAATGATAGTTATCACTGATTGTTTTGGTTTATCTAATAACAATAAATTTATAACATCATCTTCATAATCCTATGTCACATATTGGCATGACCAGTGGGACAAGAACCCCAGATTCATCATAGAAGCATCTTTAGAGCCTTCAAAATGAAGAAAAGCTCATATTTTATTTTGTTTTTGCATTTTATTTCCTAACTTTGCAGTGTTTTATGATTGACTATAGAAGTGTGAATTCATCCACTCCATGTCAATGGATTCAAAAGTCAAAATAGTGAAATCATTGTTAAAAACTATGAAATCATCATATAAAAGTGCAAAATTATCTTAATCTTGACCCTATTTTGCGTAATCATGAATTTAGAGTGCTATTTTACAAAAGTGTTACGATAAACTATGAATTTATAATATAATTTTTCATTGTTTTATGCTTGTTCTACCTAATCTTGAATTCATTGCATATAATTTTGAAATCATTTGAAAGAATCATGAAATCATTATTTTATTATTTTGGTGTTTTTTTGCAAGTTTCTTGAAAAGTGTGGATTGTGAGTCTAGAATAGACAAATCATCTGAGTCATGAAATTGGTAAAATGAGTTACAAAATTGCTAAAAGGATTTGAAAAATCATAGTGAAGATGTGAAATTGGTTTTTCCTTATTGTGTGATTTTTTGTAGGTTTTTGGTAACTAAAAAATTGAAGCCTATAAATACAAAATTATCAATTTTAACCATGGAATTATTTATTTTAGTTGCAAAAATGGCCAAATTAATTATGGAATTGTAATAAAGAAGTGAAAAATTGGTAATAATAATAGAAAAACCACAATGAAACTATGAAATCATCATTTGAGAGTTTTGTATCCTCTATTATTTTTGGATTTTCATCGACTAAATTTTTTTATAGTTTACCTTGACTTTGTAACTATGAAATCATTCTAGAGAGCATATGTTCATATTTATTGAGCTAATTTATAGGTTACCTTCATCATCTTGGATTAAATATACTTCTAACAAGTGTTTTTAAGTTTTCTCAAGTGAGGAGAAACCATATCTCATCCCAAAATCACTTCATCACATTTGAAATTTGGTGTTTTAAAATCATTGGGAAATTTATTATTTTTCATTCCAAATTCTTTTTACAATGCCTTCACACATTTCAATTTTAGTGTTTAAAAAAAATTTGCTTTTTTTACTTTCAATTCGGCATTTCATTTTTGAGTGATGTTTTGTGAAGTCATGCATATGCTCTCCCCTATTTAGGGTGACTTAGAAATGTGATAAGTTTTTTATTTATTGTAGCATAGATTTTAAGTCATGTATGCTCTCCCCTCATTTTATTGAATTTGGGTGATTCAAAATGGACTTTATCCCTTTATTTCTTATTTGAATACACTAGTGCAATTTCATCACCTCCTTATAAGTCATTTAGGGGTGTGTTAACCTAGCATTTCATATCTAGCATTGTAAAACAATGAGTGTATTGTTGACTAACACAATGGTTGAGAGCTTAACCTGACCATTTAAATTGGGTCTCAAATTATGTGGTAGTATAGAAATTACACTCTACTAAGAAATTAGTAGATGGATTGGTTATAAAAGTGATAAGAACCTTTCATAATAAGATAGATGGTTTAAATCTTAGTGACAAATATTTTATTACATCTAAGTGTTTTTAGGATCTTGTGGACCATCTAGAAAAGACAATTTGAAAATTTTAGATTAATAGACCCCACTTACCATGGATTATCCTTTCAATGCCAATTTATTTTTATGATCTAAGTTCCATGCCATGTATAAGTTGTTAAGAGATAGAGTTGAGATAAAAAAATATACCTTTATGCATTTTTATTTTTTAGATTAATAATTAATTCATCTCAAGAACTAGTATATCGATGAAAGCTTGGTGGATACTATGAAAACCTTGTGTCAGTTATTAATATAGGAACATATGTTTGTGTATTTATTATTTTGTGTAATTGAGTCTAAAATAATTCATGAAAAAAATTAAGTCCAATACCAAAACACTTGATATATACACCATTAACATTAACAAGTGTTATGTTTGCCAAATTTAGTGAGACCATTTACCTTAGACCAAAGACTTGAATAAGACATTTGTGCCTAAAATTTTGAGAGACATTGTTAAGTTTCCCAATTGAGTCTAGACCATTTATCTTTTGAAAAATCCAAGTCTTTCAAACCAAGTTCAAAATCTGTCTTTCAAATTTCATATATAAATATGATTGGTTTATGCGTGTGTCTTGCTTATAGCTTGGGCTTGATTTGTTCACATTTTTGTGTTTTGATTGTGTAACTTGGATCTATTTTTAGTCTGGTTGAAGACATTTCCCTAGATCATGTTCCCTTTTGGATTGAAATTGTGTTTTTCCTTATTTCCATGTTTCAATTAGATCAAGTATGCCTTTTTATTTCAAATAAGTATCTTTAAACCAAAGATTATTTCCAAATTCATGTGCCAAGACCAATTTTATGTGCCTAAACCAAGTTTGTTTCAAACACCTAGTTAAATTTTCATGACTAAATCAAGTTCTTTTTTTCCTAGACCAAGTTTGGGCTAAGATCAATTTCATATTCCTAGACCAATTTTGTTTTCAATGACCTAAATAATATTTCAAACACCTAGATCTAGACCTTAGTGTGTTTTCCATATAGTTTAAATCTTGCATGCCAAGTTCTAGGATTCAATTTTACTTAGACCTTTTTCCAAGACCAAAATCTAAGTTTTTTATTTTTTATATCATTTGTTCCAAAGACCTAGATTGTGTTAGTGATAGTTCTTATTAAATTATGATGGTTGGTTTTCAAAGGAGAGATAATTGTAAAATAGGTTACAAGCATTTAAAATTTTAGACAAACCATTCTCAAAATAAAGAAACATAGATTTAACCATGCTTCCATATATATGTAGTGGATCTATGTATAATCAAAATTATGAAAGCATTATTACAAGTAACCCCTTTAACTATGAGCCCTATGGTGATAGCATAGTGTACAAGATCGATTCATATCCTACATATGCATGTCCTAACACAGGGAAAGAATAAGACCAATTCCTATAATACCTCATACACACACCTCCTTATTTGAGATAAAAATAAGACCCATTTTCACAATACGCTACCAACATGTTGTTTAGTATGGAAATGGTTCAACAATAATAACCATATTATGTGAACACATTATATAGTACAAATTATGATCCATACTTGTTTGATCATCATATTTTAGAACATAAAGATGATATCCTTGTTAGAGTAGTTGAATTTGGTGCCAAGTTCCCGTCAAATTTTTCATAAAAAATCCTACCTTGCCTAGTTATGGCACCTAGTCATGCACCTCTTACCCGAACATTCGAATATGCCTCTACAAGTCAAAATAAGGCCTTTGTACCCATGCTTAGCTGATAAATTCTTACATTTACTAAAGGCAAAGGTTAAAAGTTTTGACTAATTTTCATAATTTCATCAAGCCTACCAAACCTACCTTGATTTATTAAGAAATTTAGTGCCATGACTATTGCAAAAATGCCACTTATATAGTTGGATCCATCAAATGTGCAATAAAGTAGTTTGGTAGGTTCCTATAATGTGTATATAGATTAGTTTGTTCAAACTACATTGCTTATAGACATGTTTAATGTTCCTATAAATAAATAACAATTGATAACATCTTTAGGAATGCCTCTTCAAAAAGTGGTAGATAACAAATAGGTGTTCCTTAATCTACACCAAGTATAATCCAATGTACCAAAGAACACCCCACCCAATAATTACCAAAAAATCCCCACTTCAATTACATCAAAAAGATCACAACAACAAGGGGTAGGTATATGTAGTCATATAAAATGCAAAAATGTGTAATTTGAGTATGGATAATGACACCCAACCCATAAGTCCCTCTTACTTACTCTCATGATCCTCATAGGATTTTTTTCATTGATTCTTAGTCATCTATAGCCTTCCAAACTTGATCCTAGCTAAGATAGGACCTTATTTTCATGACCAATCCATTCCCATCAATCTTATTTGCCTATTACAATAGTGTCACACTATGACAATAACACCAATACCACTCCTATCCACTTTTGGCACTATTGTCCAAGCTAAATTTTGGCCCTAATGGTCAATTCCTTTTGGTTCCCCATCCTTCTCCATGTTGGCCTAATGTGAGAAAATTCAATCCATGACCAATAGATCCCTATAAAATCCCATTCAAAGATTATTTGGAAAGGGTTAGAAAATATTATCAAATAAACAAGAATACAAGTAAAACCACTTAGGCAATCTTTCCTATTCTTTACATATAGCCATCCAGTATAGTCTTGAGTACATATAAATCTCTGAATTAGTCCCTAGCCATCCTCAAGCACATCTAGTCTAAAATTTATTTCATTATCATATCAAAATTACACCACAGAATTTTAAAGGGAGAACTATATATGGCTTGATCCCTCTTCGAAGTATTGGTATGTAGGCAACATGCCTACACATGGGATGTGAAGCACATCTAGTGCATATTACACAAACTAACCCCTTTTCCCTATTTTATAAAGTTTTTTTCAACTACATTTAAGGTATATAAATGAATAAAATTAGATCTACAAGGAACAATACTAATAGTGAGGCTTCATAAATTTAGATACAGTGTCACACAGACCTATTGAATAAAACCCATAAAGTTTAGATCCTTAAAAAAATAATGTTGGGTAAGGACTATAGCATTGGTTCCACTATTATCCACTTTAGATGCTCCTATCTAATCAAAAAATGAAAGCCAAAATCCTATTTTTGATAGTGTCTCAGGCTTGCACAATGAATATCATATCTTGTCTCAGTTGGATCAACATAGTTTAAGCTAAGTCTTATTTTTTTAGAAAATTAATAGCGACTAATAAATTTTACAAATTATTATCTTATTTAATACATGTTATTTACAAATTTATCAATCTAGACCCTTTAAATAAATTTTTAATAAAACCCCAATATTCCCAAAATCATTAAAATATTTGGTGAACCTAACTTACTTCATTTGCGCACAAAAACCCTATAAACCCTAGGTAAATTCCTACTAATTTTTCCTGTAATTTTTTTCAATTTTTACTTGAATATTTAAATCATAAATTCATTTCAAATTTTAAAATTTAGTAGTAAATTTTAAAATATTTTTCCCATATTAAAATTAGAAAATCCCTTCAAAATTCAAAATTCAATAGTAATTTCAAAAAATTATTTTTCTCAAAACCCTAGTTACACAGAATAGGTCCTATTCAATCAAGCATTTTCCAATAATTTTATGAAATTTTAGTTGCATATTTAAATCAAAAATCCAATATTATTTTCAAAATTCCATAGTATTTTGTAAAAATATCATTATAAAAACCCTATTTTAATGTACTAACTCCTATTCACTTCTTGAGGTATCACCTTACATGTTTGTGAGCTTCATTTCAAAAGTGGGTTTCACTTATCTACAATTATTTCTTGCATTTCTTGCATAAAACAAGGAAACCATCATTGGTCCTAACATGTACATAAATGATGAAGTTTACCATATGTTAATACAAAAGCTCCATTATTTCCCTTTCATTCTTAATTTTCATAATAAGATATGATATTACAAAATTTATTCCTAAAATTTCACAAGATTCCAATATTTCTTTTTCATATTCTCTCTCTCTCTCATGAAAGATAATTTCCTACTCTATTTTTCTAAACATAATAGACATATCATAGCACATGTAAAATATTTTTATGCATTACTATACCATACCATGTTATCTACCCCTTACTTTTTATCTCTCATATGACAAAGTTTTCAATTTTATCTTGTTAGATACATTATAAATGTCATAGCACATGTTAAAGTTCTTTATGCATCAATGCACAATTCCATGCTCTCTATCCAAAAATTTATATCTCTCATTTTGAATGATTTTTATAAACATATTGTTATACAAATTATAACTCCAATTAAATTAATTTTATCCCACATACATGGTTTATACCTAAAGGATCCATTGCATAAGCTAACAACCACTTGGCAAGCTTCAATGTCATATCTTATGCAAAGGAAAGAGTTTCCTTCTCCTCCTCTCCTCTAAGAGGGTGATAGCTACTTTACCTCTAACTATATACATGATATCACCCCTCCAAAATGTGACACAACTTATATTATTGTTCTTAATGTATAAATTTGGCCTATAGCTTCTTCAAAACATCTTCAACATATGTGCTTAAATGTTCAATCAAAAGCAACTAGGGTTTGTACCTATGAGAATCCAAGGGATCAAATCATGAGTATTATCAAATTAATTTTATATTTACAAATGAATAATTATATATTACATGAAAATATAATAACATTAGAAAATCAAATTAAAATACAAAAGCCTCAAAGGCACCCTAGTGTTAATCATGTATATGTACCTTCACCTTGTCAATTTGTTGCAACAAATGTTACATATCAAAATAATAAATCAAAAGAAAGTAACTCTACAAATAGTGATTGAAAAATCATTCAAAGATAAAATAAGAGTTCAAGTGAGGTACTAATAGAAATGATCAAATCTAATTTGATCAAACTACCTCCTCTACATCCAATGAGAAGATCTAGATATTATTGTGCAAATCATAGAATGCATGGGCATCATATAGATTCATGTTTGAAATTAAAAGAAAATATACAAAATATAAATGTTAATGATGATCCTATACAAGGTAAATTAGTCAATCAATCTATAGTGACATAGAAACACATTCACAAAGGGTCAAATTTAGAAATAGTACAAAAGTGGTTACCAAAGTATAACTTAGAATAACAAAAGGATCAAAAAGAAAAATCAGAGCAATAAATAGTACCAAAAGCATAGATAAATCATGACAAAGATGAAAATATACCTCTCCTAAATGGAGCTTCACTTTCAAATAAATATGGGTTTGGTCAAAAATATCTACAATAGTTTAATTATCAAGGTCAAGGGTTGGGCAAGCATGCTCAAGGCATCACTACTCCTATTCTAGTAGTTGATAATGTTTGTCACCAAGGTTTGGGATTCATTGAACATCCTAAATAAAATCATTCACAAACACAATTTATCAAAGGAAAAGATCTAGATACAATAAAAGTCAACACTAGCATTCCATTGGTTCAAAATCAATATGATACTAATGAGTGGAACAATACAAGTTATTATGATTTCCAAGATCTAGACAATGAATCTAAATACTTAGAGTCATATTCATATCCATTCATTAATGCTTCATAATCATGCACTATTCCTTTGTTTGGTAAAAGACACCATGATATAAAGTCTCTCATGAGACTCATTGGTTAGTATCATTCCTTCCCAGCTTACTTATACATAATTTCTCAATTTATTGTACATAATTTCTCAAGTATTTATTGTACATAATATCCTCATGCTTGATTGTAAATAGTTCATAACATTTCAAAATTAAAAAACATTCAAATATTTAAAAAATATAAAAACATTCAAATAACTCAAAAACACCAAAAATATTTTGATTGTAGGCATTATCCATGCTTTACATTTCTACTACTATGTTAGGATTACATTTTTTGTTCTATGTTATTGTTTGTCAATTTATCTACATTAGCATGCTTCACTTGATCTTATTTGAGTGTGTGCAGTGACATATAGCTCTTTGATTGCTTTCCTCTACCCATTGAAGGGGCATCCTACTTCTACAATTGAGACACACATCAATATACATACTGGGGGCATTTTTTACATGACTACAGCATCAAATTTATGTGATTCCTACACCACACACTCTAGTTATCATGTTGATGTAAATTATTTAATATATTACATAGATTACTCTATCGACACTCACTAAGATATAACACTTGTGTATTTCTTAGTATATACCTAGTCTTGTAATAACATATTTTGCATACATTCACTTCTTTCTTTGATTAGTTAGATGTGTTTGTAATTCCAATTTCTTACATGTTTTCTTTGCTTACTTAGCATTAACTTGATGTGATTACATTTTCTCAATTCCTATTTGTATCTTATATGTGCCTTAGGACATTTTCCATTGTTCTTCACTTCTATTCATGTATGTGTATTAAGACATTTTCCAATGTCCTTTTCCTGTACTCCTCTATGTGATTGTGGCTTCCATTCCAACTTGCTTATTTCAACTATATGTGTATGTGGCATTTGAAAATGCCTTGTATGCTTCCTTTCTAATTTGACTGACATGTGCCCGTGTCCCTTGGCCACTCTTGTATGTTTCTTGCTTCTTACCTTGGGTGCTTGTTTCTTGTTTGCTTCTTGATTATTTATAATGTCATGATCCATATCATGAATTATTCATGTTTTATTTCATGCCATGATGTACATCATACTCCATCCCTCCAACTAACAACTAACAACTAACTAGACTTTAAATTTTATTTTATTACATTTTTACACCTATCTAGGCATACCCCTATTGATTTAGAAATATTTCAATAAAAATCATGCTATATCTTTATATATCTTATCGATTATCATTGATATATCATGTATCTTTGTAGCATAACACACTTGCAGGTCTTTTTCTTCTAAGGGTATTCATTTTAGGGTCTTTATTCGTACCCTCAAAAGAGGGGGAAATAAATAGGTGTTTTATAACAGAGATCAAAGCTCCTAATAGTAAAAAAAACAACATTTAGAACACCCAAAAAAATAACTAGACATCAAAATAATTTAAACATACCAGGTAGATAGACAAGAATCTAGAACAATCATTAGATTTGGCCCAAGATAATAGCACTAATACTAGACTAAAGTGTCAGTGGTGTTGTTATCCATTTCAAATTCTCCTATCTAAATAATATAAAAACTAAATTTTTAAAGAATAGATAGAAAGGTAAGTTTAGTTATAGTTTTGTCAACTAAAATTTAGACCAAAATCAATAGTTTTCGTATAGTTTTCTTAGATAATCCAGATATAGGGGGAATATTGTGTGGCATGATGGCTCTTACTTATAGTGTTAGATAAGGTAGTTGGTACAACTTCCAAATCAGAATCCATGTTTGAGACACCAATGATTTGGGGAAACGTGCATGACACATTTGTTTTCTTTCTTTCTAAGTTTATCATTATCCAAACATTCTCAGTAGTTGCATGCCTTACTCCATTTATAGGTGTTTGGCATTATTTTGGTTTGGATTTCATATAATCCTAACTTCCAAGTTTTTGAGTTATTTAGTGGCTTCCACATAAGCTAAATTCTTATTTTCATAGTGGATTTCATATAAGCCTAATCTCCATCTTATGGAATGGCCAAGAGTGGCCTAGTTCTTAGCATACATTCAACTATCTATGCTAACATTTTCAGATCATAGTACATTCATGGGCTTTAGGAGACATCTTATATGACACATATTTTATAATAGTATCAGTTTATAACTTTACTTCATGGGGCAATGATGGAGCCAAAGTACTAGCTAGACTTTGTATTCTTGATCCACCTATTTAGAGGGTTTAGACACATAGTCCAAACATCGATCAGCACACATATTATCACTTTTCTTCACTTAGTGGGTGATGATGAAGCCAAAGGGCTAGACTTTACATTCTTGAGCCACTTCTAGGGAATTGAGCACTCATCTCCATTCAAGATATTACTCTTGGTATGTCACACATCAGAAATCTCGCAATATCACAAGTTTTGTATTGGTTTGTGTAATTGATGAGGTGTATTCATTCCTTTCTCTTCCTCTCTTTCTCTTTTACCTAACTTTATATGTTCTTATTTTAGATATAGTGTATCTAGTAATAACTAATCTACTATTTGTTTTCAATTATATAATTATGCTTCATTGTGTGCTCTCTCTATGCACACCCAATATAACATATATTCATGGGTTTCACCCTTACAGGTAAGTTTAAGTATGATTTCTATTTTTCCTTTATCCTAGTATTTCACTTTATTGTATCACTTGAATAAAAGGGGGCAAATGTAGTCATATAAAATGCAAAAATTGGTAATTTGAGTATGGATAATAAACCCACCCCATAGGTCCCTCTTTCTTGCTTTCATGACCCTCATAGGCTTATTTTCATTGATTCTCAATCATCCTTAGCCTTCTAAACCTAATCCTAGCTGAGTTAGGACTCTCTTTTCATGACCAATCCATCCCCTAGGTATCATATGCCTAGGATAATATCACCACACTAGGATAATAGTTCTAATGTCACTCTTGTCTACTTTTTGTACCATTGTTCAAGCTCATTTATGGCCCCAATAGTCAATTTATTCTAGTTTCCCATCCTTATCCTTGGTGGTATGTCTAGTGCATCTTACACACACTAATCCCTTTTCCTTATTTTCCAAAGATTTGTTCAAGTACAATAAAGGTATATAGATGAAGAAAATAATCTCTATAAGGAGCACTTTTTATATCGAGGCTTCATAAATTTACAGATAGTGTCATATAGACCTACTGAATAAAACCTAAAAAGCTTAGATCCTTAGGATAATAGCACCAGACAAGGCCTGCAATGCCATTTGCACTCTTATCCACTTTAAAAAATCCTATACAATCAAAAAATGAAATCCAAATTCCTATTTTTGATAGTGTCCTAGGCTTACATAGTGAATATCATATCTTGTCTCAGTCGGATCAGCACAGTTTAAGCTAAGTCTTATTTTCTCCCTATTATTACTATTTTTAGAAAGTTATAATTACTAATAAATTTCACAAATTAATATCTTGTTTAGTAAATATTTATTTATTTATTAATCTACACCCTTTAACTAAATTAGTAATAAAACCCAATTATTCCTAAAATCATTAAAATAGTTTATCTAGTTCACAACAAGCAACTATTCTTCCATGAGCATCTACTTCCTTGAATGTACAACAAAGATCAATAAATCAACCAACATCATATAACTCACTATAGTAGGTGGTGAAAAACACTCCACCTCAATAGGTTTAGACCAACATGCCACCATAAGTAGTAAACTAGAGACCTCAAATGTTGTCTAACCCATATCTTAAATAATAAAAAGTCTTGAACGCATACGACTCAAACAATAATAGTATAACACATGTAGAAATTTAAAGTCATGTAAGGTTGGAAATGAATTCAAGATACCACTATATAATAACAAGACTTGATGGAAAATAGAGAAGGAAATAGATAACTTTAACTCATATGGCACAAAGGAGAGAAAAATACTAGAAGCATAGAAAGGTAAGGTGAGATGCCATGAAAAAAAAAAGATAGTGACTATGTAGATAAAACGTGGTGAGAAAAAGATAATCTTTGATAAGGCATAATTCCTATGAAAACCTAGAAAATATGCCAAGATAGAGAATAAATCCATATTACAAACAAAGATACACAAAGATAATAAAATATTGTAGGAAATAATGCAAGAGATGCATACAAGAACATGAAATTGTGAAGTAAGGGGTGATTCCAAAACAAATAATAGATCAATACATATGACTAAGTAAGAGAAAACTATGACTTAATAAATAAAATTAAATATGTGAAAAACTATTTGATAAAATAATGATTTTTTTTTTGAGAAGGTATGCCAAAGAGAGAGTGCCTTGAAGGAGTGTTTACACAGTTGTAAATAGATTAAAAAAATAATGGATTAAAATAATAACATAAAAATAATACCACTACCATAGAATAACTATGATGCCACATGAAGTAGGGATTTAATTTATGTGATATTTCTCTTCAATACTGAGTAAATTAGAAAAAAATAGAACCAGTAAAACATACTAGAGTGCTCAAAATATAAATCCAAAAGTTAAAAAAAATCTTAAACTCACTTCATCAAAATGTTAGAAGGCCAAAAAATATTCTTTCCACCTCTAAATTTGCAAAAACAAAATATCAATAATCAATTTAAAAAACTATATGGGTCTAATACCATGACATAAATGTTTCCAATGATCTAATTAAAATGTTGAATAAGTAGTAAAACTTAAGGAACAAATTTATCTTGAAGTGAACAATAGCCATAGTTGAGGCAAATGTGACAAGTGGGGAAACCATCATACAAATAGAAACCCCACACTATTATTTAAATCTTGAAATATGGATATTGAATTATAATAGCATGAATAAGTTAAAATAGGAATGACCTTAGGCCAAAATAACATCAAGGATGCAAGATCAAAACTAAATCAATAAGAGTTATGAATTGTATCAAGTCTTGAAGAAAGGGAGTATATATCTCTTTTAAAGAGCTAAGAGAGAAAATGAGTTACAAGGAAAAACTTTAGCATGTGTGCCATATGTCCTTAATTGTCTTACAAGTGAGGAGGATATGTGTGCCATGTGAGGGTGAGGAGTTACATGTAGGTAGCTCCATGTCCAAAAAGTGTACTCAGGAGGTGAGTGACATCTCAAAAGGATATAATAAAGTGCATTCATAAAAACAATAAAATCACACACATAGTTAGACTTAGAATAAGTCTAAAGGAATATAGGAAGGACAAAAATTAAGGTTGATTTTCCAACAAATACACAAAGCATCATAGATAAAATTGTGATATATATTTTACCTATACATGCTCTTTGGTAGTACCACCAATTCTTTGCACTAGGTTCTGAGTCGGGAGATACATATGACCATCCTTTGGATGAGAGCATAGAATGATATTTACTCTTCATATATTCCAAAATACCAAAGAAATAATAAACCTTCAAAACTCTAAAAATATTTTTGTCAAAAATTGGTTTTATTGGATTTTTAACATTTATGTTAGTTCTATGTTGATGGATGGCATATTAGTTACTTGTTCATACACATATGTGTCACGCTTCTACTTGATTATGATATAGGCATACATAGATACTTGATCTATTCATGTTTCATATGTTGGGCTTTCCCTCTACTCATCTCACTTGGAAATTGGGAAAATTTGCTTCTTTGATCTTGATACTCATAGGTTATATGGTGTAATTGTCATATTTAATTATCATGTTTGAACTTATATGTACTTACACAAGACCTTATTGATGACTATATATTTCGCAAGGTACTTGATATGTTATTCACTTGAAATTTTTTTATAACACATTTTCTCCATGGGTACTATGATATGTTTAAAATGGTTGCTTATGATTTCCTTTGTACATTTCCTTGAGTGTCTTACCTTGTTATTATCTTACTTGTTCTATAATTTGAATATTCTCCTTTGTTTGTGGCCCCCATCCCTTTACTTAATTTATTTGAAATTTGAATGTCATTATTTGTTGTATGTATATTTGAATATATCATTATTTATATTGTGAACATTTGACTAAATCATGTCCCTTTGATTATGTAACATTGGAATGTTCCCCTTGTTTATGATCTACTAAGACCATTGTATGTTGACTTTATTTTGAGTACTCTTATGTGTGTGTGCTTATTTACTTGTTGAGATTGTCTTATTATTATATATATGTTTCCATGATCTTTATCATGCATCTTAGGCCTTAATTTGATCACATTATTCTATGTGCTTCAGTTCTACATATGCGTAGACATGTTCTTCTATATGATACATGGTTCCATTAACAGATTATTTAGTTGTCTTCTCCTTTTGAGGTAAGGTAACTACCAGTTACTATTTTCCCTCACCTCAAAAGGGGGGAATTTCATAGAGGAATGTTCTCCACATTTGACATATATTTTAGACTTAGTGGGGTGTTCTTTAAAATCATGTTCTTCATACTTATTTAGTATTCGACACACCTGGATTCAATGGGGTATGTTTTGGAAATATGTCTTCCACATTGGAACTTATATTATTTTTCATATTTATTCATATATAATTAGGGAGTGTTATGGTATCATGATATTCACATTTGTAAAAAATTACAAATTGGCCAATGCACATATTCATCTAATTCAAATACACATTTTTGGCAAAATTATATGCATTGGTACCATTTTTATACACATGTTTATACACATTTTTAGCATGATACATGTGTAAGGTGCTTATGTTATGCAATGGGTGCCTAATATTTAAAAATAAATTTTATATTTCAAAACTCTTTTATGGATTTCCATCACCCACCAAGTTAGACTATTACGGACAGTTTTGAAAGGCAGCTTTCAATAAAACATGATTTTCAATGTAAGTAATCACATGTTTATAATCAAAGGAATTATTGGTTTAAATTGACATTCAAGTTTCTTTACCCATATTATAACTAAGATAATGAATGTTAGGAATTAGTCCTAACATGTGAAAATAAATATAATATAAATATATAATGTATATTTATTGATGAGTTATAGAACAAATCTCACAGTATTTTTAGGTACGAGATTAGTAGGGAGAGAACAAAGTTTGTTGTAAAACCTACCTAAATTTAGTGTGAGGAGTTAGAGGAGTTGTTATATGAGTTATGGATACACTCCTATATAAAATTATATTGTAATGTCTTGATTAAATATATGTTGTTGTGATTTATAAAGAATGTGTGTGCTCTACACATTTGTTAGATTTAACTCTTTCATAATATGGATGATTTTATAAACCATCAACGTAGCTATAATAAATTCCAAGGAATTTATATGACTTTAAATTTATATATAAATAGCCTTAATTTATTTTATCACCCCTATTTTCAACCTCACTGCAAGTAAATGCCAACCAATCATTAATAATTTGAAAGGAATGTACTCACACTTATAAGTTAATATATATTCAAAAATTAAGACATGTGACCCTTTAATTAATAATTTATTGGAATGTAAATGGTGGATTCGATTGTAACATCGGTGCCCCAGTTGGTCATACTTTTTTTGTGGCACAGGGTGGGGTGTATAGAACAAAATTTCATATCAATATAGTTTTCATAGTTATAAATATTTAAAGAGAGTTGTGTGATATAGTTATACTTTGTATTGTAAGGAATATAAAATATAATATAATATATCTATCTTTACATAATAATATTTGAAAATATGTATTTATTTACAAATAAAACATTTACCATTATTTAGATTTATAAGTGGAGAAACTTTCAATCTTTCAAGGATATATATATATATCTGTGTGTGTGTGTGTGTGTGTGTGTGTGTATGTATTTATGTATGTATGTATGTATGTATATATATGTATGTATGTATGTATATATGTATGTATGTATATATATATGTATGTATGTATATATGTATATATGTATATGTATATGTATATGTATATGTATATGTATAATGTATATATATATATATACATGTATACATATACATATACATGCATACATACAAACACACACACACACACACACACACACACACACACACACACACACACACACACACACACACACACACACACATATATATATATATATAATGACAAGTTACAAAAACATCAATCTTACCTTAAAATAAAACTCTACTAGTAATGAAAATAATGAACACAAACATGTAATTGGCAAAGAAATGAGAAACAACAATAAATATTTATTAAATACAATTTTTATTTAGTGTGTTGTGATGGCATGAATTGTATTTTTCAATGTCAATAATGAAAAATAATATGAATTTGTTTTACCAATAATGTTGAGTGAAGACAAATTTGTGGTATAATTAGGCTAAAGGCAATTTATAAATACTTTATGCAAATTCAATGTTTTTATAATTCCTAAATACAACATATGCATTATTTTACATCCAAGTGTATCACTCAAATGGGAATGTTGGAGAGAGGTAGATGTCAATTAATGACCTTACTCTTGACATTTTATCAAAAATAAAGCCTTATCAATGAGTATTACCAATGTATAATATTTTTGTCTTCTATAGTGTCAATCACAAAGATTTATGTGTTGTCAGAGCCCAAGGTATCTTGAGGGGAAATTTTTTACCATTACATTTTGTAATGATTGGAATTGGCATATGTTATAAATTTTACTCATACCATGGAGTTATGATATAGTTATTGAAGTTTACAACTAGATACAATGAAAATGTAAGGGAGTTTTTTTGAATCTTATACAAAATATTAATAACTTTCTTTAGAGATCAATTAATAAGCCTTGAGTCTACCCATAACTTGGATGTGAGCATACCTTGTTATCCTATGCATAACAAGAATTTAGATATTAAGTGGTTGTAATTAAGTATGAAAGGATACCATAGTAAGTTATTCTCTGTAATACTACACGTAATCAACATGTTTAGTAATTTTACAATATATGGCTATTATGTAGTTTTAAAAACAAATTGTTAGTTTTATACAAATAGAGAAAATAATAAAATAGATGTTTTTTATTGGACACTTAAAAAATTTATTTATATGATAAATTAGAATATTCAAATCCTCAAGTGTTGGATCTGCATTTTAAATTTTAAAATTATGTTATGAAAGAAACTTAGCATGGATCATTATCTTACTATCAGAAAATAGTCTCCATAGTGACAATGACATCTAAGGTTCTCTAGTGATTTGTTAGTATGAATTTGCCTCATACACTGGTGGTAGTTGGTTGAGGTCCCAAATATGAATGATGGATCATCATACAAAGAGAGATTTTTTTCTATGAGGGAACACTTGACATAGGCATTAATAAATGGGACATAATATTTTAAGTGAAAAAATATAGCTTTCATTAATGAGAGTGTGGTTAATATGCTTTATCTCTTTTCAGAATGTCATAGTCTATGGGCCTATATAGGTATCATTTCCTTTATGAGAATTTTATGTCTTACATGTACATTTGGTTTATTAATGTTAAATTTTATATCACATATTGGAAAAAGAAAAAATGGGAGGGATTTTAGGTGCCAGAAATACACACTAAGCATATTTAATGTTATTAATTAATAATGACTTCCATGTGGGATACTTATTATAGATATTAAAATCTAATTATATATAGTATCTTAATATTCTACACTTGACAAATACCAATCACTATTCTACCCTAGAATTCTATACCTTATTTTTACTAAAAGGCTCACATTCACCATCTCATTGTGCCTAAATGATTACATTATAGACTGAACCTATCATTCTCATGACCTAGATCACCTATACACTCAATCTTAAAATATGAACTATATCCTTAATGTTTAGTTACAAACCTTCAATAATTTTCTATGTTGGTCAACATTAGCATTCACATAGGGAAACTAACATCAATGCTAGTATCCATTTTCCTTATCAAGTGTTTATACCTCAATAATCATAAAAATTTTAAATATTTTGAAACATACGGGTTGGCCTATTTGTTTATCTAACCCTTCCATGAGATTTTTCAAAAGGTGTGATATAAATATAAAATAAAGCCTACTCATTACCTATCTAGAAAATATTAATCAAGTACCTATTTAGTCTCAATCAATTGCACAACTAATTTCTACTTCCCTATTCATCCCTTTTTTTGTATAAATCATAGTAATAGTCATATTATAAGTTTGAAACATCAAAATAACAATCCATTAGCAGTATTTTTCAAGTTACAAGATAGATCATTGTATGCCCTTGCATATATCATATTTCCCCCTTGTGCACATAGAATTCCATACTTAAGAGAGATATACATATGTATAAGTCCCTCTTTAGAGTCATGTCCATGTAGGCAAGTCTCATTGGCAAATGGGTCCTTAAGTCTAGCTTAGCTTCATGAGCCCACTAACCTATTTTTGGTAAGGTGAATAACTAGGGTTTGAGCTATACAAATTCATACATAGTATGTGTTTTCAATATAGATACATTAATATAAAGGTGATAAAAAAACCTAATAGGTACAGGTGGTCACTTCTAAATATAAATAATATTCCATATAAAATAGAAGTGTTGAGCCATGGACATAAACATCCATGTAAGTGTCCACATGTTGATGCAAGTGTCCACACTACAAAATAATATTTTTATAATTTGATAATGGGATCTTAAGCATAAATCAACCTATTCTTACACTAATACATCTTAGATCCACTTGCACATCTACAAACAAGATAAGTAATATCTAATCTTTGTGTTTTAATTATCAGAATATCAATTAGAATTACACTTTATATATTTGAATTTTTTTGAGATTTACTATATGGTATTATTTGAATTAATTTAATTTCCATATTTTATAATATTTTTTAGATCATTTCTAAGCTTTCATCCAGAGCCTAAACTAGTTCTGTAGCATAATACGAGGTCCAATCTCCTAAAAATAAAAGCTGAGAGTCAACCTAAATTTTCCACCCTAAAAATACTTTTCAAAATTTTGATAGATACAACTCTAGTAACAAAATTAGTATAAGTTTTAAAACCTACTAAAAACTTAAAACAAAAAAAAAACTTTTAGAAGAATTTAAAAGTAATCTCACTCAACCTAAGAATCAACATTTTTCTATCAGCGTACATCTGCCCCTACTGGAGAGAAGAGATTTCATTGTCCACTGAGTTCCACTGAGGTTAGAATTTTGAGAATCTAATTGAAGTCTTTCCACTTCCATTTTTTGTCTCTTTTCCTTTTTTTGCCATAGTTTGGAGTCTAGAAAGAGTTAGAGGATTGGGTTATAGTCAAAATAACTCTGATTTCTAACTCTTCTTCTTATTCCTCACAATTCACATCTTCTTATTTAGAAGATTACATCTATTGGGAGTTTTCTAAGATTGGGCAAAATTTATCTGATGCTAAAACTCCATATTTTTTAGATACCTTTTCCTAATCCTATTGAGGATTAGAGATTTGCCTAGCCTTCACCTAGTTATCAATTTATTTTATCTCTTGAATAACTCTTAGATTTTTTCTTACCTTTTCCTGATCTAACTAAGGAAAAGAAGGCTTCCCTAACTCCAAATTGGTCTCCACTTATTTTACCACCTGAACCTTCGCTTGTTTAGGACTTACCTATGATTTATAACTTTTTGTTGAGTCAGTCAAGATTTGGAGTTTATAAACCAAATTTATATTTGGGAAACCCACCTTTTTTGACACATTTCTTAAAAATCAAAGCCTAAAATCCTTTAGAACCAAACTTAGGACAATAATATATCTTATGAGTGATTTGATTACACTTAAATCATCTGAATGACAGTCCTTCAAAATTGATATATTAGGTCCATAGCTCATGGGATGAATAAATATGAAGGGAATGATGGAAATGTTTGGAAAGATCCATCATGACAAAAACCCTAACAAAGATCCTAAATGCCTCCATTAAATCATAAATTTTCATGAAGACTTCCAACTTGCTTACTACCTACTTGAGAAGATCAAGATTTCACACAACTAGAGGTCGAGTATACAATCTGATCCATACTAGGGAATTCAAGATAACCATAGCATGAAGATTAAAAAAAGGAACCCATGGGCATAAAAAAACCACTATTAAGATACCATGATAATATTCCATTAACTTTGAGGCCTCAACTAAAAGGTTTTCCTTATGTAGTTGACTTATATTAATTAGTAACAATTCAGGATCAGGGTTATCTTGGAGAAGCATTTTTTTACAAAATTTTCCACAAGAGTGAAAGCAATTTGAAACATTAATACATAAAGAAAAAATATCCTTGGAAACCTTGGCCACCTTAGTTGAATCCATCAAACCTTGATTTTATGTGGGAGAACTAGACATTGACTGACCTCTATCTTTTAGATGTTGATATAACCCTAGTCCAGTACCAAATTGCTTTAAAACTAGGGTAAATTGCTTAGAGTTTTTGAAACCTTGAGAAAAAAATCTTCTTGGGATTTCAATTTTCCCCTTATAGGCCTATTTAAACTAGAAAATCTGATCTCTACTCCATCCAAATTAGAAATTAGTTCTCTAATCTACTCTATATCCTCGACAGATCAATGATCCTGAAGCCCTTTACTTCTAATCGCCTTCAAAATTATAATTACTAGTTGTGATCCTTCCTTCCCTTGATTTCCTAACATTATTTCCTCCTTAAAACTCCTACCTAGTTGTTTCCCCTTAATCATGCCTATCACTTTTGCCCTACCATCACTATAATCTCTCACTACTATCATCATTTCCATGTCATTGCTCCCGATGAATCTAGCTAGTACTACTTTAGAATAGTTTTTTTCATCCATTTAATTAGCTTATTCTACCACTTTAACATGCACATCCATTATTAAAAGTATCTATAAATTTGGTGAAATTGACCTTTGTGTATCATTATGTAAATCCTAGCTTATCCTATGGTTTTTAGCCTACTAGGGTTTGAGATTGTAGTAATTTTCACATTTTAATTCTATTAATTTGTATATAACCTAGGGATAATGATAGATTAGGTGGTGTAACTATTAAACATCTTGTGCTTCCTCTTATACCATCTAAGATGTGTCAATCTAATGAATTGTTAAACTTTATGCATAATGAGAGTGGTAATGATGAAAATGAATAAAATAATAAAGATGTTATCATAAAATATTCATTTGATCATGAAAGTAATGAATCTAATGATAATAATGAACATGATCATATAGATCAAGAGAAATTAAATGCTATTGTAATGTTTTGAGAGAGTACTCATCAAAACCTTGAATATCTTGATAAGATCCTTAGTACCATATTAAAAACTAAAAAATCAATAGGAATAAATGAATGATTCTTCTCCATGAGCACATAATTGAGTTTTACACCTAATGGGGGCACAAATTATGTTTTCAAACCATTGGTCCCCAAGTATTGAATTGTTATTGATACACCTACCATGGGGCTAATGAATGATTTAAATAAAATACCATTTTCAATGCCTATATCAAGTCGAACATTGTATAAATCCCCATTGGCAACTTCTCAAGTATATAGTCTTAATCCCAATAGGTCTAGTGTGAAATCTCTTCTCCATGTTATAAAATCTTTGAAAGACATGATTTAAAGTCTACTCATGTTATTGATTCACAAGATGTATTACATAATCCTACTAAACCTAATATATATTTGCACCCTTTTTAAAATGGTTCTATTTCACCCATGTTCACATTTTATGATGACAAGGGTGATCCTGAACAACATCTTTGATCTTTCTTTGAATCATTAATTGATTATGATTTAAATGATAAAATTTTGACCAATTTATTTCCAAGGAGACTAAAGGACTATAATCTAATATGGTTCTATGATTTACCACTCTAATTAGAGAAAACATTAAAAACTTTAGTATATTAGTTTCTAACACATTTTTAAATCAAAATCAATGAAAAGATGTCATATGCATAAATTGATAAGATCAAATAAGGAACCAATGAACCTATAAATTAATAAATTTTGAAGTACAAAACAATGTTGGACAATATGAAAAATCCAATGGTAGATAAAGAGATTCAAGACATCTTTAAAACAATGTTTTTTTGTATAATTACATGAGTCCATTATCCTTAATAAGTTTAAAATTTTTGATGACTTATGAAATATTATTCGAGATCGTGAAATGAAACTTATTTCATTGAACAAGTTTAAGTTTGTAGTTGCATTCATATAAAACTTCCAAATTGATAGTTTGAGTGTGGATTGTGACACCCTATCCATAGGTATTTCTTGCATGCTCTTATGACCCTTTTAGACACCTTTTTGCTCATTTACAGTCATCCATAGCCTTCCAAATGGTCATTCCAACTCAGCCAAACTCTATTTCCTAGGACAATCCTATCCCTAGGTCTTGAACCTATAGGATAGGAGTAGCATACTTGAACTATAGCACCAAACCCTAGGGTGTCTCATTTTCATTACTCTTATCCCTTTGCAATTTGATCCCAAATAACTATTTTCATTCAATTTCTAACCTTCATTATGTTGGCCTAGTGTGAACACATATAACACATGACTAGTAGTTCCCTATAAAATCCTATCCAAAGTTCATATATAAGAGAGGTGAAAAATATTAAAAATCAAGCAAGAATAAAAGCAAAATAATAATGAAAACTTCCCTATTATCTACATACAATTACCCAACACAGATGCAAACATATTCAAACTATCATACTAGTATCTAGCCACCTCAAGCACTCTCAATTTGAGATTATTACATCTACATCACATTATTACACAAAGCACATTATGTGGAATAACTACATATGGCTTGATCCCTCTTCATAGTATTGGTATATAGGGATTATGCCCACATAAGGGGTGTGGATCACACATTCAATGTTTCTTACACACTAACCCCCCTTTTTAATTGATTTAAATCCTATTTATAAAGCAAGATGGAGGGTTAGGGTTTGAATATTAAATCATCTCTACAAAAAGATCCATCAACATTTAACACTCAAGATTTCATAGGCATGCTTGCACAGGAATATCACAAAGAACTTAGAAAGCTTATATCTTTGTGACTAGTTTGGAAAACAATGTTAGGAGTGGACAACAGTGTCAAACCCTAAAATTTCCTATTTTAGGTGCTTTGATCCTTTCACTAAATGAAAGCTAGAATCAAATTCATGACACTATACTAGTCCTGCATAACCAATTTTAGACGCTGTATCAGCCATCTTAGCCTATTTCTAACTAAGTCATTATTTCTCCTTATTTATTGTTATTATTATAAAGGTAAACAAGATAAATAAAATATAAAAATTGGGACTATAAATATTATAAAAGTATTTAATAATTTATTAATCTTGACCCTTAAATAAAATAAGAATAAAACTCTATTATTCTTAAAAAATGTTAAATCATTTGGTGAACCCGACTTACTTTGTTTGCGCAAAAAAACCCTAGGAAAATTTATTTATTAATTTTTCTAGTATTTTTTTGATTTTTTCCAGCATATTGAAATCATAATTTCATATTTAATTTTTAAATATACCTTATTAATTTTAAAAATCATTTCTTTCAAATCTTAGTTGATTTTACTATATCCCTATGCTTCTAGAGGTATCACCTTACATGTTTGTGAGCTTTGTATCCTTTTTATGAACATTCTAGCTTGATATTTTTAGGAATTTACATTTATTTTACTTATTAATTTAATTACATCACATTTTTCTTATTACAACTTATTGGAAAAATTCAACCCATTTTTGATTTGTTTTCCTACTTTAACAATGGCCCAATATACTGGTTTTGACAAAATTGATAAGAGGGAACTTCAAGAACTTTGAGATAAACACCCTAACATAAAATATGATATGCTTAAAATACTAAAAAATGAAAAACAAAAATAAAATAATGGTCAATCCTCTCAAAACACAAAACAACCAGTTACAAATGACACTATGGGGGCAACTATGTCTCAATAACCCCTATAGTAGGCCAACTTTCCTATGAGGTACCACCAGTAATGGCTAGTACATAATTGTCTCCCAATTTCATTTCCCTTATGAAAGAGATAAAATATCTTCAATCCAAGGTGATACATCTTGAGTAAGATGCCTCTAGACCAACATAGGTGTTGGACTCTTTTACTCTACTTCATACACCATTGACATGTCATATTGCTTATATACCCTTGCCACTAGGTTTTGTTCAACCTAAACTCAATTTATATGATGGAAAGGGTGATCTAGAGACACACTTGAGATATTTTCATGCATCCTGATTAGATTATGTGCTAAATAACTAGTTATTAACCAAGCTATTTCTATGAATTTTAAAGGATTATGCTCTATAATGGTTCTATAGTCTACCTAACCAATCGATTAATGTAGTGAATCCTTTAGCTAACATATTCATAGCTCATTTCATAATTAACACATATGACAAGGTTTATTATGCTCAAGTTCTATAATATAAACAAAGGTCAAATGAGTATCTCATAGATTGTGTTCTTTGATATAAGACTATCTTGGCTAAAATGACTAGTCCCATCGTTGATCAAGAATTATAAGATCCCTACAAATAGAGTCTTCTACCAGCTTTACATCATTCAATAATGTTCAAAAGGTGGTCTTCCTTCATTGAGTTATGTCATACACTAAAGGAAAGATAATTCAAATTAATTTTAATGGGCAAACTCAAGTACACAAGCATATCAAAAATAATAAACAAGAGTATTAGTAAAATCCCATACAAAGTAAAGGTTAATGATAACAAAAGTCAAAATCAACCTATAGTTAATGTAGCTTTAGAGCCCCTTCAGTGAGTAGTTTTATCAACACCTCCTCAATGAGCCTTTACCAATCTACCAATATCTCCAGCAAGAGTCTTACAGTATCTTTTGGAATTCAATGTCATATCTCTCTCATATTTGAGAAGTTGACACAAAAAGCCTCTTCCACATGGTTATGATCAGAATGCATTTTGAAATTTTCATAGGTCACCAGGCCACACAATAAATAGAAGTATCTATTTCAAACACAAGATACAAGACTTGATAGATGATAACCTTATTGATCTTAGCACTCTATTTGAGCATCATCAAGAAAAGTAAACACATGATAAATATTTGAAAATTTTATCAGATCATTTCCTAGAACATTCTAAATAAGATATATGGGACACATCAGGTGTTAATCATTCATATCATGCACACCCTCCACTAGCTACATGTCAGGCACCTTTAGCTGAGTCACATACTTTAAGAAACATAAATAGTGTGTATAATTCTAGAGTTTTAGCTAGATCTTTGATCTCTTTTTTAGAGTAGGAGATAGTTGAATATGATTCAAATTACCATACACTCCTTATCAGATTCTACACTGATCATCATCCCATTCATAGTGTTCTCATAGATAATGGATCTAGTGTGACATGTACATTATGACATTAATGTAGCATTTGGGATATTTAGTGTAGGATATTACCCTAACTAACATAGTTATTAGTGGATTTAGTAGGAACATACAAATTTCATTGGATGAGATTATACTTCCTCTATAGGTTGGTCCAACACATGTGGCCACACTATTTACTATAGTTACTAGTGTAGGAGTTTTTGATATGTTGCTTGGTCAACCATGGATTCAGAAACTTCATGAAGTATCTTATATAGTTCATAGATACATGAAATTCATTCATGCTAATCAGGTTGTTAAAGCTGGTAGAGTTCTATATGAGTTACCACTCCTAACTTTAGAGCCATCTACTATTCTACAATTACTAGTTTCAGCTTCTCTACCAGTTATAGTTCTTTCTCTAGTTTATATTCAACCACAATCGGGGCCTTCCTCATCATCATAGAGAGTTCATACACTTCCATGGAGGCCTCTTTTAGAGAAATCATATTTTTGGAACTCTAGATAGTTTCTAGCTATAGTATTCACACCTATAGTAGTATTATTGAGGTATCATGCCTCTACACATAGAAAACACTTTTAGAGATATTTTTTCACTACCAGATAGGTCCCTAAGAACCCTATAATTGTATCCACTTTATAAAGTTATAGGGGAACCCCACATTTAGTTTCAACTATAGATATTTTAGATCATTTAAAACATACACATCTTTAAGAGTCACAATCTTAGCCCTTTCATCATGCTTCATGATCATGCACGATCCCTCTCCTTGATATAAGAAACCATGATAGGGAGTCTCTCATGAGACTCATCAGTTAGTATCATTTTTTGTATTCTTTATTTTACACATATTCTTTTCAATCTCTTGTACATAGTTTTCTTTTGATTGATTATACATAGCTTATTTTAAAAATACTAACAACAATATAACATTTCAAAATATAAAAACATTCAAATAAATAAAAACATTTGAATTATATGCATCATCCATGCTTTACATTTATAATACCATGCTACACTTACATTTTGATATTATATGCTATTGTTTATGAATTTATCTAAATTATTATGCTTCACTTGATCTTATTTGAGTTTGTGCAATTACACCTAGATCTTTGATTTCTTAACTCTACCCATTGAAACAACATCCTAATTCTACATTCAATACATACATCAACATATCTACCCACTAGGGGAATCTTCTACATGACTACACCATTTAGGTTATATCATTCCTACACCACATAATCTAGTTACCATGTTGATGTATATTACTTACTAGCTTACATAGATTATTCTATCGACACTCACTAGTATATAACACTTGTGTATTTCTTAACATCTACCTATACTTTTACTATATTTTTTACATAATTTCACTTCTTTCTTTGATTAGTTATATCTGATTGTATTTCCATCATTTACATGCCTTCCTTTATTAATGTGTGTGGCTAGATGTGATTGCATTTCTCAATTCCTATTTTATCTCATGTGTGCTTTAGGACATTTGCCAATGTCCTTTGCTTGTTCTCTTATATTTACTTATGACCCTCATGCCAACCTTGCTTATTTTCAATTATTTGTGTATGTTGGTATTAAAACATGACCTATATGCTTTCTTTCCCAGTTTGAGTGACATCCCATGTCCTTTGTTTGCTTGTCCCCTTGGCCACTTTTTTGTGCTTCTTACTTCTTACCTTGCATGATTTTAGCTTATTTAATTCTCATTATTTACAATGCCATGATCCACATCATGCATTATCTTACATTCTTAGATTCCATGATGGACATCATGCTCCATCCCTCCTTGACAAATGAAAACCAACAACTAACCATATTTCTAATTTTGGTTTAGTATATTGCACATGCTATTATATATATATATATATATACATATATATATATGTATGTATATATATATACATATATATATATATACATATATATATATATATACATATATATATACATACATATATATATATATATATATATATATGTATATATATATATATGTATATATATGTATATATATATATAGGCATATCCCTATTTATCTAACAATATCCAATACAAACTACGTTATATCTTGAGACATATTTTTTATTATCATTGTTATATCATATATTTTTTAGAATAAAACACTTTCAGGGATATTTCTTCTAAGGGTAATCATTGCAGGGTCTTCATTCCTACCCTCAAAACAAGGGGCAACAAATAGGGGTTTTGTTATAGAGATCAAAGCCTTATACCAATAAAAAAACTAGTTTTAAGAACACTCAAAATAGCAACTAGAACCCAAAACAAGTAGAGGAGACTAGGAAAATAGTGATGAACATAGAACATTGATTAGAAATAACAAAGAATAAGAGCACCATACTTGGACTAAGTGACAAATAGAAAAGTGTCTTATTTTTTTCACTCTTATCCAAATAATAAAAAACCTATATTTTCTAGAAATACACATAAAGGTAAGGTTAGTTACAATTTTATCATCTATAATACATTTCAAATTCGGTAGTTTTAATATAATTTTTCTTAGTGAATCTATACATAGAGGGCATCATGCACAACATGATGGTTCTCACTTCCAATTTTAGATTGGGTAGTTGGTATAACTTATAGATTAGAATCTATGTTATAGACACCACTGATTTGGGGTAATGTGCATAATGCATTTTCCTTCTTTTATTTTTAGTTTATTATATGGCCCAAGTATTCTTAGTAGATGCATGCCTTATTCCATCTACAGGTGGTTGGTATCATTTTGGAGTGGCTTTCATATAAGCCTATTTCCTAGTTTCAGAGTGGATTTCATACAAGCCTAATCTCCTCCTTTCAGAGTGGCTAAGATTGGCCTAGTTATCAGTACACATTTGGTTATCCATGCCACATTGTTAGATTATATGGCATTTATGGGCTTTAGGATCCATCTCATATGACACACATTCATACTAGTATAAGTTCATATCTTCACCTAGTGGGAAATGATGGAGCCAAAGTAATAACTAGCATTTATATTTTTGAGCCACCTACTCAAATGGATTAGAAACACCATCCAAACATAAATTAACACATGAATGATCAAGTAGCTTCACTTAGTGAGAAATGATGGAGCTAAAATACTAGCCTTTATATTCTTGATCCATCCTCAAGGAATTGAGAACTTGGCTTCATTTGTGATATTACTTTGGTTAAACACATACCCGACATTACTTAGCACATACCTAGCATTACTCAGAATCAATCAACATCACACATTTTCATGGGCTTCACCCTTATAGTTAAGTTCAGGTATGCTTTCTACTTTTCCTTTATCCTAGTATTTCACTTTGATGCATCACTAAAATAAAGGGGGGGGAATGTAGTCATATAAAATGTCTAAATTGGTAGTTTGAGTGTGTTTTTTGACACCCTATCCACATGTATTTCTTGCATGATTTTGTGACCCTTTTAAACACCTTTTTCTCATTTCCAATCATCTGTAGCCTTCCAAACAGTCATTCCAGCTCAGCTAAACTATATTTTCTAGGAAATCCTATCCCCCTAAGTCCTAATAATTTAGGACATGAGTGTCATATATTTAGTATAGCACTAGACCCTAGGGTATCCTATTTTTAGTTCTCCTATACATTTGCAATTTGATACCAAATAACTATTTTCATTTAATTTGTATCCTTCATTATGTCATCCTAGTACGAACACATCTAACCCATGACCAATAGTTCCCTATAAAATACTATCTAAAGTTCATTTACAATAAAGGTGACAAATCTTATAAAGAAACAAGAATAGAAGTAAACTACTAAGGCCAACTTCCCTATTCTCTGCATATAGTCACCCAACATAGCTAAAAACATATTCAAACTCTCATACCAATCTTTAGTTACCTCAAACACTATTAATTTGACATTATTACATCTACATCACACTATTGCACAAAGCACATTAGATGGGATAACTACATATGGCTTGATCCCTCTTTAGAGTATTGGTATATAGGCAATGTGCTCACACAAGGGGTGTGGATCAAACATTTAGTGCATGTCAAACACACTAACCCTATTTTCAAGTGATTCAAATCCCATTTATCAAACATGATGAAGGTTTAGGGTTTGAAGATTAAATCATGTATATAGTGAGATCTATCGACATTTAACACTTGAGATTCCATAGATAGGCTCACATAGAAATAATGCAAAGAACCCAAAAATCTCAGGTCTTTATGACCAATTTAGATAACAAAAATAGGAGTGGAAAACAACACTAAACCCTAAAGTTTCCTATTTTTTTCACTCCTATCCTTTTTCTGAATGAAAGATAAATTCAAATTCATGACACTATCCCAGTTCTACACAACCAAGTTTAGACCTTGTATCAACCATCTTAGCCT
The DNA here is from genome assembly GCA_037957365.1 of Torreya grandis. NCBI lineage: Eukaryota > Viridiplantae > Streptophyta > Pinopsida > Cupressales > Taxaceae > Torreya > Torreya grandis. The sequence continues at coordinate 341,941 of JARHVA010004294.1, forward strand.
ATTTCTAGCTAAGTCATTATTTCTCGTTATTTATTTATATTATTAGAAAGGTAAAAAGACAACTAAAAAATACAAATCAAGACTGTAATTATTAAAATATTATTTACTAATTTATTAATCTAGACCCTTAACTAAAATAGGAATAAAACTCCATTATTCCCAAAAAAGTTAAATCAGTAGAAAATGCACCAGCTACATATAATACCAGGTTTCATATCAATCTAAGATACAAGGTTAAACCTAAGAAACCTAAAAAGGAATAAACAATAATAGTTAATACAGTGTCATGACAACCTAATTATCTCATATTATCTAATGAACCTAAGAGATAATTTACTCTATTACCTAAGTCTCTATCTTTGTTAATTAATATGCTTGTGAATTGTTATCTCATATATCTCCCTCCTCCAATATAGGTTAATACAATTCAAATATACAAAAAGGATATGATGCTAATGCATATGGTGAATATCACCAAGGCATTAGGAATTCTAAAACAAATTTTATACCTTTAAACATAAGATCCAAACCCTTATTGATAATCATCAACTTACCTTTGATGATCCACCAAAGGATTCAGTGTCACAATCTAATGATAATCAAAACCAAAAAATGTTTAATGATCCATTAAAATATCATTCTAAGATAAATCTATAAGTGAAAATAACATATAATGCACATACATCTCCACCAAATTATGAGAACACATTATATGGGTTTATTGGAACATTTACATGTACTATACCTCTTATGGTTTAGAGATCTTCTATTACATTCTATGAGAGTGAAATTATGGATGATGATTCAAATATTCACTCATTGTTTATTAGAGCATACCTTGATCATCATCCTATACATAGTGTTATGATTTATAATGGTGTTAGTGAGAACTTATGTACCATCACATTAATCATAGATTTGGGATATACACATGATTATTTATACCCTTCAACCAAAATGATCAGAGCATTAGATGTGACATCACAATAGGTCATTGGTGAGATTTATTTACCTTTACAAGTTGGCCTATCATATGTGGTCACAATAATTTTTGTTAGTACCATACACATGAGTCTTGTAGACACCTAAAACTAGCCATCGATAACCTTCAACCAGGCTTTTGAACAATTTCTACCAAAGTGCACAATTTAGCTTAAAAACACTAAAATGCATTAAAAGAGTTGAATTTATATATTAAAGTGTTGATTTTTCCCAAGGTATCATTTAATGGGGCAATGTAATTTATGAAGAAAATAACTTTGATCAGATCATTTTGAGTTAAAATGACATTTTCACACCTGTGTGCTCTGAATTGATCTTTTCTATCAAATTTATTGTATGAGATATGTTCTTTTATTATTTTGCATTGACAACATCATAAATGAGATAATGGTTCCAATGCATCTAACATTGGCTTCCAATTCCAATCTAGTTAAATTTCAAGCCAATAATATGAAATTTTGACCAGTTTGATTAATTTGTGCATAAATTACCAAGGTTTTGCATTAAAGTTGACTAACCATGTTTAAATTTAATTAAACCAAATCAAGCGAATAAGTAAATTTTCCATGGAAATTTTTAAACATTTATTTTTATAAATTTATATTGAATATTTGCATCATCAAATGACATCATTTCTTGGAAAGACATCCCAAGGCCATAAATGCATAAAATATCTCATCAAGCTACTCCATGCCTCATTAGGACCCTCCCATGCCTAATTAATGCCTCATATACCTCTTAAATGCCACTTATTTATAAATATTTATGGGGGATATTTATGAATTTAATCACATAATTTAGATTAATTCATGGCCATTCATCTTAATCTTGAGATGGATGGTCATGCTTGATACTAAACCATTTAAAAAATCTATAAATAAGAGGCCTTGCCTATTGATTTTTAAGCTTGGATAATGCAAAGTTATAATGAAAAAATAATTCCAAAAGCCATTGTAATTAATGTTATAATTCCAAATTGTTGATCTAATCCAAAGCCAAACACAGTTCTAAGGAGAGAAGAAAGTAGCCAAACTTTATTAATGAAGACTTCATGAGCATAAATCGAGAAAGCCACTACAACAAGCATTTTGGAGCCTCCAAGGAAAGTGAAGGAAGGTGTTTCTTTCATGTTTTAGTTATGTTTCCATTTTTATTTTTTTAACTAAGCTCCTCCTTTGATATAGGATTAGGGTGTTAGTTTAGTGTGTTTTTGATTGAGTTGTTTTATTCACCAACACAATACTAATCTCCCTCTGTTACAATCCTATGTTCACAAATGGCATGCCCAATGGGACTTAGCCTCAAAAATTTAGTCAAATTGTACTTTAAAAAAACCTACTAACTATTGTCATGAAGGATCTTGGAGTATAGAGGCAAAAAAGGTAAATATTTGAGCAAACATCCATTTTTAATAAGCCATGGTTTTGTTCTCAAGATTGTGTATCCTGGCTCGACTGTGTACCTAACTCAGCCCCAACTCATCCTAACTCACCCTAACTTGATCTCAACATGGCCCAACTTGGCCCTGACTTGATGCCAAATCACCTACCAACACAACTCACCTGTCAACCCAAATATCCTACCAACCCATCTCACTTATTAACCCAACTCACCTATCAACCCAACCTAACTATCAACCCAACTCAACTATCAACCCAAGAGCTCATTTTTAAAAAGTCTTTGTCTCATCCTCTAAAGTTCCTCAAAGTAGGCAATCCTAATCTTGTTTTATTAGGTTGAAAGGATGGTTTGGAAGTTAATGTAAGTGTTCTAACTAATCATACACTTCAATTTAGAGTTTAAAAAATAACTTGGTTAAAATCATGCACACTTCAAATTCGGTGCCTAAAATGAATCTTTAACATACTAAGTCATGAACACTTCAAACTTTGGGTTTAAAACAAAAGAAGGTGCTTATTATTTCATTTAGTATTTTTTTTGTAATTTTTATATGTTTTTATAACTTAATACCAAGGGGTAAAAAGAACACAACTTAATATTTCATTTGGTGCTTAAAATTGAACTCACTTGTCAAATTTTGTTTTCAATAGTTGTTTAAACTTAGAATTTGATTGGTAAGAAGAGGGACATTGCATGTATGCTCTTCCACCCATCCCCTTTAAGGAAATTTTGGAATCAAAGCAATTTATTTATTGCAAACATGTCTAGTCTAAGGCATAGAAATAATGTCATTTGAAGCACTCCCAAAAAACTCATAATAGTTTGGGTGATCTTGAAATGACCCTAAAGTCTTTCTATTAGTCATTTATTTTATTGCATCTTGGCTTGTGAGAGGGACTTAATTACCTCCATCAAGTTATATAATGAAGCTTTAACCCAGGGTTTCATCTCCTGGTACTAACTTCAACTACTCCCACTAGGCTTAAAGGTTTGAGTGGTTAAACTACCTTCTAGTGTTGGAGTTACACATGGGACATATCTGCACTTTTGATAATGCACTACACTATGTAAGTGATGGATGTAGTGGTTGAAAAAAGGATAAGACCTTTTTATAATAAGCCAAGTACTATAGACACCTAATTTAAGTGAGTTTATTTTTTAGCATGACATGAAATTCATTGGGCAATTGATCTATCTAGATGTTTGAAAACTTGTAAATCTTAGATAAATCCCCACTTGCCACAGAAGTGTTGTTGGTGTAAGGTACATCTTAAGGTCCATGTCATAGTACTGTTATTTAAGAGAAGGGGGTGTAAAAACCCTACTATATAATGTGTATTTTAATTTTTATATGAAGACTAAAAGCCTCTCAAATGATGTATATTGATGGATTACAATAATACCAAGTAACCTTGTCAGTTTAGGAATTAAGAGTAGTTAATTAGTTGGTTTTGTCCTAGATTAAAGTCTTTTTTGGAGTAAAAACTTGGTTTGAACAAATGATACAAACAAAAACACATAGTCCTCATTTTATTTTGAAAAAAGAGGAATTATTCTACCCACGTGAATCATCAATTTTCCTTATTTAAAGTTCATCAAAACTTGGAGTCATATCATCCACTTTATCATAGTTATGCTACCTAATTGAGTATAGACTATTACCAAGCATTGTTTAAATTCCTTCATTTATAATCCAAATTTTAAATTTCACCTTCATAATTTCATAGGGTTGATGTGATAAGTGGGTTCACTATTTGCACTAAACTTGAGGAAACTTAGGTTCAATTTCCAATTTGGGATGAAGGTCATTTAAGAATCATAATCATTATCACCACTTGATAGAATTACATCATTTTGTGCTTAAAGATTATACTTTGAGTCTATACACCAATTTTTTTTGTTTTACCATCCTATGTCCTTTAAGATCATTTGAATACATACTTTTTTGCCTTAGAGATATTGTCAAAACTTTAAAGATATGTATGTCATTTGAGTTAGGAAAGGTAGTGTTACGCTACCAAATTTGTGAGAAACCATATATGCCTTAGAAAGGTATTGAAACAAACATTTTGTCATGTATTTTTATTAGTTTAACATTGTTACGTTTCCCAAAACATTTCAAACATTATTTCATATAACCTTTTTCATAAAGTTCAAGTTTGTACACATTTTTCAAGCCAATCCGAGTATACCTTTGTGAACCTTTGTCTAGCACAGTTACACCATTCACATTTGTCTAGAATTTTTTTCAAAAGAACCAAGTTTTATACCATTTTTTTTAAGAAAAAAAACTATCCCTAAAGTGCCTTTTGTTTCATACCTTATACCTATTTAATTGAGTTCATGCCCAAGAGTCAAATTCCTAGTTTTTGTTAGAATTATTTCAAATCCGTTAGATTAAAAATATAATATATTTCAATGTCTAGATTTTGATGTCATTTATCTAAGACTTATATCATATTCCTTGTTTGATTCTATCTTTTGATGGTACATTTGGCCAAAAGACCTAGTAATGGTTTATTTTCCTAGTTTAGACTAATTTGAAACACTATGACCTTAGAGTTTGTCATTTTGATTTTAGGTCCATTTACTTGACCCATTTGTATAATATATGTAATTTTAGATACTTCATTTTATCTTGCTTTATAATAAACCATTGAATAAACCTTTCCATCCTTTTGATGAATCTAGACCAAGTCTAAATATCATCTCGTAGACATTATCTTTTTAGAGTTTGTAGAACTCTCTTTCTTTTTTATCATAAAAACATTTACTATGGATCCCAAAATGTACTCCTACACTTTTATTATAATTATATACAATCCAAGGATTAGTAATATGGTTACATAAGAAGAAATGGTGCAAGACCCCTATGAAGATAATATTGCTTATGAGGCAGATCCTTATCCCTCTTATAATACTCAAATAGGGGAACAAAACCAAGATCTAGTGGCTAACTTTTTGCTTAATATGACACCATATTCATAATTGGACCAAGAACAAACCACACAATACCTAGCTAAGATACCCACAATTGAAGAACCAATTCCTCAACAATCGTACTCTATTAAGAAGCATTCCATGTATGACCCATTTTTATTTGAGCATCATTTGTTAGAGAACAAAGATGATATTTTAGTGAAAGCCATATAGGTATGGGCTATTTTTTTAGCAAACTTCCATCATGAAAGTTTACCAAGCCTAGTAAGAATGCCTCACAACATATTGCATAGTCAATAGGCCTCTTCTATAAATCCTTTAAATCTAACCCAAATAATGTATTAGGACCTTAATATGCCTAACAAAGGAAATAACCTCATGGAAGACCACTTTAACCAAATATAGACAACATATCAAACCTACCTAAATCTAGCATGTAATTTCAATCAGATGACCATGATGAATAAACCTCTTATTGACTTAGTTCCTTCAATAGGAGTTTTGATAGAGTTAATTGGTCAAGATAATTATAATTTAAACCCATTCATGAAAAAAACTTTGGTAGACAACTTATTGAATATATCAATTATCAAAGAAGTGTCTTCTACTTCTACGTAGAATAATGAGCAAAACACAGTGGACAATCCAAAAATAATGTCTAATCCAAATCAAAGTGGTACTAATACACAAATAACTAGTTAATAACATATGCCTTTAGTTAATACCATGAGTGTCTTTATAAACCTAGGAATGGGAGCTTCTGCACCCCAACCTCAACTAGCTACTTCATCAGGCACATAACCAACATTATCAAATAGTCAACCAGAAACTAATGCCATGCCTCAACAATAGAATGTGATGAATCCTATTCCTTCTCAATAGATGATGAGTATCATTCCACAATAACAAACATAAATTAATATACCAATACAACAAAGGCCAAACATATTACCACCTCAACAAGGGATAACTAATGTTCCACCTCATCAGATATTAACAAATGTACCTTCTTCTTTGCATACCAACATGCCAATTTAAAACCAAATAATGTTTAATCAATAATGTATTCATGTTGGTCAGTGTTAGGTGTCAAATATCTAACATGTATCCACTTCTCAACTAAGATTCATGCAACAAGGGGGTTCTAATGTCTCTCAAATACTTGTTAGGTAACAATTTTCTTTTGTGAAGAGCATACCGCAAGTTTAGAGATAAGGTCTTGGCTCATAACTTCCCACTCAATAACAAGGTTCACATAGTCAGCAATAGGTCCCTATTCAACATTAATAGGCACAATATCATTATATCCCTCCATCCCAACCTCAAAATCCTCCAAGTCAAACCCTCATCACCAACCTAAACTAGAACATTGCATAACCAAACATATAATTTCAATAAGTAGATCCTAATATATGTATATATATTCCTAGTTCATTCCCGAACTAATCCAATGTATACCAAATACCCCCATCATACCCTAGTCAAAGTACTTCAATTGTGACCACCCAACCATCTACCCAATCTAATATTTCCACAAATTTGCTAGAGTAAGAGTTACAAAAAATTAAGGATGCAATCACCACCATCTAAGTGGGGAAACAAATTAAAAATTTTAAGTTGGATGATGTGTGTTCCTATCCTTTCAATATGGAGTACTTATAGATTCCATTTCATTTGATATATGAGCCACCAAAATTTGATAAATATAAGGGGAAAGGTGACCCCAAAGCCCATTTAACTAAGTTCTTTGTTGTATGCCATCCAGTGGCATATAACGATATATAACTTTTGTTTTTGTTTTGAAGGAGCTTAGCTAGACAAGCCTTGGAGTGGTTTTTTAAGTTTATAAAGAATTTAGTAACAGATTTTTAACCTTTTAGAAAAGTTTATATAACACTTTTCCTACAATCTCAAACATGATATTTCATTGGGTGACTTGACACAAGCAAAACAAAAATCTGGTGAGAGTTTTACAAGTTATCTAAAGTGATGGAGAACACTTGCAAGCTAATTCACTCATAGTTTAATAGATAAATATTTAGCCCCCATATTCACTAAAAACTTGCATAGTGAGATAGCCTATCATCTAGAACTACATTGTGCACATGCCTTTGAATAAATCATTAACAAAGGTTTGTTGATCGAGTGAGAACTCATTAATAAAGGAGTCATCAATCTTAATTCAAGTAATCAGAACCAAGGTAACAATCAAAGAAGTAGCCAAAACTAGCATCCAATCCAAGCACAAGGATCACAATCGACACAAGGCAATAACCAAGATAGACTAAAATAGTTCAACCACAATAGAAATGTTGTGGGAAAAAGAGTGACCAAGTCACATCATGTCCAAATGGTGTAAACATAATTTACTCAACTTGTATCACCTTTTCATCTTACTCCTACCTAACAACCTCTTCAACTAAAATTGTAAGAACAATAACCAAGATCCGTGCAACAAATGACACAGCCTTTACCATTGCAAAACCCTCCTCCAAAGAGAATGATACCTACTCACCATCTTTTTAGTGACCTTGGAGAGCCTATTTAATATGTGTTTCATAAATTTTCTATCGCTAATTTGATTAGCTAGCCTATACTAAGTCATTATCTTGAAGGCATTCCTTATCTTGATTGGTACCATGAAAATGAATTTTGTGAATATCATCAAGTTAATAGACACAATTTACAAAGATGTGTGTAAATTAAGCATTTGATTGAGAATATGTTAAAGAATGGGAAGATCGCTTTGGATGGCAGTGATTCCACCTCTAATTAGACTCTTGGAATTTATCAAAAGCCTTTTCCCCAACACAATAACTAGCAATAATAGAAACAATAATGGTAACAACAATAATATCTAGTGTAACAACAAAATCAATAATATCAAAATCAAAGGCCAAACTAGTAGAACCAATAGAATCAACAACATAACTAAAAATGTCAGAATAATGGACAAAACTAGGGTCAGAATGGTAACAACCAACAAACCTACCATACAGTTGCAGATGACTACAATAGTTTTGTAGGTCATATTATTGGGGGTAGTGTTAATACCATCTCTATTAATCCTAAACTGAGCACTAATCAGTATAGACAATTGTTAAACAATGCCACTCAACCAAATTACATGGATAATCTTTCTTTGATCTAGGACTGCACGTAGGTGAACTAGTAAACTAGGATTTCCACTTTTTGACCTTATAAAGATAGCTTGTCCTTACCCCATGGCCACATACAAGTGCACCGATAACTGAGACTTATCTTATCTAGTCCTAAATCATTATCATCATTTGTTAGCAACCATGATCTTATACTTAATCTTGATTATGCAATCATAACTAAGAGGTCAAATATTACCATTTCAGGCCCATAGCCATCTACCACCTCACCCATTATCTAACAAAAAATTTAGATTCAAAACAAACCATTTAACATTGTCTGAGATAAGTAGTTTGATAGTGTGAAACAATTATAGAAGACACCAACCTAGATATTTATTTCATATTTGTTACAAACATCAATAATGCACAAGAACATTTTGAATGAGTTCTTAACCCAATCCATTATTGCTAGTGACATATCCCTTGATAAATTTCAATCTTTGGTTGGACACCTATCTCCCACCCAACAAGTCACATTCAATGAAAGTGATATGTCTTCCCTTGGTCCACTCCATAATAATCTATTATACATATAAGTTTATATAAAGTAGCATAAAGTGAAATGTGTCTTTATAGGAAATGGATCAAGCCTCAACATAGTGTCTCTAAAGCTCATCAAGCTTCTTGGGTACAGAATGGTAGATCTATAACTAGAAATGATAACTATCAAAGCATATGATAATCAAGAGACATAATCACAAGGCACCATTAGCTTGACATTTATCATTAGGCCTTTAATCCATGATACTATTTACCATTTGATTGATCTTGAGTTGTCATATAATATGCTTCTAGTTAGGCCCTGATTACATGAGATTCATGCAATCCTATCAATGATACACCAATGTATCAAGTTCTCCCACTTAGGGATGGAAGTAAATATTCTAGGATATTTTCACCCATATGAACACTAAAAACATCTCGAGGTCGAGTTTCAAAACTAAAATAACCAATATGACATTAATCTAAGTTCTAAGAAGGACAAAGGAAAAGCCATAATTATTGATTCTCTAGAGGATAATTTTATAGATCCTAATACCTTGGATTCCCTTTCTCACATGTTTCCTCCTAAAGCTTCCAATCATTACACCATTTTAGTTAATGGCCCAATAGAATATTTAATACATTATACCTTTCATATTGCCAATCTTCCTCAGAATCCAATACCTTTGGAAGACCTAAAGTTACTCCACACATGTATTGGTAACAAAAGAGCAAAAATAAAGGACCTATTATGTTTGTACCAGCATCTGGCCTAGAACTAGACCCTCTCAAGGGAGATGAATCATGGTTATATAATGACAACCAAGCTGATTATTTTAAGAGTGCAAAGTATCATATTACCAATTAGATCGTGGAGAATCAAGACTATGAAGGAAGAGGTCTCAAACCGAATCAACAAGGAAACATTGAGCCAATTTTCATGACCAAATATAAAAGACCCTATGGACTTGGATTTAAAATGCCTGAGGGTGACCCCACATATCTTATTCATGTTCCATCATTGGCAACTAGTGACGATGATGTTGATAGTAAAGTAGAGTCTAATCATAGCCTTATCTATGATTACTTAACCAAGACTAACATATTTGATAATAATTCCATTTGTACCCTTACCCTAGTTATTCATCACAACCCATTGCCATTATATTATCCCCAATTGATAGATTGGGATAAAACAGAATCTAGTTTACTGATTGATGAGTTTAAGAATAATGAGGCATTTTATTATTTTATAGGACATAGAGACAACATTTTATTGGGATATCATAAATCAATATTATCAATCACATTGGTATAAATTCAAAGAAGAATGAATACCCCCATCTAATGGTGCCTGAAATAGGTTTTCACCACTAGACTAGCCTTTATCTTTACTTTTTCCCTGGTTAGAAAGTACCTCAAAGAGGTTTTCACTTTTTGGGCCTCAATGTTTTATTTATTTGTTATGAAGAACAAAAAATCCACCTATCAAAGAGCCATGATCTTTATATTAAGTGATATGATGCATGATATTATTGAAGACTACATTAACAACATACTAGGTAAATCAAAAACTAGGACCGACCATCTAGCAGTGCTACATAGAATATTTGAAAGAATATGTGAGTAAAAAGTTTGATTGAATCCAAAGAAATATGTGTTTGGAGTAACATCAAGAAAATTAATTGGATTCATCATGTCTCATATGGGCATTTAAGTTGATCCAGCCAAAGTCCAAACTATAATAGAGATGCCACTACTAGCCAATTTGAAGTAGATCCATAATTTTAAGGGCAAGAACCAATCAATCTGATGCTTCATATCGCTATTAAAAGACAAGTGTCATCCATTTAAACATATTATGAATAATTTTGTTGAATTACATTAGGATAATCACTACCAAATACCTTTTTAACATATAAATGATTACCTATCAAATTTGCTTATTTTGTTACCCCCTTATGCCAGGAAAACCATTTTTATTATACCTATTAGCTATAGATAATACCTATTGACAGTGGAAATTGCACCTAGGGAAAGGAGGCATAGCTCCTACCTTCTCCTCGCAACATGGAATCTCCTCTCTTGCCTGTGGGATGGTGAAGCAGGAGAGGAGAGTCTCTAGATAAGGGCTAGCTCCCTTTGATGTATCATTGTTTATTCCAGCAGGGAAAAAAACACAGGAATATACAGCTATATAAACTGGGGGGATGAAAAGGGAGAAGAAATTACAGGAAAACAAATAGCCTACTCTAAAGAAGTGATACACCAAAAAATGAAATGACCTTCCCACCTCCACACTCAAGATCAAACAAAAAACATACATACACTCAGATTTGGTAGAAAAGACTAGGTCGCTAGAAATGACAGGGAGGTTCTTATGGAAAACACAGGAACAGGGACTCACCAAGATGCTGTAGAATACATACTGTAAGTGACCTCTCCTATTCTATACCTCCAAAATAGAACTCTACTCTTGGTAGCAGCAGACAATGGTGCTTTGTAGATCACAGGTTTGCTGGTGTTGAACCTGTGAGAGCATCAAGAAATAATGACTGGACACAGACTAACATTCAAGGCATACTCTACAAAATCTATCCAAATAGAGGTAAAAAATACATTTTATTCAATCCAGGAAAAAAATTTAGCAGGGCTGCACCTAGCTAAAACCATGAAAAAGATATCTACAAAATGACCAAGTCCACAACTTATATGGAAAAGAAAAGACAAGAGGCTCATTGGCGCCCTTTTTTTCAAGTGGCCATGTCACGTCTTCATTGGGAAGAAGAAAAACACTGTTGGTGCGTCATCCTTCTAGAAGAGGCCTATTAAAACCATGCTGCCAATTGACTTTTGTTCCATTATATCTTGTCTGGTCATTTGGCCCCTTGGGTGAACTTTCTTAGCTAGTCACTACATTTGAACTCCTTCACGTTAAAATTTCATGTTTTGTCTTTAAAATAAACTATTAACTTCTTGTGCTAGCTTGACGTCCTCAAGCTTTGCTAGCCTTCGCTATTTTCCCTTTTTTATTATGTGGCCTACTCCTCTGCTAACTAGTTGGGCTTTGAAAGTCCTGTGGACTTTGTCCAACTCCTTCGTAGCTTGTTCTTCGTTGGCCTTCACTGTCTGCTAAGTACTCTTTCCTTAGCACTTGACATCTTCTCCTAACTGGCTGTTTGACTGCTTACGGTTAGCAGCTTGCCTTGGATGGTCTGTAGATGACTTCCTGGGCTGGATATGTTTCACGATTTGCTTTGCTAAGTCCCGTGGTCTTTATATATTTTTTGGCTTTGAATTTCCATCGGGCTTTGAATTTCCACAAACAAATTGTCTGCGGGAAATTCCCGTAGGCAATTTGTTCACAGAAATTTTTCCTGTCTGTGTATAACCCATAGACTTTTGTCCGCAAACATTTCCCATAGACAAAAAGTCCACAAAAATTCTTTTTCACTGCCTTTGTTAAGCCTGCCCTCCAAAAGGGCATTTACTTAGCTGAATTTCAAAGATTGGGCCGTAAAAATGGAAAAGTCCACTTGCCCTCCGCTAGGGCACTTTTTGCTGCCAATTGCCCCCTAGACAAAAGGCACCCCTTTGAACCAAAATCCATTGAAACAAATTTGGTTCAATAGTTCAAGGTTTAAAGGAGCATGCCGATGAACCATGGAAGCATTTGAACCAAGTGTTGAACCAAAAGCGTTGAACTCAAAGCGTTGAACTTTAGCCTTTGAACCAAAGGCATTGAACTTTTATATTGAACCAAATAGCATTGAACTGAAGTGCTTTGAACCTTTGAACTGAACCATGCTAGACCAAGGTATGAAATGAACTTTTTGAACCCGTTGAACTTGAAAAAGACTGACACAAAATAGCAAGTGAAGAAGGTGACCAAAATTTTGCCAGGGGGCAAACTTTGGTCAACAAATTGGTGATTCACAGGGTAAGCGTGCCTACTATGCTTAGGACCCATTTGCCTTAAAATATCCATTGGGTGTAGATTCAGATGGTAACTCAAAAGAATTAATAATAGCCTAAAAGATCCCAGGATCAAACATGCAGAATTTACCCCCACACATAAAGGGAAACACACAAGACTAAAAACATCTAACTGTGTAACTGTACTTAGGGGAAACATGGAAAGAAAACTGAAAACAAACTATTATATACAACTAACCAAGAATTTTTTATTCCCTCCTGGATCAAATGGAAAACTTCTCAAGTCTCCTTCCTGGTAAGAAGACTTATGGCCCCAAGCAAGCAGCTGAATGGAAAAGAGAAATGGTGACTTGCTCTTTTTACCTGTCACCTGAGTTGGCTGGAATCTGAGTGGATCAAAATCAGACATGCCTCCAACATATATGTATTTTTATTGTTCCTAGAGGCCTATTAAATGCTGGTCTCTTAGATTGGTGCTCTTCACCAAGAAATTAATGGCTACTGGCTCATCGCCATAAGCCCCTTGTTTTGCACAATTCTTCTGCAATGTATCATGGTCTGATTTGTTTCCTTTTGCCTCACTGAAAACTTTTCCAGATTCATCCTCTGTTTCCTCTTGGCCTTCTTGAAGAAGGTCAAATGTGGTGATGTCTAAAAGAGACTCACAAAATAATTTCTCATCTCACAAGACTTCACTTTCCTATTTAAAGCTCACTTCTTCAAGGCATTCCTCTAAGAGGACAAACCCCTCCTTTTCCTCTTTGTTGATCAAGATTTCTAGATTTTCAAAAATATTCTCCTAATCTTCCTCTTTCTCAAGTTCTTCAATGTAGTCATCCTCATCAATACAACAAGGAAGTTCATCAAAATGACGGGAAGAGAGCTTACCATGCATTTGTTCCTCCTCGAATTGCTGGAACATCTGCATATACACAAGGCCTGCATCTTCTCCACTGCCGATAAAGTCTTCACAAGGAGCATCAATGGCAATTTCTTCTTCATTGTCACTCATGACAACCTCCTAAAGGACTACAAATTAGATCATTTGTTCCTCTCCTACCTCTTGTAAAATAGGTTCTTCCTTGAGAAGGGGTGAAGTGGAGAAAGCATGTGGAAGAGGAAACAGTCCTTGAGCTAGAATCGAATGATTCTCCTCTCTCCACTTAATCAACACTTCATCTATATCAGGGGCAACCTGATAATTATTTTGGAAATGTGTGGGTGGGGGGTGTTTAGGCATGGAATGTGATGTTTGGTTTGAACTGTCCACCACACATTGGCTGAGGAATTTCTCTTTAGACTCCAACTCTGCAATTCTCCTACTCAGATCATCTTGGAAAAGCCTTTCTTGGAGGCTGCCAACATCATCATAGGTAGGTGCATCTTCAGCTTCTTCAAGGTTTTGAGAAAAACCTTGATTTTCTTTTTCCTCTTTTTTTCCCCATGATCCCACTATCTTCCCCCAATTCAGGATCTCTGAATTAAAATTTTGCCCCTACGAACAGGGAGCAACTTTGTTTTCCACAAGGTCCTAAGGCTCCTCCATAAGGTCTGTAAGTTTTTCCTTTCTTTCAAGAAGCAGCTTCATCCTAGCCTCTAAATCCTCAACTCGCTTGGCTAGGTTGTCCTAAAAGAGTCTTTCTTGGAGATTTTCAGCATGATCCTCTCCAAAGCTTAGAGCTGGTTCCTAGCATTCCTTCCTCCAACTTGGAATCTGCATATCATGCTGAAGGACTTGGGGAGGTTGGGGAATGCAAGGAAAACACTATTGACATGTTGGAGGAGACTTTAGAGGAGAGATGCATTGGCTGATGGTATTTTCCCTAATGGGAGATTATTCTGATATCATCTGATGTTGGAAAGCCAGGTGCACTGGGTTGGGGGCAGGTGTATTTGATGAGCTGGAGTGAGCATGTGCAATCTGATAAAATGGGTTTGGTGCAAAAGAGGGGGTTTTTTTTTTAATGAGGAAGGGGCACACAAGGCTGACTGCCATGGATAGATGGATTTCTCCATTTTTTTACCTCTTCCTCCATAGCTTGCAAGGTCTGTGCTCACCTAAATAAACACTCCTCTTTATACATTAGCTCCTGCTAATATCTATACTGCTCTTCCTCCTTGTCGATTTATTTTATCTGCCTCTCAAATTATAGCCTCACCTCCCTTATAGTTGTAGGGCAACTAGGAGAGCCACTTGAGGGGATTGAATAAATATCTGAAGTCTGATCACATTCACATGATTGAAAATAAGACCCATGATTTTAAGCAAAAGAAGTATACATACAAGAAAAAAAATTTAATGGCACCAGGCTGCACTTAACCAGTGGACTAACTCAGAGTCACCAGATGCTAGAAAGAAAATTTGATCTGCTATAACAGGACCAGCATCAATCCTAAAACTTTACTTAATTAAAAAAATTGTGGTCCCATCGGGTGTGCCAGAACTGTTGACGGTGGAAATTGCACCCAGGGCAAGGAGGCCTAGCTCTTGCCTTCTCCTCACAACATGGAATATCCTCTCTCACCTGTGGGATAGTGAAGCAGGAGAGGAGAGTCTCTAAATAAGGGTTAGCTCCCTTTGATGTATCATTGTTTATTCCAGCAGGGCAAAAAACACAGGTATATACAGCTATATAAACTGGGGGGGATGAAAAGGGAGAAGAAAGTACATAAAAACAAATAGCCTACTCTAAAGAGGTGATACACCAAAAATGAAATGACCTTCCCACCTCCACACTTAGGATCAAACAAAAAACATACATACACTTAGATTTGGCAGAAAAGACCAGGTCGCTGGAAATGATAGGGAGGTTCTTATGGAAAACATAGGAATAGGGACTCACCAAGATGCTGTAGAATACATATTGTAAGTGACCTCTCCTATTCTATACCTCCAAAATAGAACTCTACTCCTGGTAGCAACAGATAATGGTGCTTTTTAGATCACAGGTTTGCTGGTGTTGAACCTATGAGAGCATCAAGAAACAATGAATGGACACATACTAACATTCAAGGCATACTCTGCAAAATCTATCTAAATAGAGGTAAAAATTGCATTTTATTCAATCCAAGCAAAAATTTTATTAGGGCTACGCCTAGCTAAAACTTTGAAAAAGATATCTACAAAATGACCAAGTCCACAACTTATATGGAAAAGAAAAGACAAAAGGCTCATTGGTGCCCTTTTTTGCAAGTGGCCATGTTGCGTCTTCATTGGGAAGAAGAAAAACACTATTGGTGCATCATCCTTCTAGAAGAGGCCTGTTAGAACCATGCTACCAATTGACTTTTGTTCCATTCTATCTTGTCTAGTGTGTGGCCCCTTGGGAAAACTTTCTTAGCTGGTCGCTACATTTGAACTCCTTCAGGTTAACATTTCATGTTTTGTCTTTAAAATAATTTTTTAGATTCTTGTGTCAGCTTGACATCCTCAAGCTTTGCTGGCCTTCACTATTTTCCCTTTTTTGTTATGCAGCCTACTCTGCCAACTTGTCAAGCTTTGAAAGTCCCGTGGACTTTATCCAACTCCTTCACAGCCTGTTCTTCGTTGGCCTTCCCTGTCTACCAGGTACTCTTTCCTTCGCACTTGATGGCTTCTCCTAACTAGTTGTTTGACTGCTTGCAGTTAGAGGCTTGCCTTGGATGGTCTATGGATGGCTTCCTGGGCTGGTTATGTTTCACGATTTACTTTGCTAAGTCTCGTGGTCTTTATATTTTTTCAGGCTTTGAATTTCCATCAGGATTTGAATTTCCATGGACATATTGTCCATGGGAAATTCCTGCAGGCAATTTGTCCACAAAAATTCCACCCGTCTGTGTATGACCCACAGACTTTTGTCCATAGACATTTCTCACAGACAAAAATTCCATGAAAATTCTTTTTCACTGCCTTTGTTAAGCCTGACCTCCAAAAGGGCTTTTACTTAGCCTAATTTCAAATATTGGGCCGCGAAAATGGAAAAGTCCACCTGCCCTCTGCTAGGGCACTTTTTGCTGCCGACTACCCCCTAGACAAAAGGCACCCCTTTGAACCAAAATCCATTGAACCAAATTTGGTTCAACGGTTCAAGGTTCAAAGGAGTGCGCCGATGAACCATGGAAGCCTTTGAACCAAGTGTTGAACCAAAAGCGTTGAACTCAAAGCGTTGAACTTTAGCCTTTGAACCAAAGGTGTTAAACTTTTATGTTGAACCAAACAATGTTGAACTAAAGTGCTTTGAACCTTTGAACTAAACCACACTAGACCAAGGTATGAAATGAACTTTCTGAACCCATTGAACCCACAAAAGATTGACACAAAATAGCAGGTGAAAAAGGTGACCAAAATTTTGCCAGGGGGGGCAAAATTTGGTCAACAATACCTTGGGGGTACTTATAGCTAAAAATGATGGCAATGGAAAAGAGCATGAAATATAATACTTAAGCCATACATTAGTCACATATTAACTCAATTATACACATATTGAGAAATCCTATTTAGCCATGGTATTCATAGCTTAGAAATTGTGACACCACATGTTGAACAATAAGACCATGGTCATTTCAAAAGTAGATATTCTCAATCATATACTATCTAAAAAACATTTACAAGGAATAATGACCAAATGGATCATGCTTCTTAGTGATTTTTACATTAAATACATTAATCAAAAATCCATTAAGGGGTAAGTTATTGTAGATTAGCTTGCTAAAGCAACCCTTATAGACATAGATCCACTCACATTCCAATTTCCTCATGAATCCATAATGACCATCATTGACACACCTTCTGAAGAGAAGTAATAGAATATGTATTTTTATGGATCATTTAGTGACACATGGATCAAGGTTAGGCCTTCTATTTATTAGACCATAGGGGGATCTAATCCCTAAATCATTTAGGATCAATTTTCCTTGTATCAACAACATCACTAAATATGAAGCACTTGTTGTAGGGATTTACCAAGTGGTACAATGGAATGTATCTCATCTAAATTTTTATGGTGATTCTTGGTTAATCATTAATTAGGTTACAAACCAATTTTAGAGTAAATATGATAAGTTGGTTCCATATAAGGCCATGCCTAACACTCTCAAACAATATATTGTTGACCTTCAGTTTGATCATATACCAAGGGAAAGTAATATAACTATAGATGCTATGGCCACTATTGGATCTTTGATTTGACAAATAGATAAAGATAGAGAGTATCAGTTCCTCATCAAAAACTTGTTTACACTAGCTCATGAGCCTTCCATTGTCATAATGATTTGTGATATTACTGGTCTTAGTTATATTTGGTACTTAGGCCTTTACAAATACATTCATGACCAAGTTTTACCAATTGACCTCTCCTAAAAACAAATCAAGGTCTTTTTCCATCACTCCAACAAGGAAATATTATCCAAAAATATTTTACGTACTAGTTATTATTAGCCCATAATGGATGCAGATGCAACTACATATGTAAATAAGTGTGACAAATGTCAACAGTATGCCAATTTTATTTATGTCATAGCCAAGACTCTGAAACTAATGTTGACACCATGGCCATTTTCTACATGGAGACTCCACCTGATTGGGAAAATCAATCCTACATTTTTTGATGACCATAAACATATCCTTACTACCACTAAATATTTCACTAAGTGGGTTGAAGTTATACCCCTCACTTACATGACTAGAAGGCAGATTTCCAAGTTCATTTTCAACCATCTCATATGTCACTATATTATCCCTTCCAACATTATATCTGATAATGGAGGATCCTTCAAAAATAAATATGACTAACATTTTTGTATTGAATACAATATTACACAACATTTATCTATGACATATTACCCTCAAGGTAATGGTCAAGATAAGGCATCCAATAAAAAAATCATTAACATTTTAAAAAATATTGTCAATGATGTTGATCATGACTAACACCTTAAAATATTTCATTCCCTTTGGGCATACCACACCAATCACCATAACCCCATAGGAGCCACTCCATACTCACTTGTTTATGGTATTAAAGCCATACTTCTTATTGAGGTTGAGTTACCTTCACTATCCATATCTTTCAAGCATGTCCTAGATGATCACAACTATAGAGTAGCTCATCGCAAGAGATAGACCTACTTGATGAAAAATGCATAGCTATACTCAACAATCTTTAGGCATATCAGAACTAAATCAAAGGCCACTACAATTGGCATGTCAAGCATAGAACATTTGAACTTGGTGATATTGTTATTAAAGAAAACCAAAAGAATACCATGGCTAAGAATAAGCATAAAGGTAAATTCAAACCAAACTAAATAGGGCCTTTCATCATCACTACATATTTGGATTAGGAGCATATAGGCTCACCACACTAGATGGCCATGAACTTGATGATTTGATGAACATTATCTACCTCAAGTGGTACTATACTTGAGTGACTTGGTGTATTGTTTATAAGGATTGTTTCAAGTTGTATCATTTTGTTAATCTTGTTTGTATAATATCTTTTTTATCAACCTATCATCCTACCAACCTATCACTTTTCATATCACATGTTTGGTTTACCATATCTTTTCCCATCAATTGAGTTCATTTTTCCCTCCCTACTCAACCCTATGACATTGGTTCCATCACCGATTTCAATAAAAGTATTTAGATTTGGTTTTAGTAGTTATTTCATACATTCCAAATAGAATAAATATTTTGGAGGAGTATGATAGACATTTGGTATTTGCATCCTTCATTTATTATTTCATTCTCTCTCATTGTCTTGATCTTAATTATAAATACTTATGGGCAAATTAGTCTCAGTGTCCTATGTCATTGTATCCTAGCTATAACCACCTATGGGAAAACTAGGGGAAACACTTGTTTATTATGCCTTGACCATACTAATTAGCCATTATCTATACCATACTATGCCTTTATACCAACTATGCATATTTTGTTTGAATTGAATGCTACAGTAGTTAGATTCCTCCACTATAAGGTAGAACTATAGTAACTTAAGGTCTTACTATGAGACTATGCTGGTAGAACTCAATACTTGTTGAGGTCAGCTCAGTTACCTTTCTAGCTACACTCACATCATTTTACGAGCAACCTAAGCCATGCTCTTACTATTTTATGTGAAAATTGAGCCAAACTCTCACCATTTTGTGAGTAACCTAAGTCACACTCTCACCATTTTGTGAGTAACCTAATCCATGCTCTCACCATTTTGTGAAAATTTTAAGCCATGATCTCACCATTTTGTGAGGAACCTAAGTAATGATCTCATCATTTTGTGAGCTTGAACCATTTAGTGTCTTGTCATTCTTGATCGAGTTGAGATACTCTAAAAATTCCCAAAACATTTGTAAAACCATTATAAAAAACTAAAAACATTAACCACTTCCTTGCCTTAAGGATTGTAGAAATCCTTACTAAATCGTAAGCAAATCACTTGTCACTTAGTTTCCCCATCCTTTTTGGCCTTTTCTCCCATGCACTTACCATTTTTCAAGACCATTCCTATTCTTCTATCACATCCATTATGTTATTTTCATTAGTGATCATTTTCATTAGGGAGAACTAGATTTGGCTTGAAGTTTTTATTGGATTTTAAATCCATGGAACTATGTAGGTAGTGTCCACTTGCCTAGTGCATATGGAGACAACTTGACCACCCCCTTCCTTTTCTTCTATTACCCCATTTTTTTAGTTTGTTAAGTTTTAACCTATTTTCTAAGGGTAATATTCATATGATTTATATTGAGTTATTTATTTCTTTGTTTCTGCTTATTTATTTATTTGTGTGCCTATTTGTTTGCTTTCAACATTGTTGCCTTGATTTGGTCTATGTGTGTGCATTAGGTGATTCCTTTCTCAAAATTACACTTTAATCCATCCATATTCATACATATACATTGGCATCATGGTTTTTATCATTGGTGCATTATTATCTATAAAGTATTAGATTATGAGAGTCAATCCTTATGCATATTTCATCCAATTCCTCATGATGTTATATCATGATGCCTACCAACACATGATAAGACAAACATTATATTTTAAAAGTCTATTTATCAATGAAAGCATTGACATCTCTTCAACATTGACATCTCTTTATCAATGACATATTGATTCAATCCCAATCATATCTTACATAGAGTAATTACATAATCAAAGGATTTTAACCTTTGTTTCATTCAAACAAGCATCTACCTACTAGTAGGTTGTCTTAATTCATCATTATCCATTGTATCAAATTATAATCATCATCATCTAAATCAATCATGTTTTCCATAGATGGGGTTCAATGATTATAACCACCTATGGGCAAATCATTGCACACCATCCCACCTACATTTCTCAATAATTATAACTGCCTTTGGGAAAATTATTATGTTATCACCACTTCACTTTTTAATCCCATATAGGGGCATGTTGCTATCTATTCTTCCTATCCCAACTAGGATAACTTCATCATCTCAATGATTGTAACTGCCTTTGGGCAAATTATTGTGTTTTCATGCCATGTTACCACTATCAAGGTATAATGCATACAACTACCTTTAGGCAAACTATTGTATACCATCCAACTTGCATTCTCAGTGATTTTGACTACTTCTTCAATATTGTTATGTTTTAATCCCATCATTTTCCTTTCTTTGGTGGCCTCATCTCCATTCTTTCTTTCAAGGGACTACTTGTTGACCTTTCCTTGTGTCAATTATTCCCTCAAGGGGGAATCATATAGTTAGTTCATCATCATTGTAATTATAGACATACAAGACCTTTTAATTATTTTATAAGATGTTACTATGTTTATAGCTTACAATCCCTTCCCAAATAGGGGCAAATTATAGACACCTAAAACTAGCCATCGATAACCTTCAACTAGGCTTTTGACCAATTTCTACCAAAGTGCATAATTTGGCTTAAAAACACCGAAATGCATTAAAAGAGTTGGAATTTTTATATTCAAGTGTCAATTATTTCCATGTTATCATTAAATAGGGTAATTCAATAAATGAAGTAGCTAACTTTGAACTAATCATTTTGAGTCAAAATGACATTTTTGCACTTGGGTGCTCTGGAATGCTCTTTTTTTTTAAATTAAATTGCTTGTATGAGACACGTGCCTTTATTATTTTGCATTGGAAACATCCTAAATTGGATAATGGTTCCAATGCATCTAATATCGACTTCCAGTTCTAATCTAGTCAAATTCTAAGATAATAATACAAAATTTTGACCAATTTGATTAATTTGTGCACAAATTGCCAAGGTTTTGCATTAAAGTTGAATAATCATGTTTAAGGATAATTAACATAAATCAAGATTTAAAATTATTTTCCATGAAACTTTTTAAATATTTATTTTTAAAAATTGATATTGAATATTTGCATCATCAAATGACATCATTTCTTGGAAAGACATCCCTAGTCTATAAATGCATAAAATATTTCATCAAGCCACCCCATGCCTCATTAATACCCTCCCATGCCTCATTAATACATCCCATGCATCTTAAATTACCCTTATTTACAAATATTTATGGGGGTTATTTATGAATTTAATTACATAATTTAGATTAATTCATGGCTACACATCTCAATCTTGAGATGGACGATCATGGTTGATCCTAAACCATTTCAACAATCTATAAATAGGAGGTCTTGACTATTGGTTTTTAAGCTTGGATAATGAAAATTTATAATGCATAAATAATTCCAAAATCCATTTTAATTAGTGTTATAATGCCAAATTATTGAGCCAAGACAAAGCCAAATATGGTGCCAAAGAGAGATGAAAGTAGCCACACTTCATTGATAAAAACTTCATAAGCACAAAATAAGAAAGACACTACAAAAATCATTTTGGATCCTCCAAGTAGGTGAAGGAAGGTCTTTCTTTCATGTTTCAGTTGCATTTTCCATTTTTGTTTTGTTAACTAATCTCCTCCTTTGAGATAGGATTAGGTTATTAGTTTAATGTGTTTTTGATTGATTTGTTTTATTCACTAACACAATACTAGTATCCCTCTATTACAATCCTATGTTCACAAGTCTTTGATATTTTATTTGAACGAAATTAGACATAGACTCTATGTGGTACCTTCCATAGTGCATGATTGTATTAAATACATTCATACTAATAGGGTAATTAAATTTCCTAAAATACCATTTAAACATCCACTAGAAAAAGAGAATTTTATTCTAAGATAGATAATTATAAATCCTACTAAGGCTAATCATGTATGAAAGTGTAAGCCACAAAAAAAAACCCTTTCCTAGGTAGTTGATTCTTCAGAGACTATTTCTCTAGAGATACATAGTGGACTCCATAGAGTCCTCATCTACACCTACATGGTCCACCCATTTGCTAAGAGATAATAAACATGTTTGAATTACATATACACCAAGTAATCCATAAAGAACTAAACAATGGGTTCCAAAAATAATTACTCTTTATATTACCTCTTCACAACAACAAAGTCTTATGAGACATACAAAAATTACCATAGATGATACAGTTCCAGATATGACACTTATGCATGTCCCTTAGAAATTTCACTAGTTTAATGTACCATATTTTGAGTTTGGAGCTTCCTATGAGCTTCTATTAGATGGGATAATATGATATAATTTTACATTCAAACATTCCATTTTTTTAAAATTTAAAAATATAAATAAAATTTAAAAATACAAAAGCATTCAAATAAATCAATAATATAAAAATATTTCAACATACACATGTTTAATACATCCTTAGCATATATGTTATTTAATTTATTTTAGTAGATAACACATCATTTATTATTTACACACACATATGTTTCAGAAATACTAAAGTTTGACACATGCATATACCATATCCATGATACTTTAACATACATATGTTGAACCTTTTATGTTCCCATATGACACACTATAATAGGGGCATCTACTTCTTTGATCTTGATCAACACATATTTTATATTATTTTATGATCACTTATACATTATAATATTGATATTATATACTAACATTTACACATGCCTATAGTCATCTTACATCTTACATCATGTCTTTTATATGCTATGTAACATAACATTTTTTTCTATAAAATATATTTAGAGACTAGTATAATATGCTTATATTGGTATATTATACTTCATTTATTCACATTATCAATTCCTTGAGTGTACTTCTTATGTTTTATTGTCTTGCTTGTGTAAAATTTGAAAACATTCCTTACATGAATTCCCATGTGCGTGAACATGCCCCTTGTTTTTGGTCTCCTTAGACCTCCTTTGTGTGACATTAAGTGCTCTTGTGTGTGTTTTTGATTGTTTATTGAGATTTTATTATTACTCTCTAGACATTTCCGCAATCCATATCATGCATCTTAGAGATTATTGAGATCACATATTGTGAGCTTCATTGATATATCTAGTTAAAAATGTTACCCCTATATACTACATGATTCATACATAAATAATATAATTATATTACTATTTTAAGGTAAGGTGACTACAAGATTCTATTTCCCTCACCTCAAAAGGGTGGCATATTATTAGGGAAATGTCATAGAGAAATGACTCCACACATACACAGTGGGCATAATTTGATAAACTTTGCATGATTTAGATATACACTTGGGTCATAATATTATACATTTAGCACTAATTTTTACAAATTTGGGAGAGTTATTTATATTTTTTATCAATATTATACACATTTATAGGTTATACGTTATAATTTGATAGATAATTTATCTTGAGACATATTATAGGTGCATATGCCATGCAAGTGTACAATAAATTGCAAATACATATTCAAAATATTTTTACCAAGAAACACCATTTTGAGCCTTTCCTATCTATAATAGTTATCTCTTTTGAATAGTTTAATTAAGATTCAACACTCTTGATGAACTTAGAATTACTTCCCATTTGTAATTGGAGTTGGTTATACAACTTAATTGAATTTATTATAATTTTAGTTGAGTTTTATGATTGAGATTTAGTGATCTAAATGGCCATGTCAAAAATCACCCTTACACTAGATTAGGGGCATGATTAAACTTAAAGTTTCACTTTTCAAATCTCTGAGGTTTAGGTTTGAACCTCTCTCACCTCTAATTCTTAATAAGGAATCATATTTAACAAATCAAAGTTCCAAAGGGAAATATGGTTTCATCAACATATGTGTATTATATAGCTCTCTTTACCTTTTAGTCATTTCAATCATTTAATTTTAGATTAGATGCACTGATTTATACTATAACATGATCTTAGTTATAGGTCATACACCAACAAAAATTCACTAGGGATCAAGCAAAGGTAAGTTGTGTTGTACACATGCATAATTTTATTCCTTCAACCTAATAATTCCATCCTTATGCATTACTATATTAAATATGGGGAATGTAGATATGTTTAACTCTAAAATGTTAATCTAAATTGATCTTATCGTTAACCTTATATTTGAATTAAAGGTTTATATAGAAATGAAATGGCAAAAGTATGACAATCATATCTATAGTAGGCCAATTAAATTTTAAACTTACATATAAGCATAAACTAATTTAATTATGATGATATAATTTAAATATGGAAAGTAAAACTATGATAGATATATAAATTATAAATAAGTGATGTACTTAGCTTGTTTTGATGTTAATGAAGTTTTAGATATAGAATAGGTAGAGAGAAATCTAGAAGGATACTCTAGAATAGTTATCATATTCTATCTCTAACACATATGGCACTCTAGAGAGTAATGTTAACATGAGATGTTTATGTTGATGCTACTACCTGAGTTTGATGCTAGTGTCCTATATAGAATGCCATTTATAATAGGATGCAACAAAATGGATGATTACAAGTTTTTATTTTCCTTTGCTCTGGTGCATTCAATCATGGGTCATAGATTGTCACTCGTTATCAATTGGAAAAACCCTAGTTCTCTATATTTATAGTGACCTTAGGGGGAAATGGGTTAGTAGACCCATAGTGTTAAGCTAACCCCAAAGACCTCACTATTAGAGAGCACTACCTACATATACAATACTCCATAAGAGGGCCTCATACTAATTTATTTCTCCTATATGTATTGGATTTTGAGTGAATCATATAATATGTACAAACTAAATAAAATAATGACCTAGCTTGTAACTTGGAAAATTGGGATCTTGGGTTTCTCCTTTTATACTCAGACTTGTAGATGTGTAGTCCCTATGACTCATATGTAAATATGAATAAATAGGGAAGATTTTTTCAATTAAATGATATTTGAATACTCTTTTATTTGAATTATAGGTGAGAAATTAATGAATATTGGTCTCTTAATTATATCCATCCCTTTGGAATAATAAATCACATTAAAATGCTTAAGCCAACCATTAGGATACATTTAATTTGTAAATTGGATGAATTTAGGGCAGTGGACACTTACATAAGGCTAGTATAGTATTGTTTATGATACTATCTATCATAGACATTAATGTAAAGGGAACAAGAAAGTAGGTACATGTTTAGAACTTGTAGAGATGGGAGATAAGTAAATTTTAAGCATTATGGGTTAGACTAAGAGATATAGGCAAAGGAGCACAAAAATATTTTAGATACAAAACTTGTGGAAGCAAAAAAGGTAAATAACTGAGAGGAATAACAAAGTTTTGAGTTTTTTAGGAGTAAAAGACTGAAGTGCTATATAATAAAAAATTATCATCGATTCCCCTCCTCCCCCAAGTATAGTGATGAAATTACTAATTTAAATGAAAGGAATGTGTACCTAGATGTGTATGCACACCTTATATTATTGTGTGTCTAACTTGAGTGTTTTGGTGGTGATTGACTTGCAACCAAGAACATGTTGTAGTATAAAATTAGTGTACATAATCTAGGTTGAAAGTACTTGAAATATATTGGAATTAAAATATTAAGGTTTAGGAGTACATATAAGTGTCAATGTAATTACCTCTCCTATTGTCAAGTTTGTTTTGAAAAAGTTGTATCATTGTACAGATATGAAACTAAGATTGATAAATATATCCAAGGAGAGAGAGAGAGAGAGAGAGAGAGAGAGAGAGAGAGAGAGAGAGAGAGAGAGAGAGAGAGAGAGAGAGAGAGAGAGAGAGAGAGAGAGAGAGAGAGAGAGAGAGAGAGAGAGAGAGAGAGAGAGAGAGAGAGATTAGAAGGCACATACCCCTAGATTTGTAATAAAAGTGATTTTCCACTTGGTAGTTGAAATTATCTCAACCATAAAACCCAATGATATGTATAACCTAGTGAGTCTGGATGATCAAGTCCAACTTAAAAACTAGGACATATTGAGTGATTTGATCACCTCAACCATACCAAAAAGTGAACCAACTACTATAATTTATTGCCTCAATAAAAGTTCACAAAATTTTTATGGGGTATGATTATGAAAACGTTTATGATGTGGTAAAAATCCATAAAAGAGTTTTGGATTTTGAAAATGATTTAAATTTTGCAATATTAGGCACATGTTGCATAATATATGCACCTTATATGTGTCTCATGTTGAAACTATGTATACCAATAGTACCAATATATAGATTTCTACCACAAGTCTGAAAATAAATCATATAATTATGTGTTTTGGAAAATTTGGGTAACTATGTAAGCATGGAAAATATGATTCCTAAACATGCTCCATTATAATGAAGAAATCTTAAAATTTATATAAGTAGCAATGTGGAGGACATGTTTCCAGGACATGGCCCCACTATAAACTAGAGATGTTAAATACTAAATAGGTGTGGAAAACATACTTCCAAATATTTCCGCCACTATATATGAAAAAATGAATGTATGGAAACCATGACCATATGACATTCCCCCATTTAATCTAAAAACTAATATAATTACCATATATTGAATGAGTGTGGAAAACATGCTTACAAAGCATACCCCCATTAAATCTAAAAACTATGAATGTATGGGTAACATGCCTGTATGACATGCACCAACTAATATTCCCCCTTTGAGGTTAGGAAAAGATAGGAACTGATAGTTACCTAACCTCAAAAGGACAAGATAAATGTATAATCTATGAATGTAACCATATAACATATATGAGGAACATGTCCATGTAAATGTAGCATTGAAGCACATATAACTAATATGATCACATTAAGGCCCAAGATTCATGATAAATATCATGTATATATATATATATATATATATATATATATATATATATATATATATATATGGTAATAATACAAGCTCAAAAATAAAACATGCACACACACAAGAGAACTCAAAATCAAGTCAAAAGGTAATGGTCTAAAGAGACCATAAATAAGGGGAATGCTCAAATGATGCATAATTAATGGGAAATGACTTAGTAAAATTACATAAAATCAAGAATGACATATTCAAATGCCATACAATAAACCATGATGTATGCCAATGTCAAAGAAATCATATATAGGCATATGGGTTGTAAGCAAGGAACTACATTCAAATGATAAAATAAGGAATACAATAGCAATCCAAGACACTCAAATAATAACATATAACAAAACATAACTAACAATAATAAACAGGTCCTAGTATTTCATGGATCAAATGTGCTAGGAAAATATGTCAAGTGTATAGCATATCAAGAACCTTGTGTAAGATATAATCATGGATAAAAGGCATCTATAAGTACATATGTAATTTCAAACATGATAATGTATAGTGATAATCAAATCACATAACATGTGTGTATCTCTAGACACCCATTTTTGTACAAGTACACATATTACTAGTCTTCTTGTATGTATACACTTCTTTACTAAGAATAAGACATCTAGTGATGTGATCTCTCATGGACCTCTTTGGTTCCATATTATTTCACTTGATTTACCTACCCTTTAGTTATGTGTGATATGTTTTTAATCCTCATTTATTGTATATAGACATCCCTACCTATTTTTATTTTTTTTTAAATTTTTTTACCCCTTGTAAACTTATGTTTTCCCTAGACACTATCATTGATGTTACTATCTAGGATCGACACAACTATCTACTCTTATATTTTTATCTTGTTGTTGTATCTTTTATGTTGTGACCATTTTTTTAATCCCTCTTTACCCATTTTATGGTCATCTATTACTGGGTCATAAGGTTTTAATTAGAATTTAAAAGTTTTTTATATATACGAAGGCTATGTCCTAATTAACACACCTTCCAATTTGATAAGGCAATTTTGTAATAAGAAATTACTATCTATTTCAAGCTATAAAATTGCACTACAACACTATTTTAAACATTCAAAAGGTCAAATATATTATCACATCACGTATACAAAGGGTTCCTAGGAGAAATATCATATAATTATATTATTACAATTCCACACACAAGCATAGGAGGGAGAACTACATGTAATTTTGAGGCCCTCTTAGGAGTATTGGCTATGCAGACAACACTTAGCAAGAAAATGATTTCTATAGATAGATAAACTCACATTACTAACCCATTTTTACTATATTACAAGAGGTACATTTCAAAATAATTATGTTTGATTATTATTTGGATATGGCATATAGGAGAGAATAAGTTGAGACACAAAATGCTTATACATGGGCAATGTGAATCAGATATAAATTTGAGGTCACTCTTGTGTATATTTCTCACTAAAAACTAGCATCAGATATGAAAATAAGCAATGATGGTACTGTCCAAGATTGATGGAACTATCTAAAGGTAAAAAATGATCAAAACACATAACTAACAAAACCCATATCTTTAACATAGCCTTGTAATGACTCCTGATCACTACCATAATCCAAACTAAAACATTAAATAAGGTACACTCTATTTATCCCTTAGTTTCATTGTACTTACTATATTTATTGCATATGCTAGATTAGAAAAATATGATTTATTAATTGTATTTTAGTGTAAATATGAATATTTTCATTCCTTTCAAATAGTTTTATGGATTGGGTATTATCTTGTAAAACTCCTAAAGCACATAAAACATTTGGTAAACTCGACCTCTATTTATTGAATCAAAACCCTGTTTTTATATTAGGGTTTTTACCTTCACAAAAATTCCATTTCAGATTTATTTATTTTATTTTTTCATATCTAATTTATGCTTATGTAGGCCTAGTTTAGGAATGTTAACTATTACTATTATTTTGTTTCTCCTACTTGTGCTTTGCATAGTTTTCTTAAAAGCTCACGTCTTGATGGATTCTCTAACTCATCCAAAGGACCCTCAACTAAAAAAGTCCCATCATTTTGATATTATTTTTAATATATTTGATGGTCAATGCATTTCATATGAGGATCTTATGTAACATAACAAATAGGCTAAAACCCCTTCCTTTGCTTATAATTATGGCAATGAAAGATCAAATGATACAAATGCAAATCTCAATAAATCAACTAGTGATAATTATATTTATTCTTATGGATATGAATATGATGAAATTCATATTGGCTATGTTTAACCTCAGTCTCCTAAACCTTTTCTTTACAATGATGAAGAGTCTCAAGAACCTAGAAGCATGCAAAATGATGCTATTCCTAGTGTTGAAAATCTAATTATTGCATGTACACCTTATTTGGTTATATTAACAATCAAATGTGACATTCATCCTTATAATGTTGACAAATTCAAGGAGTTTCATTTTCCCCAAATGTATCTCATAATGAAAATATTTATGAAATCAAGTGTGTGCCATCACCTCCAAACAATATTAGTGTTGAAAATCCCATGTCTTATTTACATGATTCATAAACACACCTAGCCCAAGTTTTTCTCCGCTTAAAGTATGTAATAATAAAAATACATGTCTTATCTTTAAACTTTTCTTGATTGAATGGAAAAAAGAGAGTACCAATGAACATCCTAATGAAACACTTACACAACTTGTAATATTTGGATACACATAAAAAGTTTAAACTTCACTTGATGTATCTCATTTAAAGGCTAAATCATACAAATCCAAAAAAATCAAAAATAACATTCCATTCTCTCTAATTTGTTGAGTAAACATGAAAGTGATTTTTTCACCCCTCCCCCTTCACTCATGATATTCAAAATAAAGTGCCAAATGTCCCTTTTCCTCCCACTTTTTCATTTTTGGTTAAACAAGAGAAAATGTGTACAAGTGAAATTATTTCACCAATTACTACTAAAAATAACCAAATTCAAAGTGAAGTATCATCTTGTAATTAAAATTGTATTAGTGTTCATTATATACAATAGGACATACTTACCTATTTAACCATGGACATTCATTAAACAAATATTGTAAACCTATATGATGATTCTCCTCTCGAGAGTGATACAAATCCCACCATCCCTATGCTTCATGTGAATGGTATTTTACAACCCCTATCTAAAACTTCAACATATCCTCATGGTATTTTATCTATTATGACCACCATGGGATATTTGTAACATCAAGTCAAGGATCTTAAATTGAAATTATCTTCTCACAAGGCTCTTTCTGAGGAAAATACATTACCAGGATTAATTATTGCTCGACATGTGTTTGAATACATTTATTCATAAAACTTTATCATGTATTATTTCTACTTATTTTATGGTTAAGGGGATCCTACTATTAATTTTCACAAATATATACACTCCTTTGGACATTAAGCCCATAATGTAAGCTTGTTATTAAAATCCTTCCATCACACTTTAACAAAAAGGGATCTTGATTGGTTTTACATCCTTTCAGATGGTACGTTATCAACTTTCAATAAGATTTAGGATTTGTTCCTATCACATTGTCATGATTTAACTTACCTAAGTTACCATTGGAACACTTGCAAACATTAACCTAAAATGAGAATGAATCTCTACAAGACTATGTTATTCAATTAAGGATGCTTTATATTCCTTAAAGTTTACACCCTCAAATTTGGAAATAAAAATTATATTTAGTAGGGGTCTTCTCTCTCCACTTAGAGAGAGAGAATTTCATAATCCCTTTTCTTTAATTGATAATTTATATTGGTATGTGCATAAATATTCATGTGCTCTAAACAATACACAAATCTAGCTACCATTTTTTCCATCACCAACCAATCATGCTAAGTCTCATGTTTTAAGGGCACCTAAATAAGTTACAAAGGATAATAAACCACTTCAAATATATTTTATATAACCACACATACCTACAAAAAAACCAATAATTAAATTATTTAAAAAAATAAAGGATCATGTTTCTCAAGTACCTCCCATAGTTAGACCAAATAACACCACTAGATGTCAGTCTCTTTAGTTTGATTGGTACTGAGATAAACCACATTATATATTATGAATTTTTTTTTATAAATAATTTATCAAACTCCCTCCTAATTCAAATTAACCACTTCATAGGTTTGAGAAGGTAAAAGGACACCACTTTTATACTTATCATGATATTAATGGACGTCATGATAATAAGTGTTTTACTCTTGAGTAAAATCTTACACAATTCATAGATCGGGGAATTATTATATTTAAGAAAGAGGAATATAGAACCAATTCACATAATTCTACTAGAGGCATGTATAATAGGGTCGATCCATCCCATGCTAATATTTCTAAGTAAAACATGGTCCATCGACCCTAATAGAAGATTTCCACTATCATAAGTCCTTCTAGTGATCTCTACTAGGACTGATCTCCCCCACACAGATCCTACTAAGGAACCATTGATTGATAATGTCTTAGATAGAGGCACACATAAAGGGGATGTACCTACATAATATATTTAGGTTATTAAACATGCACCTATAGATTTGTTAGTTATTCCTATGATTCCAAAATATTTAACTATAGAAACAAAATTGATATCTATATTACCACATGATCAATATAGTAAAACATTCTTATTTCCTATAGGGTTTCATTGTATATGATGAGTACTTTCTTGTTCAAATTATACAATTAGTTAATTAAAATTAGGTATTTTTTATAACTTTTACCATATCCACAACATACACTAATAAATACAAATACAATTAACAAATGATATAATGATAAATAGAGAATAAAGTAGTGAAAATATACAAGATACCAAATCAATTTTATGTGATCAGTGTCACACACATTTAAAATGGTACAAATGTTGTAAAAATAAACATATCAATCATAAGTAGTGGGCATTTACCTTGAGGTATACTCCTCATCACTATAGACATCCAATAATCTAACACCTCTAGAGGTAGATGCACCAAGATCAAACTATGGGCCCCATACATATGAAAGCACATGTACTCTCTCCTTGAAAGCACCTAGCCAGTGTATTATCTCTTCATGATCTCATCTCAAATACTCATATTACTCAACAAGTGTCTACATGATCTTAGTGGAACTCTACTTGAGATGTATCATCTATCCATCTTTATGCATAATTCCTCACACTTTGTGGTTTTTGTAGGGTATGACACCACAAATCTCACAACTAGATCAAATAATGGTACATATACACTAGTAATATAAATAAATCTTTGTACAAATATATCATTAGATACATCTATTATCAAACTATGAGTAAAGGATTGAATTTATTTATCTACCATGCTCTACCACTCCTAGTTACCTACACATATTTGAGATAATACACCATTTAGTGACATATCTAAAACCT
Organism: Torreya grandis; assembly: GCA_037957365.1. Classification (NCBI taxonomy): domain Eukaryota; kingdom Viridiplantae; phylum Streptophyta; class Pinopsida; order Cupressales; family Taxaceae; genus Torreya; species Torreya grandis. Next base: position 375,424 of record JARHVA010004294.1, read on the forward strand.
AATACATTTATAGAAAAATGAAATACAACAAATTGAAACTAAAATACTCAAATGTGAAATTAATGGATGCCTCATTAACTGATATTGGTCCTAATGAGCATCATCTCCTTTATCACCACCTATCTCTCCACCACCACCCTATTCTATAGGAATGGCACCTAGATCCACAACTATAATAGGGAAAAATAGAGGCCATCAAGCCCTAGTATACCACTACACATACCCATTAATATAACCTGCATCATATCCTTTTTTAGGGGAACCATGGGGTCTTTCTCATCGCTTGGGCATGGGACTAAAACTATAGTAGTAAATTTTGGTCTATCACGTGGCCTGTTCCCACTCCATAAAATGTGATATCATAGATATGGTATCAAGGGTACACCCTGATTGATCTCAAACTACCATTTCAATCGATCATACTAAAATAACTCATACACTATAATCAATCAATCAATCAACCATATGATAAGAATAACTCTATATAATCATGACCATCCTTCAACCACCTAGAAAAAGTCTTATAAGTATGCAACACAATCTAATTAAGAGTAGGCCTATCCAATATCATCTAGTATTCCATCATGGAATGAAGTCTACCATTAGGTAATACCCACCACTCAAAAATCACCTATGGGTGGGCCCATATAGGAAGGGGACCAACAACTAGTTGCACTACTACAATATGCTCATATTCCAAGACATGTAACAAAATAATCATAATAGTCCCTCCATCATGGATCTCTAGTGTAAATATATACAAATATCTTTACAAATAGGTTAATACACTATGATCCCAAGAGTATCTAGTCATATACAACTCAAAATGATGAACCACCTAGTACATATGATAAGAAATCCCAACTTTCCCACCCTACATAGCTATAAATGATGCTAATAATACACAAATAAAAATATGCATGCATAGAACATCACCATTAATAATGTTATCAATTTAAATCATACTAATAGGCTCAGTCCCAATATCCCTTTGACTAGTAAATTATACATGAAACTATTGAATATATCTATGAATCACATCATCGATAACCTACACCCTCTCACCCCTAATTAGAAATTGGAAGATCCAATATAAATCCTCTAGGATGATGGTCATCTCACACATAAGAAGCCAAAATGTACAGGTACCTAGGTTCCACCTCTCTATTATAACTTCAAAGAGGTGGATTTCATATGGAATCTATCCTAAGTAGGCCATATGATGCATTCCTACTTAGTTAATAATGGCCGAATCAGTCGTAACTAAGCCTAACTCCACCATAGTTGAATATATCTATCCATGCCAAAAATTTCAAATATGCACATCCTTATACAACTAAGAAAATAGTAATAAAAACTTGTTACTGATCATTTTTTCTATAAATTATATAAATATAAAATAAACTAATCTTAAATGATAAATATGTTAGCGTCAAACACTAGAATCAACACAAGACAACTATATTGGATGCTAACATACATGTTAGATACTTACGTCAGATGGTAAAATTTGGAAGTGGATGGTCACATCATGATCCTTATAAAAATGTATAAGATGTTGATACAAGTATATGATAGCCTAATAAATTACCAAAAAATAGGATCAAAATATAACTTTTAAAAAAATTGAAATTATCAATCAATTGCTAAAAAATTACTTACTAGCTCAAAAAAGTCATGGTTGGCTAGGGTACTCTTGAGCATATCAAATTTTAAAGGACAAGGAGCTCTCCCAATATTGTATAAAAGTGGGGTCAATTCATTTATTCATGGGTTTAGGCATTTATCTGGTTGTCTAAATACATTCTAGACTCATTATAACTAGTGTAAACTTAGTATATTCTCATAGCACTCACCATATATCACTCTTCTATGCTAGCATTAATTCACACAAGGTGCAAACCTTGTATGCTCACATGAAACATAATAGAGAAATAACTAGGTCCCACATTAGGCTAGTTGTGCCATATCATAACTCATTCATTATAGGACTTGGTCATTTCAACAAAGGCTTTGGTAGGTTCATTGGCACAAGTAGTTTTTGGGGTAAGCTGATGGTTTATAGGTGTAAATCCTATCTACGGAACTATTTCTGGTAATAAGGGTGCAACCCTATATTGGGTTGGTGTTACATTTTTATGGGTTCAATAATTTAATTCACTAAGCTTATCATTATTCAAGTAATTATAAATTGTCAAAGGGATATTTTACATCAATTTTATATTAGGCTCGTGCTTCATGCAAGGATATATTGACTGGGCATGGGTCATTATCCATAAATAGGTCATTACACAGAGTATGCTGACATCATCATTTACACAATGATTATATTAATGATCTAAACCAAAATAATAATTAAACTTAATATTAATATATTATAATTAAACCATTATGACTATTATATTCATTACACAATTCAATAGAGAAGCAAAAGACATTTAATCAAAGGACACTATGTATTCATACAACCATTCTTCTTCATTACTTAAATCTTAAAATATAGAGCACAATTCATATTTCATAAAATAGAGTATATAAGATGGAGTACAACCTTTGATAATATAATTATTTACCTAGGGGATCATATGTGAGCTTGGGACTACACAAACGGAGTTGTTATAGCATCTAAGTTAGTTATAATATTAATGAAGACCATTATATCTAAGGCCAATTATATATATATATATATATATATATATATATATATATATATTCACTACATCTATTCTCCTATCTTTTTTCATTTGTTTGATCTTGGTTTTATATCACATAAGAGTATCTTATATTAGGGTGGAGTTGTACATGTTGAGTGATGAGCTGGAGATTTTTTAATCATTATATTGGCTCCATTACCTTGCATCCTTTTCACTATGATTACCATGTGGAAAAAATACTTAAATATGCCCAAGACATCATTGAATTAGTTAGCCACCTGCTAACTAGTGCAAGGTGTGCATTTATTCTTCTAGTTAGGGAAAAAAAGTATCAAAATAGTAATCATATAAAGTGATTGCCTCATGTCAAGATGTTAGTTAAGTTGGCATAGATCCATACTTAGTTGAAATAGGGGCCTAGCATTACCCCATATAAAATTGCTAGTCCTCCCTCAAAATAGGCTATAAAAGCTTTAGGTGCACATAAATTGGGTATGCTCTCCCTCATCTTAGCACTGAAATCCTTGAATCACTTTATAGAAAGATTGATTTCCTTTATGGTACTATCTATTTTTATGGAGATAGTGCTGAGTACAAGCACATTAGTTCTATTTAACTCCTTGAATATTTATAGTATTTTCTTAGCCTTTTTTACTACTTTGTCTAAGATTACTCCTTGGTCGTAAGCCTTAATTGTCAAGGTACAAAAGATTTATTTTGGGTTCTACTCCTGGTCCTTTATTTATTTGCTTAGCATGTTAACCCTACCCATTATTTTTGTGCATTCTACCCTACTCATAGAGTATACCTATGAGATCAACTCTTCCATCTCCCCATTTTCTTGATTAAGGCATGAATCTATGACTAATGCTTGGTTGGAAAAGTTCATGAAGATAACATCAATTTTGTCTAAATCATCTTGTAGCTTTACGAAGAGGTCTTCCACTTCTTTGAGCTTGGTATTTAGTTTTTTCTATAGCACATTGCATGGGTCTTCTTCTTATTTTTCTTCCTATATTGATTATATTTTAAACCTCAAGAACATATAATCCACTATAACACACACTTTATCAACCTTTGAGAGGTTTGATGTATCAACACTAACCAAATGATATGGTTCAATGACTTTTATACACTCAACTAATTATTTCCACTTGAATTTCATGGCCTACACATATTCTTCTACATCCTTGGTGATTTTATTCCATGAACATCATTGAAAATGCTATTTTGAACAAATTTAGTGTCCATTCAAATGAGTGCATTTGCTAGCTTAATTAGGTTCATGGTATGGGAATTTATAAGAATGGATTCATGCCCTTCTTTAGGTTTATCTTCACCCAATATGGCCTTATATGGCACCTCAAAGTGAGTCTTATCCATGTAACTATAAAATGAAAAAAATGTTATCGGCACATCTAGGTTATGGTGGCTTTGGGGGGCATGTATTCAAACATGTAAAATTATTCATCTATCCACCCCTTCTATGTTTTCTCTCTGATGATAAACTCAATGCTTTCTTTTATGATAGCTAGCTCCATTTTATCTTCTTCCTCTTCATCAGTTCTATCACTTTGATCATTGATTTCCTCAGAGGTCTCTTCTTCATGTTCATATAGGGGTTATTATTTGGAATTATCCCCTTTATTTGAATCTTCTTATGCATTGGTGATATTTCCACTCTCTTCCTATTTTTTTTGTGTCTCTTGAGTGATCTCAATTTGTTATTTGTCTAAGGTGCCAACATCATGTTCCTTTCATTCAACACACCTTCACTACCTAGGTGTGTCTATTTTTTAGCTTGATATGCTACACTGGTAGGGGCAGTAGACATCTTTTCTATTATTTACACAGTTGGTTTTGTTCTTGGATTAACCTCTTTCTTCTTTTCTTTCCTTTTCTTATTTCTCTTGGACCTCTCTTCTATGGCCTTCTTTTTCTTGACCATATTTTCCTTGGCTTTGGCCTTCTAATGTCCTCTTGAGTCATGCCATCTTCCTTCATGGACTCTCTTTTCTTCTCTAGAACTAATACCTTTAGGATTTCTACTTCACTCATCCCTAGTTTCTTCCACTCCTTTCTATTTTCCTCTTTAGTTTCTTAAGGCTGTGTGTCAGTTTATTTAGATGAGGCACTGGGTGGCTTTCTTATCTCTTCAAGCATGCTGGTAGTGTCACCTTAGAGGGATTTCTAAAATTCCTTATTGTTGAGATCCTTTGATACTTCTTCTTGGATAATATAGACCTTTGTCCCTTACTATTTTTCTTCTTCCTCTATTTCCTGCGTGCAGGCCTCTTACACCTCCATTTATGCCAAGGTTATTTTTGGAATCATAATGGGCCCCTTAGACTTATTTTTCTTCTCTTTCTTGTGGGAGGAAGTAGTCCCTGACATGAAGGTTACGTACTTTTTATTTGGAGCTAAGGGGGTTTATTTTTCACTAGATGTTATCCTTAACCTGAGGTCCTCTTGAATTTCTTCAAGTGTTTCTCGCCACTTTTTATAGGGAGAATTATTCTATGTTATTGGAATTGTCATTCCTTCTTCATCAATATAGAGGGGGTGATCATCATACTTCTTAGGATCAGTGCACTTCTTCCTTAGCTTCATCTCCTAGTAAAGATTGAAGATGTGACCCATGATGACTTCTCTCTAAATGGGATAGATGTTTATGTGATCTAAGTCATCCTCCTCATGTTTTTTATCTTTCCCTCTTGGGTACACATAATGGAACCATATAATCATATACAATGTGAAATTGGATGAATTAGGCATGATTAATAGTGCCCAACCTATAGGCCCTCTTTCATTCTCATTCAACTCTTTTTATCTAGATTTTCATTGATTCCTAGTCACTCATAGCTTCCCAAACATAGATTTTTGAGACTTAGGTAGCACTCTCAAACCCAAAACCATCCCCCTAGGTCTCATCCTCATTGGACAATAGCACCCAAATTGGATAGGAGTGCTATAATTTAGGGGTGTCCTATTTTTGGTGTTGTTGTCTAAGTTCACTTGAGCCTTAAACAATCATATTTTCTTGATTTTTCTTCTTTCTCCTATTGGCCTAATATAATCTCATCTAACCCAAGATCATTAGTTTCCATATAAAAGGCCATTCAATTTACATTTATAAGGGTTGACACTCATTCAAAAGAAATAAGCAAGAATAAAAACAAGTACACTCAATCACTCTTCCCTATTTTTTATATATAGCCTTCCAAAACCAATTCAAGCCTATTAAAGAACTCATACCAGTCCCTAGTCATCCAAATTACATTCTAATTTTTCATAATAATTTCATACATCACATAATTTCAATAGTCAATTCAAATGGGAGAACTAAATTATTTTGATCTCTCTTTAGAGTATTGGTATGTAGGTAGCATGCCCACATACAGGGTGTGAAGTGCATCTAGTGTATCCGTTACACACTAACCCCTTTTCTCTTTTCCAAATTTACTACTCAATTTTAAGAACCAAGAGTTCCTAAGGGTTTTGAAGATTGAATCAGACACACAGTGAGCTCTATATAGAACCAAGCTTTGATATTTCACTACCATGGTATCACAGGCCTATCGAATAGAACCCAAAAAAGTTAGACCACCAAGACAATATTACTAAAAGTGGACAACATTGTCGAAAAGTGGACTACAATGTCAAGTAGTAGGGTGTCTTGAGTTTGGCACTCCTTTCCAATCTAGAAACAAAATTCTAAGTCCTAGTTATGATAATTTTCCATCCCTACATAACAATTTCTATCTCCTACCTCATCCATTTTATCCCCAAAAAAAGCTAATTTTGATGTATGTACACTTTGTACTATGTTTTGGAAAAGGTAAAATACATATTTGTTTACAAAAATTAGTAGGCTAATTATGACACATGAATTAATGATTTACATTTACTTATAACTTTATTTTCTTAGGAATTAAACACCTAATTCTCAAAATAATAAAACATTTGGTGATCCTAACTTATTTTGAATTTTTGCATTAAAACCCTAGAAACCCCAGGGTTAATTATTTTTGATTTTTTGTAATATTTTCCTCAATTTTCCTAAATTTAAAAATAGAAAAAACTAAAAATTAATTTAAATGTTTTCAATAAATTCACTCAAACCTTAATTTGCACATACTAGGTCCTATTTGCATACAAACACTTTCAAACCACTAGGAAATATATACTATTAATTTTAGAAATATTTTCAGATTTTTCCTCAAATTTTCAAAATAAAAAATACATATTTTATATAATTTTTTCAAATTACTACACTAATTTTGGAAAAATTCATTCAAAACCCTAGTTGCATCAAATAAATTCTTAGATATTATTAGGTACATTTCATATAATTTTTTGAAAATATAGTTACATATTTAACTCAGAAAAATCAATTTCAAATTCAAAAGTTCCTAGAATTTTGCAAATAATATTTCATAAAAATCCTTAGTTGCATTTACTAGCTCCTTCTTTATTGTTTGAGGTATCACCTTAAATTCATACAAAATTGCAAAAATGATGCTCAACTATTTGCATATTATACTTACATTTCTTGCAAATAACAAAGAAACCATAATGTGTCCTATCATGTACATGAATGATAAAGTCTATCATATGTTATTATAGAGTTTCATTCTATGAACTTCATGCCTAATGTTCATTCTAAAGGATAAGATTACAACATTCATTGCTAAAATTATAGAATATTTACACATGCCTTTTTCTTATTTTATATCTCTACTATGGAATAATCTTTAGGTTTCTTATGTTCAACATGTAAGCAATATTATGTTATAACTCAAAGCTCTATATGCAGTTAGACATAAACTCATGGTCTTTATATTTTACTCTCTATTTTTCATATGGAACCATTTCGAGACTCATTATGCTCAACAAATGAAAAATATTATGTTGCATATCAAAACTTTCTATATATTCATGTAAAATGTAACATTGTCTACCTCTTACTTGTTATCTTGCATGTGTCATACTATTTATAAGTATATCTTTTCACACATAATCACCCAAATTTCATGCATTTCACTTCACATTCATGTTTTTCTCCTTAGTGCATATAACTATTTGGTTATTTTTTAGTATCTTCCTATCATTATTAGATGATAATAAAAACTAGTGGTTATATCCATACCTCCCTCCTTCAAACTTGGTAAATCTAGATCTTATCTCACACCTACTACCATCTTTATGCCTATAGTAGATCATGCGGTCCATGCTATCATCCAAGTTTATAGAGATAGGTAGGTTGATATTACCCAGTGCCATAGCTTTACAACTTAGGCTCGTTACCCTTTAGACACAATTTCTATTCTCAAACTCATCCAACAATCAGATGTTTACAAAGAGGTATTATATGCAACCCTTTGTAATACTAGAATCCCTATCTCTATTGAACCATCCTATGTTGCATCCATCCTCAACATAATGCAACAAACTTAAGAGCATATCTCTTTTGAAAAAGAGGATTTACCCCCATAACACATCATTGAACAACATTTACCTGTGTATATTCAATTACAAATTAATGATATTGAGGTCAAAAGAGTACTGATGGATAATGGTTCAAGCCTTAACATTTGCAACATCTCATTTCTTAATCATCTTAACATATAACCTCATGATCTAGACCATTATAATATTAACATTAGAGGTTTTGACAACATCCCAAAAAAGTTAATGTGTCAAATAACACTTAATCTTACCCTAGGGCCCAAGACATTATCAACCACCTACCAAGTCATGTCCAATGACGTTAATTATAACTCATTACTAGGTCAACCCTAGCTTCATGATATGCATGCAGTTCCTTCCACACTCCATGCCTATCTAAAATTTAGTCACAAAGGTTACATATACACATGTCTAATAGCCCATGAACCTTTTAAATATTGTCAAGCAATTGAAGCTCCACATAATTATATTCTGCACTTTAATCTAGGTAGTAACCTAAATAATTAATTACTCCAAAAGGCACCCTTTAACCATAAATAAAATAAAATAATTCCATTTTTTGTCATAACACCCATACCAAAGAACCAATTTACTTCACCATTTACACTCAAATATCTGAATAATATGGACTATCAAGGTAAAGGACTTAGAAAACATGAACAAAGAATAGTCAATCCAATCAATGCATCCACACAACATAAATTATAGGGGTTAAAATACTATTTCTACCTTAACCACAACAAATCCTCTCCCACCCTTTCATAACACAAAATTCTACCCACCAGTTGCATGCATTGATAATATAATCAATCATACTTCTACACTATCATTAATCTACCTTGATCTTATTGACAACAAACCTTCACCCAACATGTTTTCATTAGATGAATTATCTAAGAATGAATCCCTCCTCCAATTTCTTGGTGAATATGAGGATCTCCTATCTTATTACCATAAAAACCAATTTCTAAACCACACAAATACCCATGCATACTTTTGAGAAATATCGTCTCTTCCCCTGATATACTAGTTAATTTAGATGATATTATCCCTACAACTCCATACACACTGATCATTCCACATTACTTAATGAAGAAATAGTGAATTTCAATTTTAGGATTGACAAGGATCTCTACATTGTCTTATTAGTTGTTGCTCTAAAAAATGAAGAAGATGCTAATATTTGTCAAGCCTTAGAAAAATTCCATGAACTCTTTACTTGGTCATATTTTGATATGCCAAGAATGGATACATCTATAATAGTCTATCAGATTCCTTTATACCCTAATGCTAAACTAGTTAAACAAAAAAATCATAAAATACATCCTAAGGTGGCTCTTTTAGTCAAAGATGAAATCTAATGCCTCGTAGATGTTGGTTTCATTCACCCAGTAACACATACTAAATAGATTTCCAATATAGTGCCTGTCATCAAACCTAATGGGGAAATTTGATGTTGTTCTAACTTTAGAGATTTAAATAAAGCATTCCCAAAAGATGATTTCCCTTTACCCAATATTGACATGATCATAGACTCCATAGTCAGATATGAAATGCTATCATTTATAGATGGTTTTGCCAGTTATAATCAAATCAATTTTTTTGAAGAAGATAAATAAAAAACATCTTTCAAAACATCATGGGGCACATTTTGTTACATTTTTATGCCTTTTAGATTAAAGAATGTTGAGGCCACATATCAACATACTATGGTGTACATATTTCATAACTTAATTCATCATAATGTCGAGGATTATGTTGATGATTTACTAGCTAAATCCAAACAATGACAGCATCATGATATTGATCTATAAAATATTTTTACACAACTCAGATAGTATAATGTACAATTAAACCCAAAGAAATGTGTATTCACAATTACATCAGGGAAACTCCTAAGTTTCATTATATCTCAGTGTGGCATTGAAATTGATCATAAGAAATTTAAATCTATTATTGATATGCCACCCCTTACCAATCTAAAACAAATTTGATCCCTCCAAGGTAAGATCCAAGCAATTCACCATTTCATAGCTCAATTTTTTGATAAGACATAGTCTTTTATGCACTTAATAAATAAAGATACAAAGTATATTTAGGATAAAGCTTGTAAAAATAACTTTGACACAATCAAGAAATATCTCATTAATCCACCTATTTTAGTCCCACCTATCCTAGACAAAAATTTTCTCATTTATATCTTTGTAATTGATTATGCATTAAGAACACTCTTAACACAACATGATGATCAAAATACCAAACACTCAGTTTATTACATCAGTCACACATTGGTCAATTATGAAAAAAATTATTCCCCAATAGAAAAATTATGTCTATCATTAGTTTTCACCACACAAAAACTTTGACATTACATGATCAATAATGAAACTCGCATAATCACAAAAGAATACCGTCTAAATTTCTTACTATCGAAACCACATATTTTTGGCCACATCACAAAATGGGTTATGTTATTGACAAAATTTGACTTTAAAATAGTCCTCTAGAAATTTATTAAGGGCCAAATCATTGTAGTAAATTTTGTAATATGCCCACTATTAGATATCAACCCTTTAAGTGACACATTTAGAGATGATTTCACTACATATTCTACTCATTCAAATACCTAGACCATGTTCTTTGAAGGCTCTTGATGAACATCTAGTGTAGGAGCAACCATTATCTTTATCAATCCCTCTAGGGATATAATTCATATAGCATAATAATTAAGTTTTTCATGCACCAAAAACATAGTGGAATATGAAGCACTCATCTTATGACTATTTACTGCACAATCCCTCAAAATCAAATCTATTCAAATATTTGGGGATTCCTAATTGGTGGTTAATCAAAGTTAATGATGTTTATCAAACAAAATAAGAACACCTTATCCCATACCACAATATGGTACAGTGTCTATCCTCGTAATTCAATTATTTTTATATTAAGAGCATTCCCCAAAAATACAATAGACATGTAGATGAAATGGATAGCGTGGCATGTCTCATTCCTATTGATATCAATGATGATCAAGAAATATTTATAATTGAATGATTACAATCACCATACATATCTAATGTAGATCTGATCACTCTCTCCATTTTAGATACCATACAAAGCTCTACAACTTTTGAATAGTTTACTAACATTTACAACTTTCTCAACAAATCTATTACACCAGACACTTTATCCCAAAATGACAAGTGCAAGTTACAAAATTAATCACTTTGTTATGTAATCATTGGTAGGGAAATTTTCAAATGATCCTTTAATGGACACTTACTATAATTCTTAACCTTTTATAATAGCCAAAATTGATCTAACTCAAATACATGACAGTGAATGTGGTGGTCACTTTAGTATAAAAGCCATGTCACACAAACTTCTTTGACAGGGTTACTAATAGCCTACCATGGAAGATGAATGTTTACAATATGCAAAGCTATGTGATAAATGCCAATGATAGTAATCTACAACATGCATTGTCACAATAATTATAACATATTGTATCTCCATGGCCATTCATGTTATGGGGATTTGATCTCATTGGAAAAATCAACCTTGAGTCTACCAATGGACATAAATTCATAATCACTACCATATAATACTTTACTAAATGGGTGGAAGTAGTTCCGCTTCAATTTTACATAGGTGAAGGCATTTTTAGTTTTATCATGATCCATATTATTTCATGTTTGGCCTACCTGCCACTATAATTTAAGATAATGGAACATCATTCAAAAATAAAACTATCAAAAAAACTTATACCAAATACAATATCAAACACACATTCTCCACTCCATAATATTCACAAGGAAATGGTCAAGCAAAAACCACTAATAAAACAATTAATATAATTTTGATCAAAATAATATCCAAGTTTGGTGATGATTAGCATAATCAACTAGTTTTCGTATTATGGGCCTATCACACAAGTATTTCTAGGCCCACAAGGGCTACTCCCTATTCAATCATCTCTGGAATAGAGGCATTTCTACCATTAGAATTAGAAATTGCATCCCTTTCTATCTCCCTAAAATGTATTCTCAATAATGATCAAAAATATAAAAAACATTTACACTAGCTTGAACAATTAGACCATACACATATTCAAGATGCAAAACACCTCAGAATATACCAACAATGTATACAATGAACTTAAAATAAGTGTGTTCACATCATAGAATTTAAAGTTAGTGATATTTTTATAAAAGAAAGCCTTCATAATGTTAATGCCAAAGAAGAATCTAAAAGAAAATTCAAACTAAATTGGCTAGGTCCCTACATCATTACCAAAAATTATATGCCTAAAGTGTATCTTCTAGCATAACTCAAAGGAAAGAAACTATGAAACCCAATAAACATTATGCATCCACACAAATTCCATGCATTGTAGGTTCTTTATACACATTTATTTTATATATGGTTTCTTGTACTTCCTGTACATAGTTCAAATATTTTCAAAAATACCAAAAACAAATTATGATTGTATGCATCATCCATGCTTTACATTACTAGTATCATGATATGACTTACATTTATTGTTTCATGCTATTATATGTCATTTTTATACATTACCATGCTTCACTTGATCTTCTTTGAGTGTGTCTAGTGACATCCAACTATTTGATTGCTTCATTCTACCCATAAATGAGGCATTCTTACTTATACATTTGAGACATACATTGCTATACATACCCACTAGGGGCATCTTCTACATGACTACACCATCCAAGTTATGTCATTACTACACTACACACTATAAGTTATCAAGATGATGTACATTAATGTATAGCTTACACAAAATATCATATCAACATCTCACTAGTATTTATCACTTGTGTATCCCTTAGAATATATCTAGTCTTGTAATACACATGTTTTTGCATAATTTCATATTTACTTTGATTAGTTAGATGTTCTTGTATTTTTGTAGATATCGTATGCTTTATTTGCTTGCCTAACTTATGTGATTGCATTTCAGTTCCTTTTTAACTCCTTCTTGTGCATTAGGACATTTGCCAATGTCTTTTGCTTCTTTTTCATGTGTGTGCCTTAGGACATTTACCAATGTCCTTTTTTTGTACTACTCTATGTGCTTGTGTCCTATGTGTGAATTTTTCTTATTTCACTTATATGTGTATGAGGCATTTGAACATGTCTTTCATGCCTATTTCCAATTTGAGTGACACGTGCCCATGTTCCTCATTTTTATGGCCCTTGACCCATTTATTATTCTTCTTGATTTTTGATTGTTGATTGTCAAATGTTTGGAATGCCCTGATCCATATCATGCATTTTATTTTCTTTCTTGGATGCCACGATGGACATCATGCTCCATCCCTCCAACTAACAAGTAATAACTAACAAATTAACATTTCTAGTTTAGTAAATTATACATGCTCTTATATTGTTATATCTATCTAGGCATACCCCTATTGATATAACAATATCTTGATACAAACATTGTTATATCTTGAAACATATTTTCAAACATCAAATGCTATATCATATATATTTTTAGAATTAACACACTTACATGACTCTTTTCTTCTAAGGGAAATCATTGTAGGTTCATCATTCTTACCCTCAGAAGAGGGGGCATCAAATAGGGGATTTTTCATAGAGATAAAATATCCTATCAATCAAAATAGTAGCATTTAGAATAGTTAACATAGTTTTCTCAGATACATGGGGTTATCATGCACAACATGATGGTTCTCAATTTCAATTTAGATTGGGTAGTTGGCATAACTTCTAAATCAAAATCCATGTTAAAAAAATTAGTGATTAGTTAAATGTGCATGGCACATTGATCTTATTTTGTTTTTGATGTTTAGTTTATTTCAGGCATTCTCAGTAGTTGTGTGCCTTACTCCATCCATAGGTGGTTGGCATCACATTTGATTAAAACTTTGATACAACTTTAGAGTTTTGAGTACCCGAGTTCCCAATTTGGATTTCATATAAACTTAGTACCTCAATTTTGGAGTGGCTTATATATAGGCCTAATCTCCATCTTTTGAAATGGCCAAGAGTGGCCTAGTTTCTAGCACAAATTTGGCTATCCATGCATAGTGTTATATTTCTAGCATATTCATGGGCTCTATGAGCCATCTCATATGATATATATTCTATACCAGTATCACTTCATATCTTCACTTCATAGGGAAATGATGGAGCCAAAGGGATAGCCTTTGCATTATTGAGCCACCTATTTAGAGGGATTGGACACACAGTCCAGACATCGATTAACACATGAATGATTCATTAACTTCACTTAGTTGGTGATGATGGAGCTAAAGGGATAGCCTTTGCATTCTTGATCCACATTATAAGGAATTGATCACTCACCTCTGTTCATGATAGTACTCTTGATTCAATAGATAGTGAACACAATCTAGTATCATAATAGGTTTTGTATTAGTTTGTGTACCCAATGAGGTGTATTTGTTCCTCTCTATTCCTTTACTAAAATTTTGTATGTTATTATTTTATATATAGCATATCTAGTAATAACTGATCGAATTCATGTTTTTATTTATATATTCACATATCAAAGCATGATCTCTCTACACACATTGAACACCACATAACTTCATGAGCTTTTCCCTTAAAGGTAAATTCAATTATGCTTTCTATTTTTCCTTTATCCTAGTATTTTTCTTTGTTGCATCACTAAAATAAAGGGGGGGGGGGAATTTAATCATATAAAATTCAAAATTGGATGGCTTAGGCATGGTTAGTAGCACCCAACCTATAGGTCCTCTTTCTTTCTCACTTAACCCTTATCAGGTAGACTTTAATTGATTCCCAGTCACCTGTAGCTCCCTAGACTTAGATTTTTGAGACCTAGGTAGCACTTTCAGACCTAGATCCATCCCTCCAAGTCTCATTCTCCTAGGATAATAATACCCAACTTGGATAGGAGCATCAAAATTTAGGGGTGTCTTATTTTTGGTGTTATTGTCTATGTTCACTTGAGCCTCAAATGGTCAGATTTTCCTGATTCATTATCTTTTCCCCTATCAGGCTAATACAAGCTCATCTAACCCATGATCATTAGTTTCCCTATAAAATGCCATTCAATGTCAATTTATAAGGGTTAGCACTCATTCATAAGAAAGAAGTAAGAATACAAGAAAGTACACTTAAGCACTCTTCCCTCTTATCTCCATACAACCTTCTAAAACCAATTCAAGCCTATTAAATAACTCATACTAGTGCCTATTCATCCAAAGTATATTCTAATTTTACATAATAGTTTCATACATCAAATAAGTGCACCAAACACTTCAAATGGGAGAACTACATTAGCTTGATACCTCTTCATAGTATTGGTATGTAGGTATCATGACCACACATGGGTTGTGAAGTGCATCCAATGTATCCTTTACATACTAACCCCTTCTCTCTTTACCAAAACTACTACTTGATTTCAAACACCAAGATTTCTTAAGGGTTTTGAAGATTGAATCAGAAACACAATGATTTCCTCATAGAATCAAGATTTGATATTTCACTACCAAGGTATCATAGGACTACCAAACAAAACCTAAAAATTTAAACCACCAAGATAATAGTGTCAAAAATGGATAACAACACCAAAAGTGGAAAATAGTGTCAAAAAGTGGACTACAACATCAAGTACTAGGGTGTCCTGAGTTTGGTGCTCTTGTCCTATCTAAAAATATATTTTTGGGTCCTATTTACAATATTATTCCATCCTTACACAAAAATTTACAAATCTTACCTCATATGTTTCATCCCAGAATAAGATATGTTTTATTTCTTTACACTTTGTATTATTTTTGGAAAAGGAAAAATACATATCTATTTACATAAATTAGTAGGGTAATTATGAAACATTAATTATTGATTTACATTTACTCAGACCTTTATTTAATTAGGAATTAAACACCTAATTCCCAAAAGAATAAAATAAACCATAACCGACTCCTTTATAAATCCATGACATTCACTAAGATATCCAACTGCTATGCATTGGGAATTCTCCTTAGTATATACCTGAAGTACTTCATGGAAAATGCATAGGGGAATTTGAACCATCTTGAATGGTTATTATCTATGAAAAATAGGTGCACTAAACAAATGTGTTACATGATGATGAAGGTTTCTATTCTAAACATGTTTTGGGGAAGCTCCTTAGGGATACGCCATTCTATCCTGAATACCTCAATGTATTAGGCACATCACCCCATCACTTAGGTCTTGAATTTTTGGGAGAAGGAAGGTGGGTATTTTAAGTCATATTACTTCAATTTTTGGGAGTATTTATATAGAGAAAACCCAAAGGTTTTCTTCATCAACATTAGACAAACTAATATCCTTCATGACTATAAATATTAATAATGACCCCTACATGAAGGTCTCATACACCTTGTGACACTCAAACATGTTCTTTACAATCTCCTAAGTAATGAATTTAAAAGTGTTAAATTTAACCCCTTGTGTCATGTGGTGAGTGTTGCACAAGTAGGCCTTGTTGATATCTATCCATGTCCCATTAGGGCAAAGTTTAGAACTTATGAATCACACCTCTACCCTTGTGTTGTGGTCATTTATGTCCTTTATAGGGAATGTGAACTCTCCCTTGTAGTAAATAAGGAGTTTCATAACCCTTTTCACCTTTGTATCATCTTCCATCATCTGGTGGATGTCTCTGCCCAAGTTTAAAATCCTAGTGATTATACCTATTAGGCACACTGATATCTGCATGCACCTCCCTAAAAAGTATAAGAGGTATATTTAGATGCACAAGAGAAGGAACTGTATGAGTTCCTCTAGATTTCCAAAACATGGTAACTCATAGATGTGGGTTGTATTAGTTGTCATAAGCCTATATAAAATGGATATGTTGAATAATGTTAGACCCACCTTTATCTTCTCCCCCATGTCAACCATCTAGTCTTGGTTTATTTTTTACACATTACTCAAGGTGAAATGGTTTTATTATTTCAATCAATAGATATGCATGAAAGACACCCAAGTCTCCCCTAACAAGATCATTAGGGGAATTTTCATTTACCTATAGGATAATTTGGTGAGAACCTTGAGATTAACCTAAAAAATTTAACCCCTTCCATCGGATGCACCTTATTCTTGACAACAACTATTTCCTCAACTATCCATGCCTATTTTGCATCTTTTTGTGCCTATGGTAGACCAAAACTCATCCATTTCTTCCCTATTATTAACCAGCTAGTATTGAACTATGGTTTGTTGACTATGACAAAGCCTCTAATGTTTCTTATTGATTCTCATAGTCATGGGGTCTATGATTGTGACTTTGGATCTCAAGCCTCATTTACCATTAATGGCAGCCTCAACATCACTTGGACTTTTTGTTGACTAGTTCTCTGATAATTCCTTCTCTATATGCCTCTATTATAATCTAAAAGGGAATTTAATTTCACTCCCTATTTAATCATCCTCTTTTTTAATCTATGGGTGCTCAGGGTTTCACTCTGATAGCATTTTTATTTACTTTAGCTCTAGTTATTCTTTACATTTTGGCACTAAAATTAACTTAAGGTTTGTAACCTAAACCAGTGCATTATTAGCCTCTTTATACCTTAACCTCAAATACCATCTTAATTATAGGTGAGTAATGATGTGACAGTGCTTAGATATATTGAAATATATTATAACCCTCACAACTCACAAAAATATACCACCACATTCACATTTAATGTAGATATTTATGCCTTTACCATCGCCACATTAAGTTATCTAAATGGTATTTTTAGTGAAGTTATATGTAGTTCAAATGGTTACTTCCCACCTACCTTTGGGTGGATTCTAGCTTGTCTAGAGGATCATCCTCATATTTTTCATTCACCTTGGTGTGACCTTCTTCCTTCTTATGGAAACCTGGGTAAAGTGTTTCACATGCACATGATTAAACCTCCTCTATTCCATCTTTCAAAACTACACTTTCTTCCAAGTATGTTTCTCTTTCACTAGTTGATTTCTTGTGATTTCATCTCTTGCCTTGGCCTATCCTACCCCACACAAATTCTTTTGTTCATACTCTATCACTTCACTCTCCAAGTTTCTTATGCACTTAGCATCTTATGCACCCCTTTTGTATCTCTTACACATTATCATCATGTGCATCTACTTTTTTCACTTGCAACTTCTTGTTTTCAAAGTTTGGAAAACTCCATGCACCCAA
Source organism: Torreya grandis (assembly GCA_037957365.1). Lineage (NCBI taxonomy): Eukaryota > Viridiplantae > Streptophyta > Pinopsida > Cupressales > Taxaceae > Torreya > Torreya grandis. Next base: position 393,745 of record JARHVA010004294.1, read on the forward strand.
AAACCTAGGTGTCTAGCCTCAAGTGTATAGAAGGCACTCGTGCTCAACTTACTCAGCTATATTTATGCATGGAAAATATATAATAGTCCTCTTGTGGGATTGAAAATGCCTCACTTATTTGTTCAAAACCAACACAACACAAAATAGCATAAAATATAAGGAAATGTTTAGATTCTAGAAAATTTTATTTTGGTCAACACAACATAACTAACTTATAACTGAGAAGTTAGTGTCCTAATGGTGCAAGTACCATCTAATTGCCCATAAGGCTTTAGTCAATTTCCATTGAAATTCCTTGGAAGTATTTCACCTAAAAATATGCACAGCTTACATGCACCTACCTCCAATATGTGGTGGATGAAATAAGGTCCCATATATGTAATTTTAAACTTTCCTAGGTGCTTGAGGAACTTAGAATCATAAATTAAGACCAGTGATCTTTTAATAAGTACATTGTGCTTAATATGCTTATCATGCAAGAGCTTCTGGTGTGCCTTCTCTATCTGTTGACTCCATCTTACATAGGCATGCATCTCATCCAAGCACTCCAAGTTTTTCAACCTTGTGTTTAAGGATTCTTGGTCATCTAGATGACGAATCATGCAATGTGTAATGATGAAACCATGAACTCTATTAATAGAACCACCTCAGCACTAAACACCAACTGAAATGGCGCTACCTTCTTTAAGTGCTTGTAGGTTATGTGATATACCCACAGTACTACTGATACTCAATCATCCTCATCTTTGCAACTAAAGTCACATATCTTCATGAGGTACATTGCCAATATCTTTTTTAATGCCTCAGTGGTGCCATTTCCTTAGGGATGATAAGGGGTTGTCTTATGGTGTGCCACCATATATTCTATTAGTAGGATTTACATAGTTTCATTAATGAAGTGTGTTCATCTATCGCTATTCAAAATCAGTGGGCACTCAGTAATTTATATTTTTTCATTATGAACCTTGATGATATGGTGGTTGTGTAGTTTTTGGTTTATGTTGCCTTGGCCAACTTGGTGAAATAATCAATGGTTTCCAAAATGTATCCTACACTAGTGTACCCTCCTATGTGAGTGATCATCCCAACAAAATCAATGGCCCATTTTTCAAATAGCACTTGGGAAAGAATGGGGATGAGAAGAATCTCATGCTAGTGGTTAGGCTTCCCTGTATATTAGCAGATGTCACATGCTTTGGTGTATTCTTTTACATCTTGAAATATACTTGGCCACCACAAGTGTAATTACAACACCTTGCATGCCATAACATCTCTAGTGAAATGGCCTCCTACTATCCCTTCATACACTTCTTTTAAGACATATTCTCTTTCATGTTCTATGACACATCAACATAGGACTTCATCTCAGCCTAATTTTTATATCTCCTTGATAATGAGCTAAAAGGGAATGGCATGAACTGTGATATATTTATTCTCTTTGGTTGTCATAGTTTGGATCATATAACCATATGTTAAAAATGAAGTTATCTATGCTAAGTCCTTGAGGATGCATTAACATATATAGAGTTGTACATCTGACATGTCATCCTTAATAGGTGCTATTGTATCACCAGATTTGATGTAAGATAAATGGTTTAGGCATGAGTTCTATTTTCCATGCTTCATGACAACTAAAAAATAAAATTATTGAAATAAAAGTATCCATCAAGAGATGTGCTCATGGAGAATGGGCTTACTCAAAAGGTACGTAAGTACCGTTGATCAGTGAAGAAAATGAATGGGGTCACCAACAAGTATTTCCTAAAAAAATTCAAGGCATAAACTATGGCTAGTGCCTCATGCTTAGTGGTATATATCTTCTCTACCTTTGTTAATTTTTTTTCTAGTAAAATAGATGGGATGATCCATTTTTCCCTCACCTAGTTGTGCTAGTATGAAACCAATTATAAATCTAGATGCATTGACATGGATGTGAAATAGAGTTAACCAATTGGGAAATCATAAAATAGGTGTGCTAGCTAATTTGAGATTTAGAGTTTAAAAGGAGTCTTCTTGTGTTGTATGCCAATAGAATGAAACATACTTGTGCAAGAGATTTTCTACTAGTGATACAATATTTGCATGGATCCTTATTAACATTTGATATTTCCCATAATGGAAAAAACAAGCATGAATGTCTTTTTCTATGGAAGGAGTCTAGAGATGTAGAATAATTACTATATTCATGGGGTTGATGAGTAGACCATACAAATGATGTCCCTGAGCAAGGAGCCAAATGACATCATGAAGATGAACTTATTGAGGTTTAAGGATATCTACAACTTTCTTCACCTTTCAAACATTAGGCATAGTTTGTATGCAATCAAAAATACATCATGTTTATAAATTAATCCTAGCTTGGAGAATGCTTTTATAGGCCCTTTTTCCTATGGGTTTTGGCTACACAATTGCATTTTCTTGCTTAGGGATCTATAGGTCATGTTGGTTACTTGGAAATATTAATATCAAATTCACTAGAATGTGTGGTATCTTTCCTTCTCTAACCTATATATGTACCTATTATCTTTCATATTTATTATTGAAATATTGTGTGGATTATCTTGGCTCATTTATGTCTTATTTCTCTTTGGTTCGTTCCTTCAATAGCATTATTTGATTTGTATTGTCTTGAAAAATACATGTCTCATATTACATATTGAATTAGTGCATTTACAAGGATCAGTATTCTTGGAGCTCATTATGATATGGTATTAGAGCCGATCTAGATTTGAGGATTTCTTGGTTTTTTCTACAAGTTTTCATGTTTCAAATCTTAGATTTTTTTTTTAAAAAGTTTTTGTGTTTATTTTGAATATTTTATTGCTTCTAAGGCACTAAAATAATGCTAAGATATCTTTTTTTGGCATTCAAGATTAAGATCTTATTGTCTTCCACTCCAAGATTTGCTATTTTAGTTCTAAGAGAAGCTTCACATTTTTTTGTTCTAAGATCTATTTTATCTCTCAAGCTAAGAGATATAATAAGGTGATTACATTGGCATATCTTTTTTAATCTGACCTATAATAGAGAGGCATGGTCTTAATTTTGATATGATCTAAAATCTTTGTTGTTGCTAATTGACCATTATTGGGCATTATTTTATTCAACCTTATTTAATCATCTTGGCATCATATTTCAGCATTAAAATCCATTATGGTATACTTATTTGAAGTATTTTCATCTATTTTGGAGAGACATCTTAGATATTTAATCCATTGAAATTCTAATATGGAGAAAGAGGTATTGTAGCAATAGTAAGAGGTGTTAGAAATATGTAGTGATTTTCTTTTCAAACTATAGTATTCGATGAGTACCTTGGCATAATTTTCTATCATTTCAAATTGAGGTGTTGAAGATATACTAAATAGATGTGATCTATAGTAGCATTAGATTCTTAGAGGACTGCTACATGGAGATCTACCAGCTACACTTGGTGTTGGATATGTTCATTCTAAGTAGCTTGGCATCCTTTTCCTGCACTTGGCATCCACCTAATACTACATTACATTCCCAAGATGCTATTTTTAATATTTTCTACTGGGAATTATATCAATAGACCTTAGTGTTAAAATTCTACATTGGTTGTGTCTAGTGATCATAAAGGTGAAAAAATTAAAATTCCATTGATATCCCCTTGTCATATTTTTTCTCCACATGATATGTTGGAAGGATGCATGTTAATTGGTAAAAGCATTGATCTCACCTTCTTGTAAATGCCTATCAAGGCTTAAGACACCAAAAAAAACAATTATCCACCTTTTTTCCTCTTAAAAACTGGCTAAAAATTCATTTTTTGCCTTACTAGCTGTATTTTTTGCTAAAAGAGGAAGATAAACTTGCTTTCACACATATCGAGGCAATCGAGTCAATTTTTTTCACTTTTATTGAATTTTTTATGTTCATGGAAAAAATTTGGTTCCAAAAAGTGGTTATAAGGCACATTTTACCTTGCCCAAGGGAACTTGTTATGAATTTTCAAGTGCAAGTTTTTAGTCATAGGCCTATTTACAGGAAATTGTTCTATTAATATATTACATATAGTAACTCAAAATTGAGTACCATATTTTGAAAAGTTGTGTATTTTCTTATTTCTCATGCATTCAACCAATTTGCCTTGTAAAATACACTATTTTATAAAGTACCAAAATTTGAGGGGCCACCTGACATAATTTTAGGGGGGTTGTACTATGGTTGTGATTTTATTCTATAATTATCTCATTTTATGAACTTTTGATATGTAAAAAAATAACAAAAAAACACATTAATATTAATTATATAATATATATTATCATTTTTAATACACTCACACCCTTCAGCTACCAGGAATGGAAAAGTAAGATTACAATGGTTCTTTAAAGTGAAGGGTTGTTTCACATAACTATGGGGGTAGAAGTTGAGCCCACAACTAAAGCAGATAAGATAAAATGGTTTAATATATGTGATGAATCTTTTGGAATATTATGTCTTTTAGTATCATCAAAACTCTTACTTCACATAGAGTCAGCCAAACATCCCAAAGCAACTTTAACACATTAGAGGACTTCTTCACCAAGATTAAGTCACTTATATTGCACTTAAAAGAGTGTGGAACCTAGAATAAAGATGAGCATTTAGTTATTTCTATTCTTTCAAAACTAGGAGATGATTACTCTGTATTTGTCTCTACCTTTTATGCAACCAAGAGAGAAATGGGAGCCAATTGGACAATACCATCCTTAGATGAATTCATTATATATTTAACTAAGGAACAAGATAGATTAATCTATATGGTAACCCTTAAGTCTTCCAAACCTTCCACCATCATTGTCAGGAATGGGAAATAGAAAGCCTCTAGTAACAAGGATAATAAATAGAAGAATAAGGATCCTAAGAAGAAGAATGAACAAAAAACCGTTACAAAAACTAGCACTGAAACCTCCTCCTCAAAAGGGAAACCTAAAATAAAAAAGTTAAGTGCTCCTATTTAAATAATAATGGGCATGATAAACACAAGTGTATGAGGAAATAGATAGACCACCTTACACATCTCCTAGAGAAAAAACTATAAGGGTCCCTAAGTCTATCAAAAAGTCATCATTAGCCAAAGAATATTCTAAGGAAAAGGAAAAAAGGAAGAAAAAACCTAAGGGAAAAGCTTTAGTTGTAATGTCTTTCACATCTAATTTATCTTGGGTTATTGACTCTGGTGTTTCACACCATATGGGCTCATCAGAGGTTGATTTTCTTGACTTAGAGCCCTATAGCATGTCCTCTATCACTTTGGATGATAACACTCTAGTAGAGGTTACATGAAGAGGAATTATTAAAGTTGAAGGTGGAACATTCACAAATATTCTAAGTGTACCTTAACTATCAACTAATCTTCTTTCAATGTATTAGATTATGCATATAGGGTTGGGCATGAGAGTTGAGTTTACACCAGATTCAATTGAGATCAAAGAGCTACACAATGACTCTATAGTTGCATTGGGGAGATATAATAACCATTTTAGGTGATATATCTTCTCCCATTTTTCTCTAGATGTTCCTAATACCACATTGATTACCCATTCATATGGAGTTATCAGATTGTGGCATGAACAATTTGGCCACCTTAACTACCACTATCTTGAGTAGTTGAGTCAACATGATATGGTTATAGGCTTTCCTAGAGTCAAATTATCTAAGTTAATTTATGAGGGTTATATCTTTGGAAAACATCCCAAAGACAAATTAGACAAAGGTAAAGAAAGGAGAGCTTCAGTACCTCTTGAGTTGATTTAAAATGATGTCATAGGGTAACTTCCCCATCCTTCTTTTACCAGAGCTAGATACATCCTCACCTTCATTGATGACTTTTAAAAATACCCATGGGTTTACTTTCTTAGATAGAAGTCTAAAGTTTTTAATAATTTTTTAGACATTAACACTTTAGTTGAGAAGCAATCTGAAAAATACATCAAAGTTCTTCAAATAGTTAATGGGGGGAATACATCAACCATATATTTGAGTAGTTTTGTACCACTGAGGGGATTGATCTTCATTGAATAGTTCCATACACTCTTTAGCAAAATGGTGTAGTAGAACATAATAACTGGTCCATGGAGGAGATGGCCAATTGTATGACTCACTCTAGATCATTGGCTCCATAGTTCTGGATAGAAATAATCAATTATGCATGTTACATTCAAAATCAAATTCCTCACAAAGATTTAAAGAGCATCAGTCCTTATAAATATTTATGTAATGGGAAAATGGAGGTGTAAAATTTTAGGGTCTACAGATCACTAGTGATGGTGCACATTCCTAAAAATAAATGCAAGGATATGAAGGTTCAATCCAAACCTTGCATCTTTGTTGGGTATGTAGATAGGATCAAGGGTTATAGACTACTTCATCCTATGACTCATCAATTATTCATTGAGAGGAGTGTTAGGTTTTAGGAGAGTCCCAACAATGTTTTACTTGACACTTCCTCCTTTACATTGGTTTCACTCAGTTTGGATGAGTAGTTCAAGGATTCAAATCATTCACAATAGGTTCTTGAGGTAGAGGCCACTTCTTATTCTTATTATAGTTCTAATAGAGATTATAGTGATGGGGAGTCATCCTCATCCAATTCTAGACATACATCAAAGTATGGGGATTTAGCACATAACTCACCCATTTTATGCCCCCTTTGGGCTAGGCAGACACTTGAGAGTGTAAGCACTTAGGTAGGGGATCCAAATTATGACAAACATACTCAAGTAGATTTTTAGAGTGGACCACATGCCTTTTTTACTTCTTATTTAGATCTATAGAATTTTATAGAGGCTTTAGGTAAACCTGAGTGGGATAGATTTATGGATGAGGAATATGATTCATTGATTAACAATCACACTTAGGATTTGACTTCTCTTCCTAAGGGAAGGAAATTAGTTCAATGTCATTGGATATTTTGGGCCAAATATGTTATAGATGGGTTTGTTGACAAGTATAAGGCTAGATTGGTAGGTAAGGGATTTTCATAGGTAGTTGACATTGACTACTCAAAGACCTTGGCACCTATAGCCAATATGACTTTGGTCAGACTCATACTTATTATAGCTATATCACATGGATAGAGTGTACATAAAATGGAAGTGAAGAGTGCATTTGTTTATGGAGACTTGAGGAGGAGATCTACATGGATTAGCCACTTGGTTTTATTTGATATTCTTTTTTAGTATACAGACTTAGAAAATCTACTTATGGCCTCAAATAGGCCCCTCAAGCTTGGCATGACAAAATGGATTCCTTCTTTCTTACTCTAGGTTTCACTAGATGCCACTTAGATACTAATGTGTACTAATTGCATTAAGATGATTCATTGTTGATACTAGTTTTTTATGTTAATTACCTTTTGATCAAAGGGATTGCTTCTTTGACTATCTCACTAATGAAGAACATTATTAAGGATAGATTCAACACGACTTACTTAGGCCTATTACACTACTTCCTTAGCATTGAGATCACTCATACAGATTCAAAGATTTCACTTTCATAGCCTAACTACTCTCTTGGTCTATTGGTATAGTTTCATATAGCTGACTATAAGTCATATCTAACTCCATTCCTATTTGGAGTCAAGCTTGAGGTAAATTATTCCACTACATTGGTTGATGCTACCTTGTATTAACAGTGTGTTGGAATCGTTATTTACTTAACTCACACTAGAACAAACATCTCTTATGTTGTTGGCACTATTTCAAGATTCATGTAAGAACCCCATGAGCTACACTAGAAAGTAGCTAAGAGTATCCTACACTACATTCAAGGTTCACATAGGTATGAGATAGACTACATGGTTAGTTAAAATTTTGACTTGGTTACTACATAGACTCAAATTGGGTTGGTGACACTAGAAGTCATAATTCTAATTCAAGTTATAGTTTTCATTGGGTTTTAACCTCATCAGTTGGTTGAGAAAACATTAAAATGCTATTGTTCTATCTTCTAGAGAGGTAATAATTTAACAAAGTTGTTAACATAGCTACTGAGGCCATTTGGCTTTAAGGGATTCATTCTAAGATTGGTATCTAGATCAGGTGACCTATAATAATATTTTGTGACAACTAGAGCACAATTCAGATATGTAAGAATCTGATCCTCTATCAAAGTCCCAAACACATCAAGATTCACATGCAGTTAATTTAGGAGTTAATTCATGAGAAGGTCATCAACTTAGTATTTTTACAGTATTTAGAGTAGGTTGTTGATCTCTTCACTAAAACCTTTACTGAGAGAAAGTTCATTCATCTATGAGATATTTTTGAGGTGTGGTCTACTTTTGTAGATTCATCATATTCATGGGGCCTTTTAGCCTCTTCACTTCTTTATCTCTCTTTTTTTGGGGAGTTTTTCCTATGGGTTTTCTCCTTTTCTCTACTTTATTAGAGATTGCATTATACATGGGTATCTCATCAGGCCTTGTTTCCAAGACCCATTTTTTGAATCATCACCTACCTAAGCTATGATTATGGGGGGATGTTGGTGTAGTACTTTTTGCCTAAGGGTTTTGGCTACATGGTTACATTTCCTTTCTCAGGGATCTAGAGGTCATGTTGGTTATGTGGAAATATTAATACCATATTCACTGGAATGTTTGGTATCTTTCCTTCTCCAACCTATATATGTACCTATTCCCTTTCATATTTCTTAATGAAATATTATGTAGATTATCTTGCCTCATTTGTGTCTTATTTATCTTTGGTTCATTCTTACAATTTAATTATTTGTTCTATATTATATTGAACAATACATGTCTCACATTGCATATTGAATTAATGCATTCACTCAGATCAATATTTCTAGAGCTCATTCTGGAAGAAGAAGATAAAGCATACTTACACTTCCGATTAGGGATACATTTATTAAGTGGGGGCATGACCAAGATGGGAATTGGATAGACATAATTAGGGGATCGATTTTCATAATACACAATGCTAGGAAGGGTTCCAAAGCCTACAATTTAACACAATAATGCAATAACCCTAAAAGAGTCCTAGGTTTTATGTTCACTATATTATAATAATAATAAAGTAAATCTAATCTAGTGCTCATCAAATTTTGTGGCATAATATGAGGGGTTAGAAGAAATCAAAACATGTATAAAATAATCTTAATTACTTTATGTATGAGTAAGTCATTAGCATATGGAATATGAAGAGTAATATTATTCTAGACAGTAATTATGCTACTTTGATATACTAAAGAGAGGAGAATAAATTTATAATATACTTACCTAAATGTGAACCCATCGAGACTCAATCTCTCCCTTGGAAAAAGGGGATTAACAAGAGGTTGTTGTGTTTTGTAAGGATAACTAAGAAAGCCTAAAACATGTAACTCTTATCCATAAGAATAGATTCTCTAAGTATAAATCCTAAGCAAATACTCCTCAAGGAGAATGGTAGAAGAGTATATTATAAATAATGATCAAATGATAACTCTTTATTGCATATTGAAATAATGATGAAATGATCTTGTATATATAGGCAAATCTTGCCCTAAATCATCTTGGAAGTGTCAGTTATACAAGGTTGACCTAGTCAATCATATGTGTTTTTGGGGATAATTCACTAGGTCTAAGCTAGGTTAGACAAAAGGCTAAAAAAATCAAAGAGTGAAAAATACTCCTAGACTATACAATGTTGACCTAGTCAACCTAATACAGTTGACTATCCAAAAGGGAATTAATGGAAGAAAAGGAGGATAAAGCATGGTAAAAGACTAGAGGATTTTTACAAGGGAGGATTAATAGTTTAGAAAATGGTTTTAATATTTTTTATATTGGTAATAATGTTGAAATAAGAGACAATAATCCTAAAAAGCACCAAAAATCTACCCATTCCTTTTCTAGTACACCCCTTAGGGCGTGTACTCAAATAGATTGAGTCTCGATAGGTTCTTGTAAGATGTAAAGCATCAGTATTTAATAAAATTTGAAAATATTATGTGTATATATACACCCCACTCAATGCTTATCACGTGTCACTAAGGTGTATTAGGGGATGGTGTTTCAAGAAAGAACATAGTAACACATAGTGTTGATGCTAAAAAAAGTTACAATATTTTAAAGTAAAAATAATTAAAAGTAAATGACTAAAAAGGGAAATAATTGAAAATTAAATGTGGCTAAAAATTAAATGTGATGTGTACCTTGACTTACCTTTATCACTAGATGGTTGTCTACTGTGTCGTTAGTTTTGATTTTGTAGGGTGTAGAGACTGCTTTTGACAAGCCCAAGAGTATAAAACTAAATAGAAAAAGCAAACAAATATAGGAAATTCAAGATAACTGGTGCTATGAGAATGGGACGTACTTATAAATTTGGCAACATAGGGTGACAAATTATATGTTATACCAAATGGCCAGGTCAAAAATAATATTAAATTAAGTAACCAAAAATCCAAAGCTACTAAAGACCAAAAACAAAACTAGCTATTCTAAATTAAGAAAGGCAAACTCACCAAGTCAAACCAAGGATACATGTCAAATAGGATGGTAATAAAATGAATCAATCATAAAATAAGAAAAAAATAGTAAAACAACATTGATGAGTGAGCAATAATAATCCTTATCTCACTCAATAATGGAAAAAGGTGCATAAAAGGGAAAATGACATTGTCAAGTGAGAAGTAATAAGCCAATCTCACTCAATAATGAAAAAAAGGGTACAAACTAAGGTGTCCATAATAGAAATATAGTAAAAATAATGATAAATGGTAAATGGAAAGTAAAGTAAGTATAGGAATGTAATTTGATGGTATAAAATAAAGTAATCCATAGTTTCTCAAACATGTTATTTTTCTCTAAGGATATCTAAAACTAAAACAAAGTAGTGCTATCATGTTTTTAAGAGATGAAGAAGAAGGAAATAAAGAAGGTAAAATATATTTGGAACCATAATTTATCGATCAAGGGGAAAATAAAATGGGTGGAGGGGTGAATGAAGGAAAAACCAAGGTAGAGGAACTCTTTATCAAAATCAAGACACTCAAATTAAGTTTGTCAAAACAAGAAAAATTTCAACCTTAAGGGCTTTGAAGAACTTATATTAGATACACAAGTCTTAGGTCAACAAATTAATTATATATATGATCCCATAAAGGATATATACATGAAAAGTACAATGGACCTACCTCACCACAATATTTTCCCATTCCTTAGGACCCCTTATAGATCCATTGGTCTACTACAAAGGTTGGGTACTAGTGTGACAAAGTAGGTAGAACCATAAGTTTGTTTAAATCACCTATTCTAATATATTATCCTACTATAGCCTAATAGACCTCGACTCTATGTGAGGCTAACTATGGAGTTTGATCTTCGACTAGAGATAAGAGAAGTGTTTGGAGTCACATCTTTTGGTTTGATTTTGACTTTTGAGATTTGTATGTTTCCTTTTGTTTCAAATGATTTGGATTTTAACTTTATTTATGGATTTTTCTATTCCTCCTCCATATGGATTTGGAAAACCAAATATGGGTTCTAAATATGACTTTCATTTGAATACTTGGGATAAGGTTGCTAAGAGAGAGAAACTTAAAAGAGTATGGGGTCTAAAAGTCTCATAAATCTAGGTGAAATAAAATTTCTATCTTGACTTAGACCTTGTTTTATCGAATATGGAGTGAAAGAAAGGGGGAATAAAGAGGAATTCCACATGGAACAATTTGAATTCCTTTAGATTGCAAAAACTGTGACAAATGGATAAAAGGGATACAATGATAGATAAAGTGTGATTCCTTATTATAAGAATAAGGTAAATGGAGGAAAACATTCTAACATATATTGTTTTCTCAAATTCCATCTATCAAAAGAGGAAAAAATCTAAAGTTTAGAAAAAGGATCATAAAAATAAAATATGGAAAGATGGTAATTTTATGAGGAAGGCTGGGTCTTATCCATGGTCTTACACTACAAATTCATAAAAGATAAACCTAAGGGTTACCAATAAGCAAGTGAAATATAAATTGAAGTAAACAAAATGATGGTATATTTGTGAGTAATGTTGGGTCCTATCCATGGTCTTATACAAAAAATCACAAAATAAAAACCCAAGGGGTGCCAAAAAGAGAAAATTCAAGAAGATAAAGAAGACTATGGTATATCAAGAAACCAAAAGACCAAAAGGGAGGAATAAAGGTTTGTGAATGGAAGTAACTTGATGTAGAGGGAAATACCTATGTAAGTAACATATAAAAAGCGTTATATAGATTTAGATAGAAAGCATGAAAAGAAGGAAATGTTTAGGCAAAGTACTTTTTGATTAATTATGCATTGGTGGGATCTTTGAAAACATGACCTTGATTAGTTTGAAGATGGTAGGTATTTGGACCAAGAATATATTTGAATAAATATGGGCCCCACTATTTTTGGGTATATTTACCTTCTTTATCATAGATGTATTCTAAGTTAGGGACAAGATTGCCAACATTAAATGTGTAAACTTTGACACATTTGTTATGATATCTAACAATGTGAGCCTTATATTAGTGGTTATGTTGTAAGGAATAAAGATGATGTTCATTGAGTAGATGAATGGTATGAAGATGATCTTCATACAATTCTTCATCAAGAATAATACCATGAAGAGAAATATGAAGAGATGGAAAATCAACTTGTAAGGGAAGAATTGACTCAAAACCATAGACTAGAGAGAATGGTGTTACCCCAATGGCAGTATGTATACTAGTATAATAGGCCCAAAGTGTAGGGTAAAAATGAAGATGCCAATCCATGTGGGTTTCACAAATTGTCTTTTGAAGGATTTTGTTGAGAATTTTATTAATGTCCTTAACTTTACCATTGTATTATGTATGATAAGGTATGGAAATTTTGTGATTGATTTTGAATTTATTGTAAATTTATATAACATTTTTATTTTTAAAATTAACACCATTATTTAAAATGATGGTATGGGGAACACCAAAGTGGAAAATGATTTTATTAAGAATAAATTTGGAAATGGTAGGACTGGTGACATTAACAAGGGGCTTGAATTATGCCCATGTGGTAAAATATTTGATAGTGGTGATGATAAAAACATGTCCATGTTGGGAGTGAGATAGTTTACCAATGAGATCAAATCCTCATGTGGAAAATAGCCAAGGAGATCTGATAGTTTATATTTATGATGGATGTGAATGGATAAGATCATCATGAAGCTAGTAAAGATTACACTTTTTATCATATTGAACTATATCCTTTTCAAGAGTATGGAAAAAATAACCCATATGTAAGCATTTACAAGATATATCATATACACTATAGTTGTCATTGTAAATGTCCCCATGTGGTTTTTTAAGAAGAGGAGGGAGTTCATCTTGCATAACACAATGGAGCAAGGTACCTTTAACATTGTGATAATAAAAGGATGTTGTGTCAAAATACATACTTGAAATCTTGTTTATGAATATGTTTCTTTTCATGAGAGTCTAAATTAAGAGGATAAGTTTGATGTTCCAAGAATTTAATGATGTCTTGGTACCATGGGTTTTATTGAATGGTAACAACTTTGATATGATAGATAAGCAAATCTGGTTATTGAGTAGAGGATGGATATTTTCTTATTTTTATAATAAAATTAGGATCAAAAAGGACTTGGTGTGGATGAAATAGAGATGATAAAGATGCAAGAGAATTAGTAGTGGAATTTTTATCTCTATGAATAGGCTCAATAGTGAAAAAGATGAAATCCTTAGCAAGAGTGGTTTTAATTTGATGATATGTGATGATATTGTCACTTTTAAATTGATAATCACCACTTAATTAATGAAAAATAAGCTAAGATTCACCTAAATCATGAAGGTATCTGTCATGTCCCCTTTTTCATGGACATTGATAGTCTTGATGATTAGCCTATTATACGACCTTCGTAGGCTAATAGGATGGATAGAGGGTCATAATGGAGCTTGGATTGACTTTGATTCACAGAATTTCTACATTTGGTTTTCATTCAGGGTATTTCAGATGCATTGGGCTTGAGCTCCTACTTTTTAGGGATATTTGATATGCAGTGGAGCACCTTTATTTTGGTATGGTCATGTGCGGAATCACTCCCTGATTCACCTGCTTCGATCGGTTTGAGGATCTGACGTATATTGAGGGAGATATTAATATTTGATTGATTTAATCAAATATTAATTATTTGGTCTCATTAATAATTAATTATTAATTATTAATTATTTGCTCTAATTTTAAATTAGAAACCCTAATGCTAATTTAAGAAAACCCTAATTAGGGCAAGCATATCTTTTGAGGGTATAAGGGTTTCACATGGAGGCCATTATTGAGGTATGCTATTGATTATTGATTATTAATTTTGAAGAATTTCTTCTGTGAAGACTGAGCCTAGGGTTCCAGGATTCCATTTGCATTGGAGAACGTTCCCTCTTCAGTGTGTGCAATTAAGAGGCTGTGAAATATCAGTTGATCTATTGCCAAATTGAGAGATAGCTTCATCCAAAAGTTATCACAGAATTTACAGGGTTGAGAGATAACTTCACACAAGTTATTATAGATATTCCAGGTATTTATTTATTTATGTTTTGATTCAATAAATTATACAGCTAGAGATCTTCTGTGCTAGAAGCATATATTTCCAGATCAGGGGTTGAAAACAGGGAAGCGTGCTTAATTGGCAGCCGTACAAAGTCCGTACAGGTCCGTACAGATCAACTCAAGAACTGACCTCGACAGACAGAGGGTTTCCAGTGATCGACATTAGTTGACTGAAGACCGATGTCAACAGAAATCTGACCTGAAGTGATCGACGTCGGCAGTTTATCGACTGACGCCGGCGACTGTGTGTTTGACACAACAGGCCGAGACCATCTAGAATCCAATTTTCGCTTCCAGTTTCCAGTTACCACTTCCAGATTTGCAAAGCTAGGGTTTTCAAGACTGTATTTCATATTTATATGCATAATAGAGGACTGCAATTGTAATAGTTTAGAAGGACAAGTGATAAGATCTGTGATTTACTATTGAAAAAAACTATATTATTGTTATCATTCTGAATTTATTCAACAGAGATTATATCTTGGTTCAGATTTTATTGTGTTGCTATATTTCCTATTTGAAGGGGATATTACAGTGGTATCAGAGCTTTAGTCTTTGGTATCAGAGTTTTGTGTCTTTCATATATCCCTATTAGAAGGGGACATTACAGTGGTATCAGAGCCAAATTCCTGCCATCCTGTTGGGCACATCAGAGCTAATGTCTTGCCATCCTGTTGGGTAGTTTGAGTAGGTTGAATCAGCGAAGTATCATGATGCCTTCATATACTCAGAAACAGTGGGACAATGATATGAAGAAGCTAGAACACAGTTTGAAGCAGTTGGAAGCAACTCAGAGGAGGATGAATGAAATTCTTTCATATCCTACATCCAAAAACAAACCCGCACGGTATAGGACAGCGAATGATGAGTGGGACTTATTACCTCCTCATGTTCAAGAGAGGACAACCTTTGATCATTTTGTCAAGCTGAGGAGAGAGCACTACAGATCACTTAGATGAGAGAGTAGCATGTCCCATAATTATTATGATTATGAGATAGGATATAGTGAAGATGAGGATGAGTTAGATGCTTGCACTCAGAGTGTACAGGTGGGCTCAGATGTTAGTGCACTGAGGGTTGATGATCTCTCAGTTATGACAGAGATTGTAGAAGAGTCCCAGGATCTTATTATTGCAGATGACACTCAGGAGAATGCAGTGGATAGTTTTGAGGACTTAGTTTCACCGGTTGTTTCTCTCCATATGGAAGAGTTAGACAGTGATGCTATAGTTGTTGATACTCCGTCTGTTGATATGAGCTTTGGCGTTGATTTACAGAGTGTGGATGATCATTTGTATATTGGGGTGGTTGGTGATGAGTACCTTCCTGCAGTTGTTGCTGATGAGCATATTATTGAGGCTGATACACATATTCAGGATTCGGGAGTACCTGATTCTGATGAGCTTGAGATACCAGTGGAGTCGAGTCTCCAGATTGATTATTCTCACATAGATGACAGTGTGGTACAATTGGTTGTGCCACCTTTACAGAGAGATCAGTTGGGGTGTGTGGGGGAGTATGTTGATGCTTCCACATATAATTTCTACTGCACTGAACCATTCATGGAGTATTTGCTGGATAGTGCAGGTGTTCGTCTGGACTCACATAGGATGACAGAAGGTGTTCTTGTCCGAGGTTCTAGTGCTATTAGCAGATTGGGTGAGGAGATTTTACAAACCCTTTCTACTATGTTACCTTATAGGGATGTTGAGGTGATGTTTGTTGAGCCGAGATTGGAGCCATCCATTGAGTCCCAATTTGGCAATAGTGGGCCAGTAGCAGAGTTTGGGGGTTCTTACCAGCATCATACGGTGAGGTATGCTCCTTATTTTTCTTTGCATTTAGAGACTAGTTGTGGTGTCAGCGACTCAGGGACCAATGATTGTCATATACACGATCTAGTAGGATGTGAGTATCAGTTAGATAGGGACTTGAATTTTGATAGAGTTGATATTTTAGTTGGCTTGAGTCCCTCAGAGTGGTTTCTTCTACCGGCATCTACAGTTGATCTTCAAATAGTTGTTTGGGTGTCAAGTGCAGTTTTTCCATTGATGATTTTGATGTTGTTGATGTTGATGATTTATTCGCATTGGTTGATTGGTGACATGATGGATGTTACACAACTTTTTCCTTGGGATCCAGGTGGATCGAGTAATTCATTATTTTGAGATTGCTTGGGGACAAGCAATTTCCGGAGGGGCAGATTGTCATGTCCCCTTTTTCATGGACATTGACAGTCTTGATGATTAGCCTATTATACGACCTTCGTAGGCTAATAGGATGGATAGAGGGTCATAATGGAGCTTGGATTGACTTTGATTCACAGAATTTCTACATTTGGTTTTCATTCAGGGTATTTCAGATGCATTGGGCCTGAGCTCCTACTTTTTAGGGATATTTGATATACAGTGGAGCACCTTTATTTTGGTATGGTCATGTGCGGAATCACTCCCTGATTCACCTGCTTCGATCAGTTTGAGGATCTGACATATATTGAGGGAGATATTAATATTTGATTGATTTAATCAAATATTAATTATTTGGTCTCATTAATAATTAATTATTAATTATTAATTATTTGCTCTAATTTTAAATTAGAAACCCTAATGCTAATTTAAGAAAACCCTAATTAGGGCAAGCATATCTTTTGAGGGTATAAGGGTTTCACATGGAGGCCATTATTGAGGTATGCATAGATTATTGATTATTGAAAATTGAAGAAATTCTTCTGTGAAGACTGAGCCAAGGGTTCCAGGATTCCATTGCAGTGGAGAACATTCCCTCTTCATTGTGTGTGATTTAGAGGCTGTGAGATATCAGCTGATTTATCGCCAAATTGAGAGATAGCTTCATTCAGAAGTTATCACAGAATTCCAGGTTTGAGAGATAACTTCACATAGAGGTTTATCACAGAGCTTTCCAGGTATTTTCTTTATTTAGTTTTTGATCCAATAAGTTATACAGAGATAGATCTTGTGTTAGAATCTATATTCGTGAGATCAGGCTGTTCAGCAATCAGGGGTTAAGAAGAGACAGGTTGGCGGCCGTACCACATCCGTACAAATCCGTTCAGAGCTGTTCAAGCACTGACATCGGTAGATATAGGGCTTCCAGTGACCGATATCGATCGACTGAAGACCGACGTCGGCAGAAAGCTGACCGACAGAGATCGACGTCGGCGAGGGATCGACCGACGACGGCATCTGTGTGTCGACACAGAAAGGCCGAGACTCTTCTAGATCCAGTTTTCACTTCCAGTTTGATAAATCAGGGTTCTTAAGACTAGATTTTAATATTCTTTATTGTGTATAACAGAGACTCAATTGTGTAATTGTCCAGAAGAACAAGTAATGAGATATTGATTTGCTATTGAGAGATTATACTGTGATTTGTGTATGCTTATTTGAATCTATTCTGCAAGTTTGTATCTGTGATCCGAGTTTTATGAGTTTATATATTCCCTGTTTGAAGGGGATATTATAGTGGTATCAGAGCTTTTTGTGCAGATAAGAGAGCCCCTAAGTGAGGGACATTACAGTGGTATCAGAGCTTTTGTCTTTGGTATCAGAGTTTTGTGTCTTTCATATACTCCTGTTTGAAGGGGATATCACAGTGGTATCAGAGCTTTTGTCTTTGGTATCAGAGTTTTGTGTCTTTCATATATCCCTATTAGAAGGGGACATTACAGTATCGAATGTCAAAATCAAGATAAAATCTTATGCCTAAGATAAGAGCTTCATATTCAACCATATTATTGGTGACATCAAAGGTGAAGAAAAAAGCTAAAGGAATGATCTTACCAAGAGGACTTGTGATAATGTAACCTACCCCAGCTCATTGAAGGAATTTATCACCCTCAAAGTGAAGGTTCCAATTATCCTCATGCAAGTTGACATTAATTTCAAGAAGATCCTAGATAACTACTTTTGGTTTAGTAGTATTAGAGGGATGAGTGGATTTGTTAAAATTATTGGCTTCAAAATCAATGGTAAATATATGAAAAAAATATTTGAGATAAATATCTTGATTAAGACCTTCGATGTAAAGTATATTTTAATCTAGAAGATTATCTTGAAGAGAAGACGTGGTTGGTATGGGAGCTATGGCAAGTTGATCAGATATAATTTACCCTTTGATAGTTTTTTGAGTGATGATGTAGAGATAAAATTCCATGAGGACCATCCATTTACCAATTATATCTCTAGGAAGAATGTTTTGGAGAAGAAATGATGAAGGGGGTCAGAGTGAATAATGGCATAAGTAGTTTTTTAGAGCATGTAGTGACAAATATTTTTAGCTACAAACTAGATAGTGAGGCAATCATGCTCAATTTTGGTATAACATGTTTCGTAATCGATAAGGCCTCTACTCAGGTAGTAGATATCATACTCTCTTCCCATATCATATTGTTGTGAAAGCATTTCCTTGACTAAAATAGGTTTGGAAGAAGTATATATAATCAAAGGTTTATCATTGGAAGGAGGATGAAGTGTAGGTGGATGAATCAATGACTCTTTCATGTTATCAAAGGATTTTTGAGATAGATCCATCCACTATAAATTGATACCTTTCTTGAGAATTGAATTGATGAAATGAATTTGATAATTCATTTTAGGGACAAATTTTCTAATTATGCCAAGATTTCCTAAATAAGTGTAAATATCAAGAATAGAATGAGGAATAGGCATGTTGATGATAACAGTAATTTGGGTAGGGTCAACATTGATACCATAGAGAGAGACAAAAAATATAAATAATTTACCAAATGTGATTCCAAAGACACATTTGTAAGGATTAAGTCTAATTTTTTATTTAAGGAGATGATCAAAGATGATAGTAAGATCAGAAAAATGATTCTTATGATGTTTAGATATAACATTACATAAGTTTCAATAATTTTGTGAATGAGATCATGAAAGAAGTGACTCATCACTCATTGGTAAGTGGTTCTATAATTTTTGAAGTTGAAGGGTATTTTTACATATAAATAGGTTCCCCATTTTGTGGTGAAAGTAGTCTTATGTTGGTCTTCAGGGGCAATATGAATCTGATTGTATCTCAAGAAGCCATCCATAAGAGATAACATTTTGTAAGCTAATATGGAATCAATAATGACATCTATTGAAGGTAAAGTGAAATTTTCCTTAAGAAAAACAAGATTAAGATTGTGGAAATCAATACAAATGTGAATGACCATAGTGACATTCTTTAAGATGAGAACAATGTTGGAAACTCATTCAGAATAATCCATTTGTTTGATACACTTAGCATCAAGTAATTTGATGATTTCCTTATGACATAAAGTGGAAACTTCATGTGGAAATGTTATTTGATTCTAATGCATAGGCTTGGAATCAAGATATGTAATGATGTTATGCACCATAATGATAGGGTCAATTCAAGACATGTCCTCATAGAACCAAGTAAATGCCTCATGATATTTGTCAAAGAACAAGCTAAATTGTCATGTTTGATAGGTGAAAGCTCACGTGAAACTGTAATAAGTCAAGGACAAGATGGAGATCCATATTTGATGTGAGTAGTTTCTTCAATAAGCATGAATTTTGTGTCTTGAAATTGGTATGGTGCATTGGGTAAGGCATAAATAATATTTATTTTAAGATCAATGCTAGAGATGAAGGCATTGAAGCAAGGAGTTTTAGTTTTGAAATTTCCACGTTTATGATGTTTCCTTGGCATCTAATGTAATTTCATGAGTATAAGAAGTAGATGAAGTAGAAAGGATTGGAATATCAGTGGGTTTAATGATAGGAGAAGGATTAAATGAAATTATTGGATCAATAAGTGATAAAGGAGATCTAGAAAGTTTTAGAGGTTTGAATGGTATAATTTTTTCTATCACCTAAGGAGTATTGATAAGAGGAAGATTATTAGGAGGCACATGAACCTCAAGATCTAAGGTATGATCCACATAAATGACTTGAACATCTTGATTAAAATCATGAATTTGGGATAAGGTTTTTTGATAATGTTGTACATCCAAGTCTCTAAATTGAGCTTGGGCCATTATATAGTTATCATCATATGTTGGATAAATTGTACATGTTTGATAATTAGTGGGATATTTAGAGGATAAAATCTTGATATTACTAAATATATGAAGAGACATGATGAGATGATCTTGAAATAATTTGGCCACTCCAAAATCATTGCAAGTGAAGGCATATTTTGGTAAATAAGGATCTTGAGCATTGCATGGAGGGGGAGAATAGATAATTTCATCAATAAGAAGAACAATATAATCCCTAGGTAATAGAGAAGGAGGAAGCCATTGTGAAATTTTGGGACGTAATCTGGTAGTATTATAATTATGTTTCAAATAATTGGGCTCATCATCATCTTAATCTGTAAGAGTAACTTTTAAATTAGGATTCATGTTGATGAAATTGGGTAAAGGAGGACTATTGATTTTATAAATAGTAAGATTATGATATTATGATTTAGGATTGGGAATTTTAATGCTCCATGTATTCGGATTAGCTCATTTTACACCATTTTCAATTATGTAATAATTTAATACATTGACTATTAGAAGAATCAATAGCCCTCATTCGATGAGTCCATGGATGACCAAAGAGTATGTTATAAGATAAAAGAAGATCAAGGACCATAATATTATTTTGAAAAGTCTTAGGTTCAATGGTTAATGGAAGCTAAATACAACCAAGTGGTTTTTTATTAGTCTTATCAAAACCATGACAAGTAAGATGGGTTTTCTTGAGATGATCCTCATTATAACCAAGTTATTGAATGAGCCATAAAGATGTTACATTAATTCCATAACCTTCATCAACTAGAAATTTATGGATAAGAGTGGTATTAATGGATAATTTAATAAAAAGTGGTGGGTCATCAACATGAAAGAGAATTTCATCATTGATCATGTCTTCTTCAAGGAAATCAATAAAGGGAATAGAAGGACACATAGATTCAATGGTATTATGTTGGTAGGTTGAGATTCAATCGGAGGTGGTTATTCATCTAAGGATGATGGATCTTTAATTTTTTGAATTTGTTGCATAATGAATTTATGATGACAAGGTGAAGTGCGAACCAACTCCATAAGTGGAATCTTCTAAGGTATAGAGTTGAGTTCTTTAAGAAAGTTCTAATGAGACCTAGAATAAACATCACAAGGTTTAAGAGTAAATTATATTTTAGAGGAATAGATGTGGTTGGAGGATCAAAAGGAGGATATGGTTCTTCTTAGGCTCCTGAAGTAATATTAGTAGTGGTAGTATCTTTAAGAAGTTATTCCTTAAATATTGCTTCTTAGGCTTGGTAACAAGATCTTTATGAGCTGGTTTATGATGATAATTAACCTTAGTAGTATTGACATATTGAGAGTTGTTTAAATATTGGTCATAAACAACATCAATGGCACAAACATCCTTGGCATTTGATTGATTATTGGAATATTATTTTTAGTTATTTGAATTATAAGCTTTAAAAATTTGTTGTTTTTAAAAATCTATAGTGTATTCTTGATGTTGAATATTGATTATAGCTTCATGATTGAATAAATGACCAAGAATATAAGAGATAAAAAATTTAGTGAACCCTCTATAAGATTCATGAGAATTACTAATGTTGGCATGGAACCAACAAAATAGATTGGGGTCATACCTCTTAGGAGGAGCATTGGGATAGATGAAAGGTTTTGAGGGTGGTACAAATTATTTCATTTGTTAAAGTGAAATAGGTGTATGAGAAGGTAAATTAAAATCAAATTTGGGAACTCCTTATTTGGTTTGTGGAGTACTACTAGTGATAGCATTAGATGTTTGGAAAGATCCTTTAAGAAATTTTGGATTAGGTTCAAATTGCTTCATGAGAAAGTCTTGATGTTTAGCTTGATCAAGAGCTTCATTAAGTGTTTGGGGAGGAAATGTTTGAACCTTATATTGAAGAGTGAGAGTTAAAATAGTGATAAAGAGTTTGAATAATTTATCATTAGTCATGTTATGGTCAGCTTTATGGGCCAATTATTTCAATAATTTTGATAAAGTTATGAGCTGATTCATTAGGAGATTTCTTAGAATTGATGAAGTGGCTAAGAATTTTTTTGGGAAGATCATTTTGTTGCAACTCTTTTACCAAAGGATTAACCAAAACTTCAAGTTGTAAAATATAATATTGGGGAAGTTGATTATACCATTCTAATACATTTTTAGTGAAGGTTTTAAATAAGATTTTAGTTGTGGCTAATGTATAAGTTTGGATCCACTCCTTGTAAAGGTTGTCAAAGGATTTGAGAAATGAGGAAGGGTCTTTAGTACCATCATACTTGATAGTTTGAGATATATTACCAATATCAATGGATACAATGAAGGGAGCTAAAGGCTCATTTTTAATGGTTTGAAGCATCTTATTATTCATTATGGGTTGAAAAATAACATTACCTTAAGCATCCTAAAGAGGTGAATGAATGTAATTAGGATTATCTTGAGGATGCATAGTTGGAGGTTGATTATCCAGATTAATTAAATGTTATGGAAGATGCATCATTTGGTTGGTGTTATAATTTTTTATTATGTTCATTTGTTGGATAACTTGAGCTAAAATTTGAGTTGTATCAGGAGGTGGGTTGGTGTTGGTAGGAGCACTCCTAAAATTGGTGTTAGGGGTGGATTACTATAGGAAGGAATATTATTGGGATTGTTAATTAAACTTGTATCAATTATTCCCACATTAGTTTGAATATTTTTAAGATGAAAAGTTTCTTGATAGGTATAAAAATGTTTAGATCCATCAACTTCATCTTGAGGTGTTATTTGCACCATATTATAGGTCATGGATGAAGGAGGAGAAGAGGTGCCCAAAGAGTGATGGTGCTCTTGGGAGTAAAGGAGAGGAAGAAATGAACATCCCATATAATATCTAAATGGATTCAATCTATCAAAGAAGATTCTAATAGGAGACTTCATTATCATTGAAGAGAGATGAACAAAATGCAAAGAAGGAGAAATAAGAAACAAAATTGATAAATAAGGTATAAAGTAGTATAGGGTCAACTAGGTAAACCTAACACAAAAAATAGGGTATCTAAATAGTATAGGGTTGACTAGGTCGATATAGTATAGTAAACAGGGGCTAAAAAAGATACAAAGTCAACTGGGTCAACCTAGTACAATAGATAGGGAAACATTAAGAAGATTATAATAGGTTGTGAATTAAAAAAAGATACTTTTTTAAATAAATTTGAAAATAAATAGTTTAAAGTGAAAAATAATCAATTCGATCAATGTTGGCCAATCTAATTGAAACACACAATATAAAACCTTCCACCAACACTAGCTAGTGCAAGTTTTTGCAATAAAGAATATAATTTAGAAAAAAGAAAACAATAAACTTAGAAAGTAAATAGCTCACTAATTGGTTAACCTAACTTTTTATTATATTATTGAGCTATGTTTTTAAATGTGATGGGAAGTTGGCTATAATCACAAAACTAGAATGTTAATCTAACGATGGTTTTAGGTAGTTTAGGATGAAAGGAGTGGTAGTGGAAATGATACAAGCTTGTTATTGGAGCCTAACCCCTCATTTAACACACCATAGTGATAAAGGTGTCATGTTTTTATCCATAATATACTATTAAACATTCTTTATACTTGACTAGAGTATCAAGTCAACTTCCCCCCCTTGGTGATGAAATCTAAGTAGGTTAGATTTGGGTAAAAAAATGTTAAAATACTTGTTTAGATTTTGTGATTTGGATGTGTGCATAAAATATAAAATAGTGAACTAAACGGTTAATTGAAAACCACCTAATTAAACTATGTGATATATTATAAGCATGCAAGTAACAAGAAAATAAAGTGTGAACTAATTCCTAGTATATAAGGTTAATTCCAACTTTGAAACAAGGTATAATGTTAATATGGTCAAAAATGTATGCAAAAACTCTAGAACAAGGTTGATAGGGTCGATCCTATACTATGTAAATAAGGTCTAAAAATTAATAGGGTTAGTAGAGTTGACTCAGTTATCTAGACAACAAACAAAACATAGAACTCGGTCAGTAGGGTCGATCTAGTTGATTGTGCAAGGGAAGTTTTGAAGCCTATAAAATATAAAAGGAAATATTGTAAATAAAAAGATATAAATGAACCTTAGTGGATTAGAGATGAATAAAATGAATATTTATTTTAAGAACCTTGTTATACAGTTACAAATTCTACTAAGTTGACTAGGTTGATCAATATTTACGAAAACTTGCTACTGAGTACCTAAAATGTATAGGGTCAATAGGGTCAACATAGTATGCTAAACTAAATGTCTAATAATGTACATGGTTGAATAAGATGACCTACTAGTATGTACTAGATCTCTATAAAAATGAAAAACTATACTAGGTCAACATGATCAATCTAGTAGCCTATACCTAAAAACCTAGACACAAAAGTTAGATACTAGGTCGACAAAGTCAATCTAGTATGCAAAATATATGATAAAAATAATGATGAAATAATTATTGAAATTAAATAAGATGAATAAATACTAAAATGGTTAGTTCATGTTAGGTTCACTATAACGTACTATTAAGATGAAGCGAAAGTAAATAAAATACTAAGAATAAAGTGGAAATGTGAAGACAATCCAACTATTGGTGGGATAGAAATTCACGTTAAGCTCACCAAAATGTATGAAATAAAAAATAAATCATGTCTATAAATCAATCTTATCTTGGAGAATATAGATTATACACACACTTCTGATTTGGAATCCATTTTTTAAGTGGGGGTATGACCAATATGGGGATATACTAGACTCAACTAGGAGATCACTTGTCA
Source organism: Torreya grandis (assembly GCA_037957365.1). Taxonomy (NCBI): domain Eukaryota; kingdom Viridiplantae; phylum Streptophyta; class Pinopsida; order Cupressales; family Taxaceae; genus Torreya; species Torreya grandis. The sequence goes on from JARHVA010004294.1 coordinate 419,131, forward strand.
TAATACACCAAGTTAGGAAGGGTTCCAAAGCCTATAGTCTAACAAAATCATGAAACAAACCTAAAATATTCATAGGTTTAATGCTCACTCTATTCTAATAACATGAAAATAAATCTAATATAGTGCTCACCAAAGCTTATGGCACAATATGAGGGGTTAGAAATAATCAAAACATATATACGATAATCTCAATTAGGCTAAATCTGAGTAAGATCTTAATACATGGAATATGAAGATTAATATTATTTGAGCCTATATTTATACTACTTCTATCCACTAAAGATAGGAGAACAAAGTTATAATATACTTACTTGAGTGTGAACCCATCAAGACTGAATCTCTCCCTTGGCCAAAAGGGCTTTGCAAGAAGTTATTTTAGTTTGTAAGCATAACTAAGAAAGCCAAAATCATCCTAGACTTATCCATAAGATTAGATTATCCAAGTAGAAACCCTAACCTAAGACTTCTCAATTATAATGGTGGAAGATCAAAATGTAAAGAAGTATGAGTGAATAATAACTCTTGACTGCATATTGAAATAATGATGAAATGATCTTGTATATATAGGTGGATATTTCCCTATATCCTCCTAGAAATGTCAGCTATATAGGGTCAACCTAGTCAACCTTGTATGGTTTTGGAGATAATTAATTAGGTTTGAGCTAGGTCAGTTGAAAGGCTAACAAACCCAAAGAGTGAAAAATAACCCTATAATGTACAAAGTTGACCTAGTTAACCTAGTAAAACCAACTATCCAAAATGGAATTAAGGTAAGAAAAGGAGGATAAAGCATGCTAAGATAATAGATGAGTGTGCAAGGAAGGATTAATAACCTAGGGAATGGTTTTAAGAGATAGTTGGATTAGTAATAATGTGTTAATAAGGGACAACAATTTTGTAAAGCACCAAAGGTCTGCCCACCCCTTTTCTGGTGTACCCCTTAGGGCATGCACTTAGAGAGATTGAGTCTTTATGGGTTTTTGTAAGATGTAAAACATTAGTATTTAATAAAATTTGAAAATATTATGTGTATATATAGGTTATCATTGTTGTTTCCAAAATTAGCTTAACTCATTTTTGGGAACAACCCCCTATGAAACTTGTCTGTTTCATCTTTTGTCTCTCTAAGTTTGTTTTTGAGATGGGTTCTTGTTCTCATCTCAGTCTGACTGTACCTTTCAATAATCGTAAATCACATCTTCCCCAAAAAGTGAAGGTCATTACAGTCTCGATGTGTCCAGGGGACCAAGCCTGCCTCTTTCAAAGTTAGTGTTTCTCTTCTCTTGTTTTTGTGCACGAGTGGCAAAATTTGCTGCTGGTGCATTTGCCTTTGAGATGCAAGGGTGGCAATTTTCGCCACCCCTTCATTTTTCTTGCAAGGGTGGCAAATTTTTCTGCCCCTGCTTCTTAACCTGCAAGGGCGGCAAATTTTGCCACCCCTGCATCCGAACTAAACTGAACATGTAAGGGTGGCAAAATTTGCTGCCCATGCATGCCTCAATTTCTGTGTGCGACATTTATTGCCATGCACGGTGGGTGGTTGGGTGTATTTTTCACCCCATATAATCTAGTATGGAGCTCTTTTTCTCTCATTGCTTCCTCTTCTCCTCCTGCCTTCTGCGTCTGGACCATCTGATGAGTGAATTGAAGTGTGATTTGTTGGATTTAACCCTGTGATGCGTGCGGCTTTCTAGGTAAGTCTTACTGTTAGTTTTTATTGTCTTCTCCTTCCTCTTTCTTAGCTTATTTTTCATCTATTAGCTTTGTTAGTTTGTTTTTGTTGTCGTTTAGGTGTTTTTATTTTTATTTTTTCCTTTCCTTTGTTTTTCCCATGGTTTTCCACTTTAGAACCTCCTAGGGTGGCAATTTTCACCATGCCTCCTCTTGCCCACGGGTTTCCTCCCAAAGACCCACGTGGGTGGCAAAAAATCACCACCCGTGCCTCGGCCCCCCCAACCCTTTACCTACGTGGGTGATAGATTTTGCCGTCCACACCATCCTTGCACGCTTGAGCGGTGAAAATTGCCGCCCATGCATCCCCCTACCGGTGCATTCTCACAATGAAGGGGTGGCAAATTTTGCCACCCCTTCCCTTTTTCTCGACATGCAGGGGTGGCAATTTTTGCTACCCTTATATGTTTCTCTCTTAATTTGTAGGGGCAGTGAATTTTGCCACCTGTGCAAGCCATCTTTATAGGGGCAACAAATTTTTCTGCCCTTACACTCTATCACTCCAACTTGTAAAGGCGGCAAATTTTGCCGCCCATGCATTCCCCCTCCTAATTTTTCTAACTCCAGAGGATTTTTTTTTCTTCCTTTCCCTTTCTTTCCCTTTCTTCCTCGTCTTTCACCCCTTTTTTTGACCTGGCCTTTTTAAGTGACCTCCATTGACTATGATCACTTAAAATGAATTTTCCCCAATTCATCCACTCTCCCCTAATTTCATGATCATGATTGCAGTACCTACAGAGAACTCTTGCTCATCAACACCTATTCAACCAAAACTAGTTCCCATGATGGAAGCGTCTCTAAAAAAGGCAAAAATGATGAAGTACAAATACCAAGGCATCTTCCTGATCACTTCGGTCACCTCCAATGTCAACGACATCTAAGACACCAAAATTAGCCATGTGGACATGGCTGAGTTCATAACTCGAACGAAGATGATAAACCCAAGCACCGAAATAAAGAGGATCATCGAAAGCAACACCCATTTGGTTGCTGCTTTCCTAGTGGCAGCACATCATACCAAGTTTGTCCTCCAATGTGCTCACTTCTATAACAAAGAGACAAGGTCAGTCTCAGATGCCAGTGATAATGTGATAATTCAGCCAAATCCTAAATTCATCGACAAAGTCTTCATGTGCCCTCTAGCTACTGAAGTAACCAAGATTGACTTCGTAGATGCCTAGAAGGAATATGATAAAGACCCTGAGAGGGCAAAGAAAGTCATGAACAATAGGTGGCTGAAGGCACGTAGATCCAGTCTATCTAGGTGGCCGTGAAACTTCCTGAGGAGTGACTTCATTAAATAAGTTGGTGATTTGATCACTCTTCTTAGCAGAGTGCGGGGTCTTCCATCTTCCTCACAGTTCCATGAATGGATGTACCCATTCATCAAGATCATCCTCCAAGACAAGCAGGTAATATTTTGGGGAGAGCAAATCAGCAATGCCCTCCATGAGCAATTAACCAAGGTACAGACTTCTTCTAAGTTTTATATGACTTCATACCTTATGTACATAGCTACCACAATGCAAACTTTTCTGGGTTTAACAACCGAAGGGGATAGAAAGATGACCCTAGTATACTCATATTACCCCTAGTTGACACTTTAAGGGTCAACCCATCATTTCAAAAGGATAAATGACACCTTCTTTTCCATATTTTTATGCCTCTTCGACCCTCAGCTTGAGCAAAAGAGAGTATCAGACGAGGCTTGGACAATCGTTAATAACTACGGGTGTATGTTCCTCCAATTTCCCACCTTCTTCTATCTTTGAGTTGGGTTTTTCCAAGGCTATCCCTATATGCTCCCCAAATTCCCTTCTGACAAATTGGTCTTGATGGAGCTTTGCCGACAACTAGTTGTCGTGCATACTAGGCAAATGGAGCTAAAAAAGCTAGGTTTCAGGTTTTCAATCAAAATTGGCTGGTATTCTATTACAATAGTAGCCAAAGCCAAAGTCATGGAAATAGAGATGCAGATAGTCACCCTGAAGAAGTTCAAGAGAAGAGACAAATTTGACTATAGGGGAGTCAAGGATAAGATCAGGCAAAAAACTCAATTCTATGAGCCTATGATTGAGGATATCTGGATCAACCTGAAGACGGCCAAAGAAATTAGAAAGATGGACTATTACAGGCTGACCCTAGAGCAAATTGAATATCTAAGGCTTGTAGAGATCCCCTCCAGTCTGGTCAATGATGGAAACATTGTCAATAGTAGGTATTTGGCTGAAAAAGTTGTTGGTTCCCCTTTTTCCCCAACTAAATGGTCTCAAAAAGAACTAACTTCTCTGAGAAAAAAATATAAACCAATATTGGCTAACACCAATGATTGGTTAGTAGCCAAAGGGATCCTACTGAAGGAATTTATCATGAAATCCGAGGTTGAGTACCAAGCAGAGTTGAAGAGGAAGGCAGAGAATAGGACCAAAAACAAAGGTGATGTTCCTTCCCCTTCTAGGCATCACAAGCCTAGAATCATCTTTATTTCCAGAAAACCAAAGACCACTGAAGAGCCTGAAGCAGAAGCTAAAGGAATTAAGGAACAGAGCCCTCAGGCACAGGCAGCTTAGCTAATGGAAATAGATGACCGACCGACAGGATAGCCAAACACTAAACCTCTGCCTTCACATGGAGAAGCACAACTGCTCAAGAGCATTTCTCCTTCTCCACCTCAATCTCCTGTGGCTTCTCCTTCTCCTCTCTCTCCTATCAGTATTCCCTCTTCTGGAGAAGTCTCCCCTTCTAGGGTTATATTTGGTGATCCTCAGGGTGCTTCTATAGGTTCTCCTCACTCCTTTGGGTCCATTCCAAGTTTGTCATCTCCCTCTTTCAATCTGGGGGAAAGTTATGCACAAGAGCTAGAATCAGTAGTTGGTACAATTTTGCCTGTTACTCTAACTGTGACCACTATCACTACTAGCAGTGTAGAGGCTGCCACAATAACGCTAGCTGAGAGAACCATGGCTACAGTAGGTACTTCTTCTCTCCCACCTTAAATGTCAGCATTCACACCCAAAAGGAAGAAGTTATCCATCTCTCTAGATGACTTTGGCTTTGGCAAAATAGTGCCGGTGAAAGCTAAGTCTCCTAAGAGGCCAGGGATCCTCTCGAAACTAGTCGAGAAAAAAGGATAGAAATTTCTGGAAATTGCCAAGCCTCCATAGGATACAACCCTTGAGGGTTTTGAAATGAGTAGCTATTCCATCTCTCATGTTGAACTTGGCAAAGTTACTCACGAAGGTGCGAAAAGTGACCTTCAGTCTGCTATGGACATCATGGTCCAAAATTTTGATTGAGAAAAGGAAATGAAAGATTATTACAAGGCCAAGACATAGCAACTGATGGCAGTAATAAGGAGGTTCACTCTTTCCCCTAAAGCGGCAACTCTAGAGGCCTTCTCCATAGATGACCTTGTCATTCAAAAGGCAAAGAAAACTTACTTGAGGAGGAAAGTCTTGGAGGATTATACTGAAAAAATGCATACTCAGGGAGTTTCCTTGCTATCAAAAGTTGCAGAAAAGATGGATAAGATGAAGTAGGTAAGAGTAGAGTTAGATGACTTTGTCTCTCTTATCTCTCAAGAAATTGATAGTTCAAAAAAAATATCTTAGCAAATGGAGGGAGATGAAGGATTTGAAGAACACCTTGATATCTATCAGTGTCATCTCCAGCAAAGATTCTTATGTTGAGATCATGGATTCACTGATCTTTAGGATCTAAGTACTAAAAGATATAATTGAGGATCTAAAAGCTTCCATAGATGTTACTGAGAGGAGCGACATGGGCCTGCTCAATAAACTAGAAGAACTGCTCTGCAACCTAACTTTGAGGGATAATCAATTTCTCTTCACAGAAGAAATGATTTAGAGTTTCAAAGAGATGATTCAGAGAGATTTTGAAGAAAAGGCCTTCTCAATGACCTCAGTGGACAATATCCTGGATACTCAGCTGACTCTAGATAATCTAAAATCCAGGTTAATTGGTCATGCTAAGGCCATCACAGCATTGAAAGATGCCTTAATCATAGCGAAAGTCATCTCCAAGAACATGATTACACCAGATAGTTTAGGAATTTAGGCATCTATTGCTATGTATGATGCTCATCTAAAAAAATTTGGCAGCAAGAACTAAATTTTCCCCCCTTCTCTCTTTATCTATCCTTATGCACTTTTGTTTTGTGAAAAGTGCATGCAATTTTGTAATATGTAATTACATGTAAAAAGTTTGAAAAAATATCTTAAAGTCAAAGATGAGTCATCTTTGACCAAGATATTTATGTATTTTATTATTTTTTGAATTTTGAGAGTTTCTCCCTATATATAGTGGAGACCTCTTTTGTAAATGATCTTGGAAAAATTAAGAGCAAACACTCTGCCGGAATTGAAGCAATTTTTGAGACTTTGTGCTCAAACTTGTAAATCATATTTTGTTGAATGAATGAGAAGCAGGTTTATTTCAGACTTTGTGTTGAGATCATCTATGTTATTTAGGAAACAGTTATTATGTCCTTTTCCTGGTAATATCTTATTTATCTGATTTAATAAGCAAAGTGAATGTGTCAATATTATCTGAGAGCATTTCTAAAAGGTAGAGGCTAGACGTTGAGCTATCTTTATCTTTGTGATTTAGTTATCTTTTGTAGTTTTAGGCAGAGACTTTATGCTTTGTTTCATTTTACGGTTACATTTGTTCTGAATCGGTGAGGGAGGTTACAAAAGACTTTGTGCTTACATGAGTGTTCTTGTGGACTTTGTTATTTTAGGTAATTTTTTGCTTCACGGTGAATACCATTTTTGAAAGAAGAGGAATGTTGTTAGCTAAGGACCAAGATTTTCCTCTTTTGTTTCTTATACATTACCTCTAAAAAAAGAGATGTAGATGCTGTTATACCACCCCATGTGTTATTTTTTTCTTAATTATACTTACCTATTCAGCACATAAATATTAATAGGGAACCTCCCCTTGATGAGAGGAGAGATTTACCTCGTCCAGATCTGGTAAATCCACACTTTTCATGGCATAAATATCCCTATGTTGTGGTTGATATAGCCATTTTGTCATCAGTTAGTTGATGACAAAATATTCACCCAACAGTTTTTTGGTGACTCTGCTGGGGATCGAACGTGCATTTTGAAGCCTCAAGCTTCAACTTGAAGCAGTTTTGGCCCTTTTTCATTCAAAACTTGGCAAATCCACATTACACAAGAAGCCAAAGAGCCAAGGGTGTTTTTGACCTTGTGTTTGAGCTAGCACAACAGAGCAATTTTGATATGTTTCCTCCACCACCTTCCCACCAATGGTCTAGGAGTTTTCCTCCTGACCCTATCAAGTCACCAACGCAAGGTAGAGCTTCTTTTTCTATTGGTAATCAGGCCCTACCTATAAATACCCCACAAAGGTTTGTTATCCCACTATTTAATTATCCTATCATAATGGCTCAAGGTCCATGGGGCAATTCCTTTGGTCCTCTTAATTTAACTGCACCTTTGCATGAACTACCTCATAGTTTTAGGCAAAATTTTCCTAAGTTTTTTGGTGACAGAAAGGTTCATCTCGATGAGCATATTACCGCTTTCTCCATAGCATGTGGCATAATTGGTGTCTAATTTGAAGACATAATAGTAAGATTGTTCATGGAAACCCTACAAGGAGCTGCCATGGATTGGTTCTATCACTTGCAGGCTGGGTCAGTGACTGACTGGGATACGCTCAAATCCAAATTCGAAGCCAGGTTTAAACCTACTGAAGATGCACATGCTTTTTTAGCTCAGCTAACATAGATGAAAAAAGAATCCCAAGAACCCATGAGGGATTTCATAGCTAAATTTAATAAGTTGAGAAACCAGATCCCAACTGTTGCTCAGCCCACACTGGAGAATCTCAAATGCTTTTTCATCAACTCGCAGCTTCCCAAAGTAAGTTTCCTATTGAGGTAAGCTGGCCCTATGAATTTAGCATTGGCTCAAAATTTGGCTACTGAGATCGAAGATGATCTCTTTTTGGTAGGTAAGATCAGAAAATACCCTAGTAAAAATAGATTCTCTTCATCTACTAAAAGCTCTTCTACAAGCACTACAGATCCTATGGTGCAGAAATTGACAAATGAACTAATAGCTTTGAAGAGGTAAATAGCCCAAGGTACGTCTGCACCTACCTATCGAAATATGACCAAGAGAACATTCTAGAATCAGTAATATCAGGGTAATGCTACCTGAAACCAAGGGCAATCAAATTGCTTACCTCCCCCTATAGGGAAATTGGCCATTGAAGCAGCACCTACCAATTTAGCGGTTGGTTACCTAGAGGCTGAACATGACTATTCATTAGAACCTCAGTTGGACCAACAAGACAATGCTAATCTCTTTGATGAACATGAAGAAGAATTAGCTGGCGACTCCAATATCGGCTTCCTAGATTACCAGGATGAATTCAAAAGTAAAGGGGAAGGTTTGGATGGATCTTACACTATTTTTACTAAATCTCAAAATTAGTCAGCTTCACAGACTGACAAAGGAAAGGCAGAGGAAGAACCCCGGCCAGCAATTTCCATTGCTAAATGAGAGACTCCATTACCCCCACAATCAAAAGATCAGGTAATTCATAAAAAAGCAGGTACCTCCAATCACCCGATACCTTCCACTTCTGTTGCTTAGACCAGTGCCACACCTACTAAAGTCCCTGATGATGGACTCTCTTCCTCTGTTTCAAGTTCTTTTCAATTATTTGATATAATTGATTATGCTAGAAAGACTAAAATTCAAATGATAGAGTTTGAATATTTGAGGGCTACCCCAGAACAATTTGATAGGTTAGCAAAATATGTAAAAAACAAAGTCATCCCCATAGGACAAGATTCTTTGAAGGCCATTCATGATCCTCCTAAAGATAAACCAGCCCGAAACAATCTTGTTGTGACTCCCCCTATTGCTCTTGGGAAAATAGAACCTTTCTATATTTTCCTGCTTATCAATGGTTATAAACTGAGTAATTACATTATAGATTTTGGAGCCTAAGATAATGTCATACCTGTGAAGGTGGCAGATTCTCTTGGCCTAACTCTAACCAAAACTTTTGGGAGGTGTTTTTCTATGAAAAACAAGCAAGTTCCCCTCCTTGGTTAGATAAAAGATGCTCAATATGCTTTCACGACTTTTCCAGAAAAGTGGATAAAAATGATAGTTTTAGTGGCCAATGTTCCAATGTTTTACGGCATCTTGCTCGGGCAAAATTTTTGCAAAGACGTTAGAGGTGAGCTAAGTATGGACTTGTCTGAAACAAGAATCCCAATTCAAGGTGTCATGAAGAAGTTGCTTCCTAAAAAAGAAGCAAGGTATGTAGTTACCTGATCATCAACACTAGAATCTCAAATTTTATTTGAGTCCTCAGGCATGGGCAACTACTTCCTATCTATAGACAGGATGCATGAGGCATTTGATGAAACTCTCACGGATGATAACTTGAGATTGTGTTCCACTTACACAATGAGAGAATCGACAAATCAAAATGAACACATGGAAGAGCCTCTTCCCCCAAATGAAGGAGTTTTCAAAAGAAAAGTAGCGTCTAACGAGGTATGGACCTTAGAATTTGACGACAACTACTCTTCTACTGGTTCGGGAGCTAGGGTTGTGTTGGTATCTCCTCAGGGAGACATTATTTCTTTATCCTAAAAATTGTAGTTTAACAATACCAACAACACGACTTAGTATGAATCCCTATTACTTGGACTACAGGCTGCCACAGAAAAGGGCATTAAGCTACTCCATGCTAAAGATGACACTGAGTTGATAGTCTGCCAGGTGAGGAACCTCTATAAGACAAAAAATGAAAGGTTGTGCCACTATCACAATCTGGTCTGGGATCAAATTGAAAACTTTGATGCTTTCAATATCTCTGTCATTCCAAGGGAATTCAATGACCGAGCGGATGCATTAGCTGTCTCTACTACTCTCTTAGTCCCTCACCCAGACTTTAAGGGAGATAAGTACACTACTGAACTGGTCTTTTGGCCAAGTGTACCTTATAATGCCGGCCATTGGTAAGTATTTAATAATGATGACCAAATCATCACCTTCTTGGAGCAAAAGGATAGTTTTGAACAACTATATTTTGAAGGTAGTAAACTCTGAGAATGTGACACAACTCCTGAATCAAATACAGATACATGTGAGGATTTCCTACAGCTTAAAGGGAATAAGATTCCCAAAGGCCTAGTTTCCTTAGAGAAGTTATTTGATAACCATGACAGGTTTATTAAACAACATCGAACAGATTCAAACTCCTCTCAAGATTTTGATCAGATAAACTTGGGAACCAAGCAAGATCCTAAAATAGTGAACATTGGGAAATGCTACACTCCTCAGGAGAGATTTAAGCTTGCTAGTTTACTTCATCAATATATAGATGTATTGGCCTATTCTTATGATAATCTAAAATCATTCAGGCCAAATGACATTCGCCATGACATTCCCCTGAAGGCCAACTCTGTACCTTACAAGTAAAAGTCTAGGAAATATAACCCAAAAATCTTAGGTACTATTTTAGCTGAGATACAAAAGATGCTTGACGCCTGGATAATTTTCCCAATCCATCACTCAATATGGATTGCCAACATAGTGCCTGTCAGGAAGAAGAATGACGAAATTTGAATCTGCGTGGATTTTAGGAATTTGAACCAGTTATCTTTAAAAAATAACTACCCTCTCCCTATCATGGATCAAGTTCTGCAAATGGTAACAGGTTTAGAAATATTATCAATGCTAGATGGTTTTTCAGGGTACAATCAGGTCAAAGTCAAAAAAGTAGATCAGCATAAGACAACATTCACCACACCTTGGGGCACTTTCGGTTATCAAAGAATGTCTTTTGGTCTGATAAATGTAGGTGCCACATTTTAAAGGGTGATGGATCTCACTTTCAAGGATGAAATGGGAAAATTCATTGTAGTATACCTAGATGATCTGACAGTGTTTTCAAAACATCATTTTGAGCATGTTCATCACTTGCAAAAGATACTAGAACGTTGTCGTCAGAATGGTATTTTTTTAAACCCAAATAAATCTTTCTTCAGAGTAACTGAGGGGAAACTTCTCGGACACATCGTGTCCCATGAAGGTATTAAAATTGATTTAAAAAGAGTCAAGTCCATCCAAGAACTTACTCTGCCTACCATCAAGACTACAGTTCACTCTTTCTTTGAAAAGGTGAACTTTCTTTGAAGGTTCATTCTCAAGTTTGCTGAGAAAACCCATCACATTATCAACATGATGAAAGGCAATGCTACATTCAGGTGGACTAATGAGGGCAAATCAGTGTTCAAATAAATTAAGGAAGCAATCGCCCACACACCAGTCTTGGTTTGGCCAAATTATACTAAAAGTTTCAAAATATATAGTTATGTTTCTGAGCATACACTATCGGCCATTTTAGTCCAACAAAATCAAGAAGGGGTAGAATCTCCTATCTCTTTTATGAGTTGTCCACTCAAGGTTCATGAGCTGAAATATTACCTTATGGAGAAGCACGCATACGCAGTGGTCAATGTGGTCAAGCACTTCAGGTTTTATATCTTGAACTCTCACACCGAAGTTCTCATACCCGACACAATAGTAAAGTCCATTTTGACTCAGCAGGAGTTTGGTATGAAGAGAGGTAACTAGATTGCCAAGACTCAGGAGTTTGATTTTGACATCAAACCTACCAAGCTTGTACGAGGCAAGGGTCTTTGCTAGTTGATCACCAAAAATATTCTAGATAAAGCAGAAAATGAAGAAGGATCAAAGGCATGCCTACGGTCCTCTTTGTTGTGAGCACCGATGAGTGGTATTCAGACATTGCTCATTTTCTGACATATGGTGAGTGTCCCACTCATATTTCTTATAAAGAGAAATGAAATGTTAAATTAAAAGTGATTGGTTATGTCCTGTGGGACAATGGCCTTTATAAGAGAAACCTGGATGGGGCATTTTTTCGTTGTGTTGATAAGGTGCAACAAGAAAAACTCTTAGTCTTTCCACAATCTAGCCTATGGAGGGAATTTTTTTACACTAGTGATAGCGCACAAAATTCTACAAGCAAGGTATTATTTGTTGACACTATTCCATGATGCCTACAAATGGGTATGTAGGTGCGAATTGTGCCAGCAATTCATTGGGAAGACTAAGCTGGCCACTTTGCCTCTCAAGCTAGTAGTGATTGAGGAACCATTTCAGCAATGGGGTATTGACTTTATTGGTGTAGTCAACTCATCTTCAAGTGCCAGACATGATTATGTCCTCATGGTAATGGATTATTTTACTAAGTGGGTGGAGGCCATCCCAACCAAGCACACTACGTCTGAAGTGGTGTGCAGCTTTCTTAAAGAAAATATCATCTCCAGGTTTGGGGTCCCACTAAAGATTGTAAAAGATAATGCGGCCTATTTTTCATCACATGAAATTACTCAATTTTGTTTTTATTATTGGATTACCTTATCCCACACTTTAGATTATTTTTTGTAAGGAAATGGCCAAGCAGAATTGAGTAATAAGAACCTGTTCTCTATTATCAGGAAGTTGGTGGATGATAATTAGAGAATATGGCACAAAGCATTATATGATGCTTTATGGGCAGACAAAATAACACCCAAAATGGCTATAGGTATGGCACCTTTTTAGCTTCTATATGGATTGAATCCAGAAATTCCCATCACCCTTGAACTACCAACGCTCAGGTTAACTAAAGTAATCAAAGGCTCAACCTTCGAAAGCTCAGTCAACAAAAGAATCATGTGTCTGACCGAGCTGAATGAGCAATGAACCATGGTAGTGGATCAGATTACAGAGCATTAGAATTGGGTGAAAGCACTCTTTGATAAAAAAGCTAAGGTTTGCGAATTCCAAGTTGGAGATCAAGTCTTGTTGTGGGACAAGAGGTGAGAACCAAAAGGGATGCACGGAAAATTTGACTCCCTATGAAGAGGCCCATTCACCATTCGACAACTCTATGGTGAGGCTAGCTTCTTGCTGGAGTACCAAGATAGAATGCCATTTGCACTACCTCATAGTGGGTAGCATCTAAAGCTATTCAACCCTTGAAGCGTGGATAAGTCCATTCGTATATATGTTCAATTTTTATGTTTTGTCTATTTTTCTTTCATTTTTAGCTTGACTCTGTGGCCTAGTGGCTTGGATGAAGGCACTTAGAGACTAGTTTCTACTCTCGCTAATCAATTTGATTAACAAAAGTTCCCCAATAGGAGCCAGCTGTTGTTTCCAAAATCAGCTTAGCCCATTTTTGGGAACAACCCCCTATGAAACTTGTCCATTTCATCTTTTGTCTCTCTAAGTTTGTTTTTGAGACAGATTCTTCTTATTCTCATCTCAGTCTGACTGTACCTTTTGATAATTGTAAATCACATCTTCCCCAAAAATTCAAGGTCATTACGGTCTCGATGTGTCCATGGGACCAAGCCTATCTCTTTTAGAGTTAGTGTTTCTCTTCTCTTGTTTTTGTGCATGAGCGACAAAATTTACCGTTGGTGCATTTGCCTTTGAGATGCAAGGGTGGAAATTTTTGACGCCCCTACATTTTTCTTGCAAGGGCAATAAATTTTACCACCCCTGCATCTTAACCTATAAGGGCAGAAAATTTTGCCACCCCTGCATCTGAACTAAACTGAACATGCAAGGGCGGCAAAATTTGCTGCCCATGCATGCCTCAATTTCTATGTGCGGCATTTATTGCCATGCACGGTGAGTGGTTGGGTGTGTTTTTCACCCCATATAATCCAGTTTGGAGCTCTTTTTCTCTCATTGCTTCCTCTTCTCCTCCTATCTTCTGCATCTAGACCATCTGACAAGCGAATTGAAGTGTGATTTGGTGGATTTAACCTTGTGATGTGCGCGGCTTTCCAGGTAGGTCTTGTTGTTAGTTTTTATTGTCTTCTCCTTCCTATTTCTTAGCTTCTTTTTCATCTATTAGCTTTGTTAGTTTGTTTTTGTTGTTATTTAGGTGTTTTTATTTTTATTTTTTCCTTTCCTCAACTTTTCCCGTGGTTTTCCACTTTAGAATCTCCTAGGGTGGAAATTTTCACCGTGCCTCCTCTTACCCCTGGGTTTCTTCCCAAAGACCCACATGGGCAGCGAAAAATCACTGCTCGTGCCTCAGCCCCCCAACCCTTTACCTACACAGGTGGTAGATTTTGCCACCCACGCCATCCTTGCATGCTCAAACAGTGAAAATCACTACCCACGCATCCCCCTATCGATGCATTCCCATAATGAAGGGGCGGCAAAATTTGCTGCCCCTACCCTTTTTCTCGACATGCAAGGGCAATGATTTTCACCACCCTTACATGTTTATCTCTTGATTTGTAGGGGCGGTGAATTTCACCATCCGTGTAGGCCATCTTTGCAAGGGTGGCAAATTTCACCACCCTTGCACTCTATCACTCCAACTTGCAGAGGCATCAAATTTTTCTGCCCATGCATTCCCCCTCCTGATTTTTCTAACTCCAAAGGATTTTTTTTTCTTCCTCTCTCTTTCTTTCCCTTTCTTCCTCATCTTTCGCCCTTTTTTCTGACCCAACCTTTCTAAGTGACCTCCATTGACCATGATCACTTAAAATGTGTTTTCCCCAATTCGTCTACTCTCCCCTAATTTCATGATTATGACTAAAGTACCTTCAAAGAACTCTTGCTCATCAACACCTATTTGAACAAAACTAGATCCCATGACATAAGCGTCTCCAAAAAAGGCAAAAATGATGAAGTACAAATACTAGGGCATCTTCTCACTCACTTCGGTCACCTCCAATGTCGATGACATCTGAGACATCGAAATTGGCCACATGGACATGGCTGAGTTTGTAACTCAAATGAAGGTGATGAACCCAAGCACCAAAATAAAGAGGATCATTGAAAGCAACATCCATTTAGTTGCCACTTTCCCAGTGGTAGCACATCATATCGAGTTTGTCCTCTAATGTGCCTGCTTCTATAACAAAGAGACAAGGTCAGTCTTAGATGCTAGCGGCAATGTGATAATTTGGCTGGATCCCAAATTTATTGACAAAGTTTTTATGTGCCCTTTAGCTACTGAAGTAACCAAGATTGACTTCGTAGATGCCCAGAAGGAATACGATAAAGACCCTAAGAGGGAAAAGAAAATCATGAACAACAGGTGGCTGAAGGCACCCAGATCCAGTCTATCCAGGTGGCCACAAAACTTCCTGAGGAGTGACTTCATTGAAGAAGTTGGTGATTTGATCACTCTTCTTAGCAGAGTGCGGGGCCTCCTGTCTTCCTCATAGTTCCATGAATGGATGTACCCATTCATCAAGATCATCCTCCAAGGTAAGTAGGTCATCTTTTAGGGAGAGCAGATCAGCAATGCCCTCCACAAGCAATTAACCAAGGTACAAACTTCTTCCAAGTTTTATATGACTTCATACCTTGTGTACATAGCTACCACAATGTAAAATTTTCTGGGTTTAATAACCGAAGGGGATAGAAAGATGACCCCAGTATACTCATATTACCCCCAGTTGACACTTCAAGGGTCAACCTATCATTTTAAAAAGATAAATGATGCCTTCTTTGTCATATTTCTATGCCTCTTCGACCTTTAGCTTGAGCAAAAGAGAGTATCAGATGAGGCTTAGATAGTCGTCAACGACTATGGGTGTATGTTCCTCTAGTTTCCCACCTTCTGCTATCTCTGGGTTGGCTTTTTCTAAGGCTATCCCTATATGCTCCCCAGATTCTCTTCTGACAATTTGGTCTTGATGAAGCTTTATCGACAACTAGTTGTCATGCATACTAGGCAAATGGAGCTAAAAAAGCCAAGTTTTAGGTTTCTAATCAAAATTGGCTGGTATTCTATTGCAACAGCAGCCAAAGCCAAAGTCATGGAAACAAAGATACAAATAGTCACCCTGAAGCAGTTCAAGAGAAGAGACAAATTTGACTACAAGGGAGTCAAGGATAAGATCAGGTTAAAAACTCAATTCCATGAGCCTATGATTGAGGATATCTGGATCAACCTGAGGACGGCTGAAGAAATCAGAAAGATGGACTATTACAGGGTGACCCTAGAGCAAATTGAATATCTGGGGCTTGCAGAGATCCCCTCCAATCTAGTCGATGATGGAAACATTGTCAATAGCAGGTATTTGGATAAAAAAGTTGCTGGCTCCCCTCTTCCCCCAACTCAGTGGTCTCAGAAGGAACTAACTTGTCTGAGAAAAAGATTTGAACCAATATTGGCTAACACCAATGATTGGTTAGCATCTAAAGGGATCCTACTGAAGGAATTTATCACAAGATCTGAGGCTGAGTACCAAGCAGAGTTGAAGAGGAAGGCAGAGAACAGGACCAAAAACAAAGGTGATGTTCCTTCTCCTTCTAGGCCTCACAAGCCTAGAATCATCTTTGTTTCCAAAAAGCCAAAGACCACTGAAGAGCCTAAAGTGATAGCTAAAGGAATTAAGGAATAGAGCCCTCAAGCATAGGCAGCTCAGCCAATGGAAATAGAGGATCGGATGACAAGATAGCTAAGCACTAAACCTATGCCTTCACATAAAGAAGTACAACTACTCAAGAGCATTTCTTCTTCTCCACTTCAATCTCCTGTGGCTTCTCCTTCTCCTCTCTCTCCTATCAGTGTTCCCTCTTTTAGAGCCACCTCCCCTTCCGAGGTTATATTTGGTGATCCTCAGGGTGCTTCTACAGGTTCTCCTTGCTCCTTTGGGTCCATTCTAAGTTTTTCATCTCCCTATTTCAATCTGGGGGAAACTTTTATATAATAGCCAAAATCAATACTTGGTACAGTTTTGCCTGTTACTCCAACTGTGACCACTATCACCACTAGCAGTGTAGAAGCTGCCACAATAATGCTAGCTAAGGGAACCATGGCTACAATAGGTACTTCTTCTCTTCCAACTTGGATGTTAGCATTCACACCCAAAAGGAAGAAGTTAGCCATCTCTCCAAATGACTTCGACTTTGGAAAAATAGTGCCAGTGAAAGCTAAGGCTCCTAAGAGGCCAAGGATCCTCTCAAAATTGGTCGAGAAAAAAGGACAAAATTTTTTAGAAATTTCCAAGCCTCCACAGGACACAACCCTTGGGGGTTTCAAAATGAGTAGCTATTCCATCTCTCATGTTGAACTTGGAAACGTTACTCACAAAGGTGCAGAAAGCGACCTTCAGTCTGCTATGGACATCATGGTCTAGAAGTTTGATCGAGAAAAGGAAATGAAAGATTATTACAAGGCCAAGATAGAGCAGCTGATGATAGTAATAAGGAGGTTGACTCTTCTCCCTGAAGAAACAACTCCAGAGGCCTTCTCCATAGATGACCTTGTCACTCAAAAGGCAGAGAAAACTTACTTGAGGGGGAAAGTCCTGGAGGATTATATTGAAAAAATTCATACTCAGGGAGTTTTCTTGCTATCAAAAGTTGTAGAAAAGATGGACAAGATGAAGAAGGTAAGAGCAGAGTTAGATGACTTTGTCTCTCTTATCTCTCAGGAAATTGATAGTTTAGAAAAAGATCTTAGCAAATGGAGGGAGATGAAGGATTTGAAGAAGAGCACCTTGATATCTATCGGTGTCATCTCCAGCAAAGATTCTTACGTTGAGGTCAAGGAGTCACTGATCTTCAAGATCCAGGTACTCAAAGATTTAATTGAGGATCTCAAAGCTTCCAGAGATCCTAGTGAGAGGAGTGACACGGGTCTACTCAATAAACTAGAAGAACTACCCTACAAACTAACTTTGAGGGATAATCAATTTCTCTCTGTAGAAAAAATGATTCAGAGTTTCAAAGGGATGATTCAGAGAGATTTTGAAGAAAAGGCATTCTCAATGACCTTGGTGGACAATATCCTGGATACTTAGCTGACTCTAGATAATCTAAAATCCAAGTTAACTGGTCATGCTAAGGCCATCACAGCATTGAAAGATGCCTTAATTAGAGCCAGAGTCATCTCCAAGAACATGGTTGCACCAGACAGTTTAGGAATTTAGGCATCTATTGTTATGTACGATGCTCATCTAAAGAAATCTAGTAGCAAGAACTAAATTTTCCCCCCTTCTCTCTTCTTCTTTCCTTATGCACTTTTGTTTTGTGAAAAGTGCATGCAATTTTGTAATATGTAATTACATGTAAAAAGTTTGAAAAAATATCTTAAAGTCAAAGATGAGTCATCTTTGACTAGGATATTTATGTATTTTATTATTTTCTGAATTTTGAGAGTTTCTCCCTATATATAGTGGAGACCTCTTTTGTAAATGATCTTGGAAAAATTAATAGCAAACACTCTGCCGAAATTGAAGCAATTTTTGAGACTTTGTGCTCAAACTTGTAAATCATATTTTGTTGAATGAATGAGAAGCAGGTTTATTTCAGACTTTGTGTTGAGATCATCTGTGTTATTTAGGAAATAGTTCTTATGTACTTTTTCCTAGTAATATCTTGTTTATCTTATTTAATAAGCAAAGTGGATGTGTCAATATTATCTGAGAGTGTTTCTAAAAGGTAGAGGATAGACTTTGAACTATCTTTATCTTTGTGATTCAATTATCTTTTGTAGTTTCAGGCGGAGACTTTGTGCTTCATTTCATTTTACGATTACGTTTTTTTTTAATCAGTGAGGGAGGCTACAGAAGACTTTGTGCTTACGTGATTGTTCTTGTGGACTTTGTTATTTCAAGTAATTTTCTGCTTCGCGGTGAATACTATTTCTGAAAGAAGAGGAATGTTGTTATCTAAAGACCAAGATTTTTCTCTTTTGTTTCTTATACATTACCTCTGAAAAAAGAGAGGTAGATGCTATTATACCACCCCATGTTTTATTTTTTTCTTAATTATACTTACCTATTCATTGCATAAATATTAATAGGGAACCTCCCCTTGATGAGAGGAGAGATTTACCTCATCTAGATCTGGTAAATCCACACTTTTTGTGGCATAAATCTCCCTATGCTATGGTTGATATATCCATTTTTTCATCAGTTAGTTGACGACAAAATATTCACCCAACAATCATAATGGTATTTCACTTGCCCATACACAGTCTAATCGTCTAGGTATATTTGGAGGAACTTGTGAATGAAGTCCTTAAATGCATTGATCACCACTATGGAGAACATGGTTGGTGCATTATTGAGTCTAAATTGAATCACATTATACATGAAAAAACCCCATTCTATCACAAAGGTTGTTTCAATCTTGTCCTCCTCTTCAATCTAGACTTGATGGTATCCTAATAACCCATCAATGAAAGTGTATATCTTATAGCCTATGATTCCATCCAAGACTTTGTTGGTGATTGGAGTTGAGAAGGGGTTAGTGACACAGGTGGTGTTTAATAATCTATAATCAATGAAAATATAAATGTGCCCATCCTTCTTGATGATAATAACCATGGGGGTCACCCAGTCAGATTCATGTATAGGGTAAGTGACACTATGTCCAACATTCCATTGATATTCATTTTAACCTTGAAATGACTATTAAGATTTATTTTGTATGGGTGCTTCTTGATAGGTCTTACATCATCGACTAGATTTATATTTATTTTCCTAAGGGATGGGTGGGTCCCCTTTATATCTTGATAATTCTGAGGGAACAAGGTTTGAAACTCCTTTAAGAGGTCCACAATGCATGTAAGCTCTATGCTACATTAATATATAACTAGAGTATCTATCTTTAGTTCCCGTTAGAGTTGATGTCGACCTTGGTAGTTTTGAGTGGTACATGGTATGGTTCATTTATTTCTTAATTACAGTCCTTAAATTCCCTACTACCATCAATGGTTTCTATGTGGAGGTGGGTAGGGTCTTCTTCCTTTGGAATGTTATCCTAAACTTGGTGCATGAGCTTCCTTTTGCTTATCAAGTTTATCTAGTTGCATGTATTCCATGTTTCATCATATTCTTCACTTGAGTCACTAATAAGTGTTTATTCTTCAAATAATGTTGGGAGCACTAAGCCCTTTTACCCAAATATGTATTTCATGTGATCCTTCAAGATTATAGTGTTGTCAAATACTACCCTTCAAATTTATTGTAGTGACTCAATCAAAGCTAGGTTTTATGAAGAAAAGGAGAAGATGTGAACAAACTTATCCTTAAGGGTATCCCAATTTTCAATTTCCTAACATGTTTCATTAACAACATACCATGCTCACATGCACATCTTCAAGGTTCTATATAAAACATACACTCAGAGGTTCCTTAGGCCATTCACTCCATAGTGAGTGCATGTTTCTTTGCATAAGTGCACATGCATTATAGGATTAGAGTCATTATAGTATGCTGATATATCTAGGTCCTCATTACTTTTCCCAAATCTAGTGCAGATGGATACCTTCACATCTTGCCAAGTTGGTAAGTTAGGCTTTTGTGCCACCCACCAATGCATTTTAGTGCTCCTTAATGTATACACTAGTACACCAATTTTGTTTACTTTTTTTGGGATGCATGATTCAAGGTCACGAACATACTCTTCCACTAGATTGCTCCCCTCATATTTTGGGAGTGTTGAAAGTTTACCTTTGCTTAGGTAAAACACTCTCTTTCCCTTATTCCTATCATAAGGGACCCATTTTTTTTCATTATGATTAATCTAGACACAATAGTCCTCATAGGTTTTAGCACCTTTATGTGTACTAAGTGATACCTATGACCAGTGGTTTCATAATCCTCTTTAATTCATCGATCATAAGTAACATCAGTGGTGTCTAAGGCTAATTTTCCATCTTCCCAAAAGAGAACTTCTTGATTATTAAGGTTAAGAGTCTTGACACCTTACACTGTAATGTTATAAATATGGTTGATCTCATCCTTAAGATCAACACTTTCTACATAAGTGGTCCTTGGTCACTTGAGAGGGTGATCACTACCCTCTCCTTTCCATTTTCAAATGTCATATAACACCTCTTAAAGTTAATGTATGCATAATTCACATAACACCATGGCCTTTTGAAAAATGATATATAATTGTCTTGTTCTACCAACTTGATCACCTCAAAATCAATGCACAACACAATACCCATGATATCTACAATGATGCCCTTAAGAATTATAATTAGTTGTGCTTAGGTCTTATCGGCCATGAAAATTACATGTGGGGAAGGCCTCAAGATTGGCCTACCCATCCTCTCCCATGTAATTTTTGTTAGAATATTGACTTTGATGCCTATATCCACAAGGACCAAACATACAGACCATCCATAAATTGTGGCATTCACAAGGAGTTATTGATCATACTCCACATTCTATGTATGAGTGAATTCTCATGCCCTTTCTATGTGTCACATAGAAACTTCAACTAGCCTTTACCCAACATGTTCCAAGATCAAGTTATTTAACATTGGTAGTATTCCTTTTATCCATAAAAGTTTCATGACCTATATTAGATCTTGTATATCAACCTCATAGCTATCTTGCTTCTTGCAAGAGGTGGTGGCCTATGCTTCAAGGTCTCATTCCAGTTGGAGCTCTCCTTGTAGTTTATGAATCACACTCATAGCCTATTGAAATACATGTTTTTGGCATACTAGGTTAGGGTCAGGTGTAGCTTCGGATTTAGGATGCATGATTTACTTGATATGATTTTATTCCCCATATTTTAGGTGCAACTCTGGTAATGGTACAACTAACAGCTAAGTTACAAATCCTTTATGAGTATTCACCTACACTTTGGCTATTTCTATGTGATTTGGTTGAACCTTTGGAGTCTATTTATTTGCTTTTGGCTCGTGTCTAATCATTCCTATACCCTTATCTATGCTAGGCCTTCCTTGGGTCAATTGGTAATGCTCTATTGAGTTGTACTTTTAGCATGATCATAGTGGGAATATTCCTCCACCACATCCTTCAGCTCACCCTCTAACACCTTGTTACATCCCATAAACTACATTTTATTTGTTGTAGCCTTCATTTCCTTGGTTAATTTTCCCTACAACTAATACAATAGATTTTCATATACCTCTCTCTATGTTTTTGTGCATCTTATCGATTACTCGATAATTAATTCTACTATGAGTGTAGGCATTGTAAAATCAAAAATAGATGGATTTATTAACATAACTGGTGCATTAAAACAAAGGGTGGTTTCAAACATCATTGGCCTCATAATATAACTCATATCTTAGAATCAATGTGTGCACATTCCTTTTAGGGTAGTTATTGCTATTATGGCCCTCCATCCCATAGTCAATGTACCATAACCCACTTCAAGTATCTTGCAATAAATTAGTGATAATATTTTGGAGTTGGGAGGCTATGAATGAAATCTATGATATCATGAATGGGCTGATCCTAGTATCGATGCTTCCAACTAATTTGACTCTGAGCATGGTTTTAAGTGATTCATGAGGTTCCATGAATGTCTTCATGGAAAAAAATCTTCTAAATGGCACTATCACTCCTAAAAAAAACCATTTCACATATTGGGAGGGGTTAATGTCATAAATAAGCTTGAAAATGAGAGTCTTGAATCTTTGTATCATATAGTTCATATTTTATACACATAATATTTTTAACCTTTTATTGGTTATTGACACTTTGTATATTTTAGAAACCCATTGAGTCTCAATCTCTCTAAGTGAATGCCTCAAGGGGTGAAATGGGAATGGGGTGGGTATACCATTGGTGATTCATAAGATTATTTTCCCTCTTTCCACTTGTCATCTACACACTCATCTCCTAAAACCATCTACCCTAAGCTTATTCTTCTTTGCCTTACCCATCATAGTCTTCTAACATGCTTTATCATCCTTTTTTTTCCTTAATTCCCTTTTGGATAGTCATCTATACTAGGTCGACTACGTCAACCTTGTATAGTCTAGGGGTATTTTTCACTCTTTGAGTTTGTTAGCCTTTTAGCCAACCTAGCTCAGACCTAGTAAATTATCCTTGAAAACATACAAGGTTGACTAGGATGACCCTATATAGCTGATGTTTTGAAGAGTATTTAGGGTAAGATCCACCTATATATACAAGTTCATTTTGAACCATTTACAAGAAGAGAAGTTAATAATAATAAGTGTGAAAGAACATCTACTTATTGACCATTCTAATTGAGTAATAAATCTTAGGGTTCCATAATTTATTTGGAGATATGGATCTTATCTTATGGAGAAGTCTTTTGGATGGATAGATAAGTTGTGTAGCCTAGAGCTGATTTGTCTTTGTTATCCTTACATACAACAAAAATATCTTGAGAATCACTTTGACCAAGGGAGAGATTGAGGCTTGGCAGGTTCATCTTCAAGGTAAGTATTCACAACTTTATTTCTCTTTTGTAAGAGTAGATAGATAATGTAATTGTGTTTCTCTTCCCTTGCATTAGGATTTGGTATACATTGACATGAGTATATGTATTCTATGCGTGTCTAGTTTAGTTTTTTTTTTCTAACCTTGACTTCATGCCATAAGCTTTAGTGTGCACTAGATTAAATTTACTTGCTTGTTTATTAAAATAGAGTGAACATTAAATGTAGGACTCTTTTAGGCTTTTTATGTGATTGTGTTAGAATGTAGGATTTGAAACCCTTCCTAGCATGGTTTATTATGACAAGTGATCCCCTAATTATCCCATATTGGTCATGCCCTAACTTAAAAAATGTATTCACAATCAGAAGAATAGGTATGCTCTATCTTCTCTGGGCCATGATTGATTTATAGACATAATGCATTTTTGATTACATAAATTTTAATGAACTCAATGTGAGCTAACCCTTGTAGGATTTTTTCATCTTATTTTTTTTATTTCATTATTTCATAATTATTTTTATCATATATTTGGCAAAATATATCTACTCTATTGACCCAATATCTATGCATAGGTTTTTAGGTACAGGCTACTAGATCAATTTTATCAACCTAGTATAGTTTTTTTCAAATTTATAGACATCTAGGTCAAACTATTAGGTCAACCTAGTCAACCCTATACATTTTTAGACATATAGTTTAGCGTATTAGGTTGACTTAGTCAACCTTATATATTTTAGGCACTTAGCAGAATTTGCAAGCATATATCAAGGTTATTAAACAATAATATTCATTCTCTGCATCTCTAATCCACCAAGGTTCCTTTCTATTATCTATTATTTCTTTACAATCTTTCCTTTTACACTTTTTATTCTTCAAAAATTCACTTGCATAGTCAATTGGATTGACCCTACCAATCTAGTTCTATGTTTTGTGTGCTATCTAGATAACTAGGTTGACTCTACTTACACTATTCATTTGTAGAACTTGATTTCATAGTATAGGTTTAACCATGTCAATACTATTCTATATTTTGTGCATATATTGTTGACCATATCAACATTATACCTTATTTCAAAGTTGGAATTAAACTTATACGCTAGTAATTAGTTCACACTTTCTTTTGTTATTGCTTTCATTCTTAGAATAGATCACATAGTATAATTAGGTGCTTTTCAATTAACCATTTAGATAACTATTTTATATTTTATGCACACACAACCAAATCACATAATCCAAAAAAGCATTTTAACACTTGTCTACCTAAAGCCAACCTACTTGGATTTCATCACCAAGGGAGAAGACAACTTGATACTCTGGTCAAGTATAAAACATATTAAATGGTATATTCTAGCTAAGTACCTAACACCCTTACCACTTTTATGTATGAAGGGGGTAGGAACTAATACCAAGCCTATATCAATACCACTATATTCCCTTTCAGATCAAACTACCTGAAACCATCCTTAGATTGCCATTCTAATTCCTTACTTATAGCCAACTTTACATCACATTTAAAAACATATCTTAATAATCTAATAAACATTCAGATTGACCAATTAGTTATCTATTTACTTTCTAAGTTGATTGATTGCTCTTTGCTCAAGTGTATTTTGTATTACAAAATCTTTAATTAGCCAACATTATTGCAATGTTTTGTCATGTGTGTTTCAATTGGATTGGATAGAATTAATTCAATTGACTTTTTGTTTTCTTTCAGCTATTTTTTTTCAAATTAATTGCAAAAATTATCCTATTTTAGTACACAAATCTGCCATCATTTTCTAAATTTACCTTTATGCTATACTAGGTTGACCCAATCAACCTTGTACTTTTTTCCAACCCTTTCTCACTATACTTAATTGACCCAATCGACCTTATATAGTTTACAGACACTATTTTTTATTTTTCCAATCTTTGTTCACTATACTAGATTGACATTGTATAGTTTGTAGACCATGTTTTTATGTTAGATCAACCCAGTCAACCTTGTACTATTTATATTATTCCCTATTTTATTGCTTTCTCATCTCTCTTTTTACCCTTCATCATGGACTTGTTATTTGATGACATACTGATTTGTAGACAATAAACATGATGAATTTTATCAACCCTTATAAGGTCTCCCATATGATGTAGGGATGTATGATCTGATACCAAATGATGTAACTATCCTTAGACTACTCTGTAACCATCAACAAACTGATACAGATCTATCTAGATCATTCATTCCTTGTAGCCCTATTTTCCCTATTTATTGGCCATAACTCCTTCTAGGTTAATTAAATCATGAAAGTAAAACCATTTATGGATACCCATTAAGCCCTTCTATAGCATACTAAAAAATCTCTTGAGGTTACTTTGTACGGAATTGTAATTCCTGCTTTAGGCCCTGTTCTAATTAGCCCTCATTGTGTGCAAAATGTCTTGTCTAGAGTAAAGTACGGACTTTCAAGTCAAAAAAAGCATCATTAAAGATACCCATTACCCTATTACAGGTGAATAAATCATTTTTTAGTGCACTTCTTTGGAGAAATTGACTTTTCCTATATTGGCCTATGCTCTTCCTCTCACATGCACCTAGGCTTCACTTGGTAATTGTCTTTTTCCATACTTATCCATATTGTAGCACCTTACAACCACTTCCAAAAGTTTTATAAAAAATTCAAGGATAAGATTACAAAGTTTCAAGAGTTTTCAATCATTAAAACTCATTTTGAAGGCTTGAACCTAATTCAAGGTTTTCCCATGACTGTCACAGGCCGAGAGCATATAAATTGAGGCTGGGAATGTTATAGCTTGTTTCAAGGGTTTTAATCAATTATATATGGTATTTCTTAGTTCCCTACAACTTCTCCAATCCTCTTCCCATTCATAACAACCTCCTATGCTTGCCAATACTCAACAACTCAGTGGCTTTGACTGTATTTTCATAACAGTCAATAGGGTTCATGCTTGTCTTTGTTTAACACAATGATTAATAGGCTTTAAAGAGGATATACAAACATCTCCATACCTTAAGTGACTTCCCCATTCATATGATTTATCAAATATGACTTATCAATCCATTTACAATGCAAAAAAACATGCAATTTTCTTCGCATTGTCTGTAAACTGTCACCTACAGGCTGAGAGGTTATTGTGGGAGATTTTGGATATCAAAAGGGGTTTTTAAAGCCTGGTTTATCTTCCCTTAAGTTTATATTTGTCTAATAGACCTGTCTTCATGTCATAATGAACCTTATGCAAAAATTTATACGTGGGTTTTGCCTTTGATAGTGGGATGTAAGTTTACAGGCCTGAGTACCCTGTTTAGGCCTGTTTAGGCTTCTTAAGCTTTCAAAGCTTTCTAAGACCTCTTGGTCACAATGATACTAAATTAAACTTGTTCCCACATAAAAAATAACCATTATTTATTATTTTCTATGGAAAACCATCATACACATTCACATACACACATATTTATAGGCCTGTCACCCAAATTACAATAAAAAAACCATAACATGAAACAAAACATTAATTCTTTTTTGATCAACTAGAAGACTTAAAGGTTAATATCAATGTCTCATGGATTTCAAATCCTTACTTGCTCCTTTAAATAGTCTTAACTTCACATCAAATCTGCTACTTCTCTTCTTAATCTGCTACTCCTCTTTTCTTCAACATCTCTTGAGTGAGGTCCTCCCTCACTATTTCTCCTCTCTATCCTTCATTCTATCTTCTTTCCCTTGAATGAGAGGACTTTTCCTCTCTATCCTTCCTTTCTTATATGCCCCTCTCATCCTCTCTTCTCTTCTCCTTTTCTCTTCTTAATGAATTCTTCTTCTTTTTTCTCTCTTTTCAAGAATCTCCCTTCTAACTTCTACGCCCAAATTGGGCTTAAGGCAAAACCAAATGTTGTTTTTAAGTTTTAACAATATTCTAAGGTTGAAAATAGTTTCAACCAATTCCCCCTGATTTCCTCAATAGCCTAACCATTGCTTTTTTACCTTTTCACTTTCACTTTTTGATAATTACATTTTACTTTCAAGATGAAATTTTGAAATCTACACAATTAGGAAGGAAAACCAGAATTTGAAATTTCCCCCTAGAATTTCATTTGTATTTGCAACTAGTCCTCCATGGTGATATTGTAGATGCTCCTACATCATACTCTCCCTCTAGAAAATATTTTAACTTTATTTCAATTGAGATGCTTCCTCCATGCTTTAGCCTTCATTTTATACCTGGATCCCAAGGTCTTGTTGTCAATGCCAATGCTTGTCTTTGATAGTCTTTGTTCTTCATTTTGCTGTTCCTCCTCTTCTGGTATGTTCTTCTCCTCATCTCTTTCTCAGCTTCCATCTCCCACTTCCATGCTTCTTCATCTTCATATATGTCTTCTTGATCTTCTTGTTGTTCTTCTTGTTTTGTGAGCTTCTCCAATGACTCATGTATGTCATTTACTTAAGCAACCTTCATACCTACATACAAAACATTCAAATCCACCTTAGAATAAAAATATTTAGGCCATGAGGCCTCTTGGCTATCTCCATGCTCTTGTTTCTTGACCAAAACTACCTTGGCCTCTTCACTCTTTTGTTCTTTTCTTGCTTCACTCTTCCTAATGGTGTCTTTACCATGGCTTGTACCTTCTTTCATCTCTCTTGAATTACCAAACAGCTCCTCTATCATTCTCAACTCTTTCTTTAGTGAGATCTCATCTATCTCACCATCTTCATCAAACTTGGGCTGATCACTCACAAGGCTTACTTGACCTTTACCTCTTATCTCATCTTTTCTTAGCTTGTCTTCACATAAACCAACCTCTTCATTATATTTATCAAATACAATTGAAGCATTCTTACCTTGTCTCTCCTTACTCTCTTCAACCTCTGCTTGAAGCCATCTTATTTACTTTGCTGCATACTCTTCTCTTTCCTCATCATCCATCCATTTGTAATTCTCTCCTTGCTACATATTAGTCTTTGTAGACAATTTCCATACCTCATTTTCCATAGAAATATCATTAAATGATTCAAAAACATCATTATCCCATTCATTGCAAGCAATTGACTTACCTTTCCATGTACTTGTGTCGTCCTTCACCTTCCTCCATTGAGTTCTTGGTGTTGTTATCTCAACACTCACATCTTCACTTTTTGCCTTCTTAGACACCCACACTTGATTCTTCTTCTTATCATTTGACTTCATAAGCCATTTAGGCATCCTGCATCTATGCTTTTGTACCAGCACTTCCTCTTGCTTGGGAGTTTGCTTCTTCCACCATTTAGGCATCACATACCCATGCTTAAATTATCTTTTTGAGGGCTCTATCATCTTCCTTAACTCTTCCACCTGTGCATTAGCAGCTTCATGCTCATAATAATAATCAAAATCAGGTCTTGACACTTCATTTACCTCTTGGATAGCTTGATCCATGGAGCAATCTTTCTCTCCCCTTATGCTTGGCTGCTCCCTTTCTTCTTCTTGGCCTTCAATGGTATCATGAAATTCAGCTTCATCTTATACCTCTTCTCTTGCTTGTATGGATTCTTCAACACCTCCCTCATGCATTAACCAATGCATCTCTTCTTCTTCCTTATCAACAACAGCAAACTTACTTCTCTCTCTTACACATTCACTTGTGTACTTGGTGTCTTCTCTTGCACCAATCTCTTCACTCTCCAAGGCCCTTCTCTTGACCTTCATAAGGCTGCTCATACCTGAAATTACCCATGCAAATACAATATTAGAAATAAAAACAAGAGACCACAAGGTCCCTATGAGTGCTCTCTTCACCAACGCTCTCATCTTTTCAAGTGCTCTTCCTGGCACTTCATATTTTCTTTCTTCTCTTCTCTTGTCCTCCACAATGAGAACCTTCTTCACAAATTCTTCCTCTTGCTGCTCACTTGGCAACCTTATTATCTTCTTCAAGCCTCTATGGGCTTCTCTCTTCATGGCAATCTCATTTTGCCTTCTTCTCCTTTTCACTAGGAGATCGATAGGCCACTTCAACCTCCTCTTCATTGGCCATACCCATGCTTGCCTATTCAACTATACCCAAGAATCATATTCATCTACAAAATTAGCTAAATCTCTTTTCAAACTATCAATCTCTCTATCAATTGCAATACTATCCATACCTTTGATGCTTGCTTTCTTCTTGGTGCCCTCATGTACCTTGCTACTCTGCAGTGCCTTCAACAATACTTCCATCTCTGAGATATTCACCCAAGTCTTTTCCACCTTGTTCTCTTGATCCCTTGTCTCACCCAAGCCTTTTCTCCTGGACTGATATTTTGACAATTTTCTTGATCTCACCTACGCCTTTTGCATCCTAGTCTTTTGATCTTTTTCTCAATCCTGCAGCAACTCATTATACATCACTTCATCAAACTCAAATCACAAATCCAAGCTTACCTTGCTTTGGATCTTATTCTTGAGAATTCACTTGCTCCCTTACTTTTGAGATCTCCAAAATTCAAACTCCATCCTTTACCTCACCTAAGTCTATTTCACCTTAGTCTTTTGGCAAACTATCCAAGCTTCTTCTTGGATCTTCACTAAGCCTTCCTTGGCTTCTTCCTCTTCTTAAGCCTCAATGGCTTGGTTTCCTTGAACCTAAAACTTATTCACTTGATTGATTCTCAACACAATAAACTTAACTCAAATAGAAAATATTACTCATACCTTTTCTCCCCAAGGTCTTCTAGTGCTTTGTCCTGCTGATCCTCTTGCCAAATCCTATAACAACTCATTAGAAATCACAACCATCAACAAATTTCCAATTCCCAAGAGCTTCAAGCTCTGATACCAAATGATGCAGGGTTGTATTCTCTAATACCAAATGATGTAACTATCCTTAGACTTCTTTGTAACAATCAACAAACTGATACAGACCTATCTAGATCATTCATTCCTTGTAGCCCTATTTTCCCTATTTATTGGCCATAACTCCTTATAGGTTAATTAAATCATGAAAGTAAAACCATTTATGGATACCCATTAAGCCCTTATATAACATACTAAAAATTCTCTTGAGGTTACTTTGTACAGAATTGTACTTCCTTCTTTAGGCCTTGTTCTAATTAACCCTCCTTGTGTGCAAAATGTCTTGTCCAGAGTAAAGTACGGACTTTATAGTCAAAAAAATAATCATTATAGATACCCATTACCCTCTTACAGGTGAATAAATCATTTTTTAATGCACTTTTTTTGGAGAAATTGACTTTTCCTATATTGGCCTATGCTCTTCATCTCACATGCACCTAGGCTTCACTTGGTAATTGTCATTTTCCATACTTATCCATACTTTAGCACCTTAAAACAACTTCAAACAGTTTTATAACACCTTCAAGGTTCATATTACAAAGTTTCAAGAGTTTTCAAGCATTAAAACTGATTTTTAAGGCTTGAACCTAATTCAAGGTTTTCCCATGACTGTCACAGGCCGAGAGCACATAAATTGAGGCTGGGAATGTTCTAGCTTGTTTCAAGGGTTTTAATAAATTCTATAGGTCTTTCTTAGTTCCCTACACATTCTCCAATCCTCTTCCCATTCATAACAACTTCCTATGCTTGCCAACACTCAACAACTCAGTGGCTTTGACTGTATTTTCATAACAGTCAACAGGGTTCATGCTTGTATTTGTTAAAAAAATGATTAATAGGATTTAAAGAGGATATTAAAACATGTCCATACCTTAAGTGACTTCCCCATTCATATTATTTATCAAATATGACTTATCAATCCATTTACAATGCAAAAAAACATGCAATTTTCTTCCCATTGTCTGTAAACTGTCACCTATAGGTCGAGAGGTTATTGTGGGAGATTTTGGATATCAAAAGGGATTTTTAAAGCCTGGTTTCTCTTCCCTTAAGTTTATATTTGTCTAATAGACCTTTCTTCATGTCATAATGAACCTTATGCAAACATTTATACGTGATTTTTCCCTTGGACAGTGGGATGTAAGTTTACAGGCCTAAGTACCCTGTTTAGGCCTGTTTAGGCTTCTTAAGATTTCAAAGCTTTCTAAGACCTCTTGGTCACAATGATACTAAATTAAACTTGTTCCCACATACAAAATAACCATTATTTCTTCATTTCTATGGAAAACCATCATACACATTCACATACACATATATATAGGCCTGTCACCCAAATTGCAATAAAGAAACCATAACATGAAACAAAACATTAATTATTTTTTGATAAACTAGAAGACTTCCATGTTAATATCAATGTCTCATGGATTTAAAATCCTTACTTTCTCATTTACATAGTCTTAACTTCACATCAAATCTGCTACTTCTCTTCTTATTCTGCTACTCCTCTTTTCTTCAACATCTTTTGAGTGAGGTCCTCCCTCACTATTTCTCCTCTCTATCCTTCATTCTATCTTCTTTCCCTTGAACGAGAGGACATTTCCTCTCTGTCCTTCCTTTATTATATGCCTCTTTCATCCTCTCTTCTCTTCTCCTTTTCTCTTCTTAATGAATTCTTCTTCTTTTTTATCTCTTTTCAAGAATCTCCCTTCTAACTTCTACGCCCAAATTGGGCTTAAGGCAAAACCAAAAGTTGTTTTTAAGTTTTAACAATATTCTAAGGTTGAAAATAGTTTCAACCAATTCCCCCTGATTTCCTCAATAGCCTAACCATTGCTTTTTTACCTTTTCACTTTCACTTTTTGATAATTACATTTTACTTTCAAGATGAAATTTTGAAGTCTACACAATTAGGAGGGAAAACCAGAATTTGAAATTTCCCACTAGAATTTCATTTGTATTTGCAACTAGTCCTCCGTGGTGATATTTTATATGCTCCTGCATCACCATAGATGGAGTATGGATCCTCTCTTGTATGATAGTAATGTTCATATTTCCACTTGCATAGTGAATTATGGGACCCCTCTTAATACTAATTCATAGCATAAAAATCTCTTCTCATTAGAATACCAACCTGAATTAGAGTATACACTTGAAATTCTCTTCTTTATCTCTAAATTTCCTAAACATCAAGGAAAAGATCTTTTTACTATTTACATTCTTATGACTAGTGGACAAGTTAAAGAGACTCATAAACTTGCTCCTATGTTCTCAAATATATTTGGGGGTACCACCTTCTTTGACTCTCAACCTCTTCCTTTGATTATGACACCTTCTCATACCATGACCTATTCTTCTCTAACTTCTTCCACCTCCATACCTAATATATCCACTAACATTGTAGGTTCTACATCTAGTGAGCCTCTCATAAGATCCACTATCTTTAATCCTTCCAATAGTGCATCATTTACTACCCAAGGTAATCATGATACTAGTGCTTCTTATTATTAACCATTCACTAGTCCATCTTTTACTACATAAGAAAATTTTGCCACTATTGCCTCACATTCTCATAGTTCCTCTCAGGCTCCTATCAACACTAGTAGTGGTACCTAAGCCACTAATACCATCTTTAATTCTTCTAATAATGCTAATCAAACAAACTTACTATTTTTACATACACTCAATCAAATGAATACCTTTCAAGCTCATAACAAAAATCAAATGATGAGAATGAAAAACCACCTTCTCCATCTTTAATCTCATCCTCAACCAATGACTTGGGGCACACATAACCAGAATGTTACCCCTCCTTCTCTTCAAGATTCTCAAGGATATGTCATTCCTCAACCTCATTTAGTAAAAAAAACCATTATGCATCTCCAAAATTAACCTCTCATTACTCAAATATCTAAAATTGATATTAGAGGTATCACACCAATAATTTATTATAATGGATCACCTAATCCCACCCTTCATCTTAGAACATTTGGAAATAATTATAAGGATTGGGTAAAATTGAACACCTTTTATTTTACCAAACTCTTAGCCAAAACTCTCATAAGGGATACTTTGATTAGTAAAACCAACTTATAACTCATTTCATTACTATTTTGGAGGATTTAGTGAATGCTTTAGTTCAATAATTCCAAACTAGTGATATTTATTTAAACACTTTGGCCAACTTCATATATTGTAAAAAAATTAAAAATGAAATTTCTCAAGCCTTTGTTAAAAGGTGGAAAACATTATCAAACAAATGTGAACATAACATGAATGATGATAATATTTTCTATCTTTGTATTAATTCCCTTTTTCCTAAACTTAAATATTAGGTCTGCACTTTCTCTTGACATACAATAGAGGAGATTATTGACCAAGATAAATGACAAGATTTCTTTATGTGTCAATTTGAGCCACCCCAACCTTGTATGGGTCCTGGTCTCTTACTTAATAACAAAAATCATAATGTTACCAATGATGGTGTTATAGATTCTTAAGACACCATTAAAAATGTTCAAAATGTTATTCTTACCCCTTCATTGAAACCAAATCCTCAAAAATATACAAATCCTCACTTATCTTCCCTAAAAAACATTAATGTTCATAAACTTATATCCTCAACTGAATTTCTTAAGCTTCTACCTAGGCCTCTTCCATGATATCTTGACCCTAATTATCTTATTAAATCCTATTATGATCATAATAAGTTTTGTTGGTTTCATGCTAGTTGGGGTCATTATCGTGAGACCTATAAAAAACTTCATAATTTAACTATGGACTTTCTTCTTGGTCCTAATTTTGATCATGATTCTATCATTTGAAATCATCAACAAGCTTATGAAATTGCTTTCAAGGATTTTAAATCACATGATAAAACTCAAGTTTTGAACCAAGAAAATACTCATTTAACTATCTATAAAGACCCTCTTCCTAATCATCAACCTATCCAAGACATTCAAGACAAAGCCACCCCTTCCACCATAATGTAGAAAGTCTTGTTGAAATAACTTATAAAGAGAATGTGGTTAGCATGAATGATATGTGAAGGTGGTTGATTTTATCCATTCCCAACCTATCTACACTCATCATTTATCTAGAACATATCATGTTATCTAGGATTCTTCTCCAACTCACTTAAATTACTTGGGGCAAGATGACCTTATTACTTTTGATGATTCAATTTCCAATTCTCTCTTGGATAACACTTTTTTTCTATTTCTACCACTCTTCCACCATCTTCTAACACTAATGATAATCTACCAATTCTCAAAATCAACTTGAATCAACTACTTTATCATCATGACATGAATTTCAACCTTGTTATAAACCTTCTTCTTATCAATATAAATTCCAATGCACTTTGGCTCCTCCTTTCAAGGATATTATCAATCGTTATGCACCTATATCTAATAACCTTATTATGGGTAATGATGAGTGGGATCCCATCATAGAAATTGCTAATCTACCATCCTATATTTCATTTCTTGAGATTATGAGGACTTATCCCTCTCATAGAAACCATCTTATGCAACTATTATTCAAGATGAATGTCCCTTGTCCTTCTCTATCAAGATAAGTGGTAGCCTTATTTGCATCCAAGGATAGTATATTACAATAATGTGAAGAGATGTCTATAAATGTTGATGAAATTATAAACACTTCTCTTTCCTTAAAATTTCCCATAAATTCTATGATTCTTGACAAGATTCCACTTCATGTAGATGATCTTACCTTATTCATTATTGTTCAAATAGGCAATATCCAAGTTAAGCATGCATTAAGTGACGAGGGTTATGTCACCCACATTAACTCTATTGACTTGATTAATACCCTTGGATAATCTAAATATAATATCAAGTATACACATATCACCTGCCAAGGATATGATAGAAGTCAAATACTTCTTCTAGGTTGGGTGTAGCTTCCCATTATTTTCCCACCTATCACCATTCATGTGAAGGTGATGATATTTAACTTTCCCCTTTCTTATAACATCCTACTTGGTAGGGTATAGACCCACTGTATGAGATCTGTTACTTCTTCCACCTACTAATGCATTAAATTCCCTCATAATGGAGATATTTATAGGATTAAAGATGACACTAACCCTTGGAGTTTCAAATAATTCCAAGATTGTGGTGTATTTAAGATTCCTAATTTTGAAACTTTGCCTAGCATTCCATTTTATGAGTCACATCATCTTAATTTTCCTATCAATTCAACATAATGGACATACTAAAATCATTTGGAACATTCCACATAACCTCTTATATTTTGATGATGATGAGCCTGATGAGATTAACCTAAAGATTAAAACTTCTAATCTCTTACCTCATCTCATCTAACAGCTTCTTGCTTCCTTGTAGTCTCATTTTCTTAAGCCTCCTTGTGATGATATTCCAATAGTCTTGACCAAGACTTGACATTATATTCACTGAAATTCCTCAAATGACAAGGTCATCCCTACTTGTGTCATTGATATTCATACCCTAGATTATGGTGATGGTTATTCTCTATATGATCCACTTTTAGGTGGTCTTGTATAAGTTCATGATGTTGATACTATCTGTTATCATTATTATTTACTTGAGTCTTTTGATGTATCTTCCTATCCTCCTTCATTTATAGTTCTTAATTTTATTATTTTTCCTCTTTATCATAGGGTAGAGATGGCACCAATACCTCTAGTTTTTTAGGATCCTCATAGTATTATGCTCATAGATTGTGATATGATCAAAACTTACCACTTTTCTAGATTTATTGATCACCATCGTTGGTTTACTCCTAAGATTAGTTCAACCCTTATTATACCTTCTATAGATCCTAATCCTCCCTTAGTAGAGCCCTTATTATATCCCATTCACACTCCTACTATTATTGAGTTTACACGTTTTTGTCATCCCATTACTCCTTCTATTGAGCCTAGTTCCATTCTTCCTCCATCACCACATTCCTTTGGTTATGGTTTACTTCCTTTGCCTTTAATGGATATGTTACCCACCAAATGGGTTGATGAGTATTCTCTAAACTCTTCCACTCATATTATACCTCCTTCTATGAGTGCTTCTCTTGAGACCACTCACAAGCATATATGTTACTTCCATGGGACAAATATTCATTCTTCTACCTATTGTCATAAGTTATGATAATTTATTGATAATTTTCATCCTTCCTCTCTTTCCTTAGGCAAAGACATGCCTCCACCAAAGGTTCTACTTAAATATATACCTAAGTATGGTGAGGTGTATTGTCTATGGTACTAATGTGGCACCAATGTGACACCTATCACACTGATCATTGCATCATCCTTTAATAAAACCTTAAGGACCACCATATAGCTATTATTCAACATTCTTCCATTCCTCCCATAGGTTATTCCTAAAAGAAGGCTCCTCCTTCTCATGTGGCTCCACCTCTATTTGTTACATCACCTCCTATGGTCCCTTCATCACATTTTGTTCCTTCACATGTGGACTTTCCTTCACCTGTAAACCTTCCATCACCAGTGGATCCCTCTTTAATTGTGAGTCCTTCACCCATGGATATTTTTCCACCTATGATTATTGCATCTCTTGTAGAGCCTACTCCCATGAATTATCTCAAGTATCTCTTGTTTAATTTTCCTTAGCATGATCCTTCAAGCATTCCTATTTTTTTAGTTGAGGAGATTAGAAGAGAAGAATTTCCCAAATTTTAGAAAATATTGATGAGACATTAGAAGCAGTTCATATATAGCTTCATAGAGATTTATCCAATATCTTAGATAATGTGTGTGGTAAGTTTTATCAGTAATTATGAGCACATTCATGGTGCCTTTACATTTACATTTTTATTGGACATGTGGTCCAATTTCATTTTTATCTATCTATTATATCATTTAAGACTATGTTAAATTCAAATTTTTATTATATAGTGATTATTTACTATTTGTTAGTATATCTTGCTTATATTGTCATTTAAATTTGCATAAGATTGTGTTTTTATCATTGCTTTATATTTCTTTCTTGAGTTTTTCTCAACACTCTCTTCTTGTGTCTTCATGATTGTTTGTTTTCTTATCTCTATTTATCATAGATAATTGTCATTGTGACTTGGTTATACAAACCCCATTCCCTTTGGTCCTTGTCTCCCTTTACCATGTGATCAGTTAGAAAATAATGTATCTCATTATACTTTACTCATCCTAGTCTAATTTTAGATCTCCTTTTTCCTTCTTCCTTTTTCACAAACTAAGTATATGCACAGTTGAGACTTGAGATCACATGTTAGTTTATTGTTAAGCCTAAGTGTCCTAGACATCTTTGCCTTTGGTTACTTAGCTTCCTTTAGCCTTAGCCTAAAGCTCATTCATGTGTATCATTACATCTCTCATGATTGGTCATTCCAAATCTATATGGAAGATAAATCTTAAAAATCCATGAAAAATTAAAAACCAAATAATTTTAAACAAAAGGCAAAAATATTCTTAAAAGTCAAATCATACTAAAATACATGATTTAAAGCACATATCATTCTTCTAGTCAAATATCAAACTCCACAGTTGGCCTCATGATAGATCCAAGGTCCTTTGGGGTGTTGTAGGCTAGTAGATTAGAAAAGGAGAATAAAAAATCTTTTAGTGCTACCTACTTTCTCATGTAAGTACCCAATCTTCACAGTAGATCAATAGCTCGATAAGGGGTCCTAAAGAATGGGTAACACATTGTGAGAATGTAGGTCTATGTTATCTTTCATTATAGCAATTTACCTTCATGAGTTGATCTTAGTATAATGGTTATTTTCCTACAAATATTTGTGCCTATAGCGAATATATTTCCTTTATACATTTATGGTCACTAGTCACTTAGTGTCTTCTCATGTCCTTAGTATGCCTCTTATCTCCTAAGGTCTTCTCATAAGATGCCTAAGTCTTGATTTTTACACTCCCTTTTACATTCCTTATATCCCTCATATTTCTTGTTGATAAATATTATTTTGTCTACTAATCACTCCCCTTAGGATCTCATTTATGAGTTTCATTATAAGACCATGGATATGACTTGGCCATCCTTACAAATTACCACCTCTTTCCTTCTTATTACCCACATACTTTATTACCTAATTGTTCCTAATTTTTCCACCTTAGTGATTTTTTGTTTATGATTTGCAGTGTAAGACCATGGATATGACCCAACATTCCTAAAAAAAAAATCCAATAATATAAGTCATAAACAAAATTACATGTGTAAAATATGAGATAAAATATGATTTATTATGAAGTTACATGTCACTAACATGCTTCCCAACTTGATTTAGTATGTTTTATGCTTACATCATTTATATTTTGATCTTATCTTCTTATTTTTTGAGTGCATGTAAAAATACAACCATTTCTTGAATTTTTCATATTTCTCAACTTGAATTAGTGTGATCAATTTAAGACCAATCTTTTTCCAATTTTGTTTTTCTTTTATAATTCCAAACATGATATATTATAATTGATTGACTTAATTAATTTTTTTATACCATTTGTGCCCTGTTACATACCTTCCATTTTATTACATTATTTTCATACTTACCAATGCGATTTAATATGGTTTCACTTGTTTTAATTTGGTGCAAAAATCTTTCACTTTTGTTTCAAAATAAATTCCTTTCTAACATCTTGTTTTAACATCTCTTGGTTCCTCACACTAGTCATTTTATTGTTATAACACATTTCCCAACTTGAAATAGTGTGTACTACATTTTTGATTGATTATATTTTACCAAGTCTTTTTATCTATTTCTTTTTAACCATGCATGTTTCCTACATAATGCTACAAAAGAAACCACATCTCATATATTTACTATATCATCTATAACAAAAGCTAAATACATGTGCTATAAATAAATATATCCATAGCATCTACAACCACAAACATAATGATGACAATATATACAATCAACATCAATATGCCAAAATGATACATCCTATATACACCTCATGAGTTTTGATACAATAAATACAACTATATATAATACTCTATCTCTATGTATGGGCCCCATCCTATCTATCTTGTGGCCTATCCATGTTATATTTTGAGTCTTAGTTCTAGCTCTTCTAAATAGTATGTTATAAGGATGCCATATAAGATATTAACCCCTATACCTATCCTCATAAATACACTATCTGGACCTGTGCCTAAGCTAACTCAGTCTAGGTCACTATATGAGCCTGCATCATTTGGGTCTGCATCACCATCTGTGCTTATGTCATCTATGTCACTATAATTAGATATATAGATTTTTCCTATACCAAGGCCTACCATACTCATATATCACATGCATCCATATTTGTTAGTGGTTTCATCCTCTTCCTCTATGCTCATACCTACCTTGCTACCTTCCCTACTAATCTAAACTAACTCACTTGAGTTGGGGTAGATGGTAAACTAGGGTCATACAATATAGTAGGGTTATCTGGCTATAGAATATCATCTAGGATATCATAAAGTAATATTCTAATAAGGGATCCCCATTACTCCTGCTACCTCCATCAACATCATATCCTTGATGGTCATAGCACATCTTGTTATGGAGATGGTGGTGGTATCTCTGATAACACTACCTCTACATCTCTCTCCTTCTAATTTTCTCCCTAATGTGATTTCCCTATCCATGATCACTCATTACATGGTCTAAGTATTAGCCTCATCACTTATGGCCCTAGTCCTCTCCTCTTTTATGGCTCTCTCATGTGTTGAGCCCACTACTAAAGAATCAATATTAGTGTTATTAGATGAGATAAGATCATCTATCCTAGCACTTGTGCCACTATATGTGGATATCTCCACCAACTATAGTGTCTAATCACATTTATCCTTATTATAGCTAGTGTAACTTTTTACCATCTTGACCATGTAGTTACTATGTCACCATATGGATACCACATTATGTCTGCACATATCACAATTTTTAGTGTTGGCATATGGGGCATGACCTATGCTACTTGGTCCTCTCTTCATCTCCACACTTGAGGTGACCTATCATTAATCACGTGGTGCAACCCAGGAAGTTGATACATGGGAAATCTCTCATAGATCCAAGCTAATAGTAATATGATCAGTCCTATCGACTTCTACCCTCTAACAAGTACCTCATATAGATCATGTATGAGATAGATCTAGATGATAGAGTTGAGATCATATAGTATTCCTTCCTCTATAATCCTCCTACTCAAGGATACCATAAATAGTGATACCTTACCATCCAACTTATGACATAGCACTTATTGTGTCACAAGTCCTATCATATCATTCTAGATATCTAGAATCTATGATGCATACACATCAAAAATACTAACTCATCTACCTCTTAATATCATATCTAAGCCTATAACCCATGTAGCTAAGGCTCTCTTATCCTTTGGGTTGTCTGGTATACCTATAGTCACTGTTTCTACTATCACCAATAGCCCTAATATGGCATGTACATATTATAGCATGATATCTACCTTTACCACATCACCATCAACCTCCCATCTAAAGGTATT
Organism: Torreya grandis; assembly: GCA_037957365.1. Classification (NCBI taxonomy): domain Eukaryota; kingdom Viridiplantae; phylum Streptophyta; class Pinopsida; order Cupressales; family Taxaceae; genus Torreya; species Torreya grandis. The sequence continues at coordinate 459,453 of JARHVA010004294.1, forward strand.
AGTCAATTATTCCCAACATCCACGGAACATGACTAATATATCTAAACTCAGGGGAATACTACACATGTCAACTATCCCTCCTAGGCATATAATTACTAGCCTAGATCTATCACCTATGGTCAAATTCTCCAATAGATATGGTAGCCAAGACACATTTATCAATCTCTAGAATTAGGTTAATCCTTGCAATAAAAAAACAATAGAAGATATATTAGATCCTCCATGTCATGTATAGTCAAAATACATTCTTTTTAAAATTTTAATAAAAATAAGCCTAAAATGCTTTAATTCATTCATTTTTACCTATTATTAACCTATTTAGTCATTTTCCCCTTAATTGGTCATTTTGGGCCATTATATCCTTCTTTCAGCATTTTACACATATTTTCATACACTTTTAGTTCTTTAGTCAACCTAGCTTGACCAAAATTTGCCTATTTTTAGCTTAGTTGACTTAATAATCAAAGTCAACCCTCTTATTTTCCTCTTCTTAATATTAAATTATCATTATAGACTTTTTAGATCAGTTGGAAAACTATACAAGGTTGGTAGTTTGCAAAACATACAGGGTCGACACATACCTACTAAGTCGATAGTGTTGATTTTGCCTATTTTTAGCCTACTGGGTCGACTAGGTTGACCCAACTGTTTTTAACTGGTGGCCCCTTGTATTTTCCAAAAAAAATGCCTTTTTACCATTTTCTTCCTAATTCATCTAAACCCATTTCTTATTTTTCTATTTTCTACCTATAGATTCTAATTTTGTCTCATTCCAACATATAAAAATGATAGAAATTATATTTTTCTAAGAAATCACTTAATTCAACAAAAATACTCAAAAATTAGCTTAAGATTCATAGTTTTAGACCTGTAGTGCACTTGTTGCCACTCCTAGAGCTCTTCCTCATCTAGAATGTTGTCTCCTTACCATCTTAGCTCTTTTGGTCTCTGGAATTATTTTTCTCTTCTTCACAAGTCAAAATAAAAAAATGACTTCTCTTTATCCCTATGTAAAAACACTTTTCAAAATTCAAATTCTTCAATTATTTTTCTTCAAATTCCTTATTTTATCTATATCTTTGTTTTTAATCATCCATTTTCAAAACCATAAAATTCATTGGATTCATGATGACATAGAGAATATTTACCACTATCATATGCCTATCCTCCCTTTTTTTTGATTTTTGGATTTTTTTAACTAAATTCTATAGGTTCACTAAGTGTTCTTCACATTGGACACCTTCACTTTCTATAGTAGTCTACTTCTTTATCTATAACACTAAGGTAAATAAAGGTATGCATTTTTTAATAATGTCATTTCATTTATCTTATTTGCTTCTTGCTATACTTTACTTAGCATCATCATTATGTGTTATCATGTTCTATCTCGAAGCATCATCCTATGTTACACTTATGTGACACGTGATGAGCTTAAAGTGGGCAATTTGTATACAAAATATTATTAAACATATATTTATTATTTACACTTTATATCTTGTAGGAACCCATTGAGTCTCAATCTCTTTGAATGCATGCCTTAAGGGGTGAAATGGGAAAGGGGTGGGTAAACCATTGGTGCTTCATAAGATTGTTGTCCCTTTTGTCACTCTACACACTCATCTCTTAAGACCATTTAACCTAATATTATTCTTCTCATCCTTACCCATTCCATTCCTTTGCCATGCTTTATCCTCCTTATCTTGACTTAATTCCCTTTTGGATAGTCAATTGTACTAGTTTAACTGGGTCAACCGTATTCAATCTAGAGGTATTTTTCACACTTTGAGTTTGTTAGCCTTCTGGCTAACCTAGCTTAAACCTAGTAAATTGTCCTTAAAAACCTATAGGCTCAGCTGGGTCAAGCCTATACAAATGACATTTCTAGGAGGATTTAGAGTAAGATCTACCTATATATACAAGTTCATTTCCAACCATTTGCAGGAAAGAGAAGTGAAGAAGAATAAGTATGAAAAAACATCTAATTATTGACCATTATACTTGAGTAATAAAGCTTAGGGTTCCATACTTTATTTGGAGATATGAATCTTATCTTATGGAGAAGTCTTTTGGATGCATAGATAGGTTATGTAACCTAGAGTTGATTTATATTTGTTATCCTTACATACCACAATAATCTTGTGTAAATCACCTTGGCCAAATGAAATACTGAGGCTCATCATGTTTATATTCAAGGTAAGTATTCCAAACTTTATTTCTACTTTGTAAGACTAGATAGATAATGTGGTTGTGCTTCTCTTCTTATGGATTAAGATTTTATATACATTGATGTGAGTATATGTCTTCTATGCATGCTTAGTTTATTTTATTTTATTTCTAACCCCTACTTTATGACACAAGATTTTGTGTGAACTAGATTAAATTTACTTCTTTTTTATTATAATAGAATGAGCATAAAACCTAGGACTCTTTTGGGGTTTTTGCATGATTGTGTTAGACTATAGGCTTTGAACCCTTTCTATCATGGTGTATTGTGATAAGTGATCCCCTAATCAGTTTTAGCAGATCCTCATATTGGTCATGACCTTACTTAAAAAATGTATTCTAAATCATAAGTGTAGGTATACTCTATCTTCTTTGAGCCAAGATTGATTTATAGACATGATGCATTTTTGATTACATACACATAATCTCTATGAGTCCTTGGTTAGTTTATTTATGTGAAATGATGCTTTGTTAATCAAACTCTAGTATGATTAATTCCTTTAAGAATGATTCCTTCAAGGTTTTTTAGTCATCCATCACCTAGTTAGGCTAAATTTGTTTTACTAGGTATGGGTGCAATCTAATAAAGTTGTCATGAACTAGGTTACTTTGCACTCTGTTTGAGTTTTACCTTGAGTGCATGATTATAGTTCATATTTTAGCACATGCTCTATGATAATTTCCATGCCATAATAATCTATTAGCTACATGTCCATCTCATAATATATCTAAGGCAGAGGGGAATCTAGTATTTGAGGTGATTTTCCCCTATGCTTGTCTTGGTGGTGGCCCTCCAATGCTTCTAGCCACTAGGTTAGGCACTATTTCCATTGTTACTACTAGTGTCATAGATGATGATGATGATGATGATGGAATTTCACTAATCATTGGTGGTTCTAGTCCACTTCCGATGGGATTTTGCCCAATATATGAAGTTGATATTGGTTGAGCTAGTATATTTGCACTTTCTTTTTATTTTGGCAAACTGGCACCTAATGGTCTAGAGGCATCCTCATTCAACTCCTCATAAGGAATAACTTATTTAATTACAAAATTATATTCAATGTTTGAAAAATGGTCAAATATTATGTGGAAAACAAGATAAATTATCACTCTTCTTTCTTTTCATGGGGGATCTAGTGCATGAGCTTGTGTTAAAGGTTCAAAGGGAGCAGGCACATCCAATGCATCTTTAGTTATTAAATTATGTAATAACCTAGTGCATTCTACACCCATCAACTATTGAGATTGATTTATGGCCTCACTATTTCTCTCTTCCTAGCACTACTACAATTCAAGATATCTTTCCCCATGCCCTTCATACTTTCTATAGGATCTTTTAGCACTTCTAGGTTTTAGATCTTCCATCAGCATGTACCTTCTCTTATTATAAGTCTATCTTCTAAGCTCTTAGGTGTTGATATGGTCATATCCTTTCACTACACTTCACCTATACATCCCCTTCTCCCATTTTGTTTTGATCATATGTAAAAGGAGTTTAGCCTTCCAAAATATTTAATTCACCATTAGTTTCTTGAGATCTATGCCGAACTCTTTCACAAAGGTGCCTCTAGGTTTTTGCAAAAATTGGTACTCTACTTCTTTATGGAAGGAGTAGGTAGAAATAGTGAGCTCAAGTATGTAATTGTTCAACACTCCTTACCACCATTTTTCTACATCTTTATTCCAAGTGGCATCTAAGGTATCAAACTTCTTTAAGCACTCTTGTGACCATTCAATGTGTTGTCCATAGTTTTATCTTCTATGGGTTGCATAGTTAACCAACCATTGTATACATGCTTAGGCAATCCATAGAAGAAGACCTAATACATAACTTCATATAGGTTACTTTGGATCCACTTCCTTAGCTTTTTTCCTCTATAGGTTGGATGCTTTATCACAAAGTTATATTTCACCTATTATAGCCAACATTTGATGTTTTATATGGAGAGTCAGAGTACTATTTCATTACACCATTATGATAACAAAATTTAACATGGGTCCCAGCAATGGAACCAAAATATTGTAAAAAAGGGGTCAATTCATTTATTCATGGAGTTAGGCACTTATCCAGTTGTCTAAGTCTATTCTAGACTCATTACAACTTGGTACAAACTTAGTATATTCACGTAGTGCTCAACATCAAACACTCTTTTATACTAACATCAATTCACATAAGGTTCAAACCTTGTGCACTCACTCAAAGTGAAATAGATAAATAATTGGGGCCCACATTGAGCTAGTTATGCCATAAAACAACTCATTCCTGATAGGACTTGGTCATTTCAATAAAGGTTTTGGTAGGTTCATTAGTGCAAGCAATTTTTGGGCTAGGATGATGATTTATAGGCACAAAGCCTATCTGGGGAACTACTCGTAGTCATAAGGTCAGAATTCTATATTGGGTTGGTATTCAAATCTCATGGGTGAAATTCTTTGCTTCACTAAGCTTATTGTCATTCAGGCACTTTTAAAGGGTCAAGGGGATGTTTTACATCAAGTTAATACTAGGCTCATGCTTTATGCAAGAATATCTTCACTAGGAATAGGTCCTTATCTATACTTAGGCCATTCCTTAGAGTATTTTGATATCATATTTTACACAAGGAAACTAATAAATATATGAACCAAAAGCTTGATTAAACTTAACATTCATTTATTAAAACTAAACCATTATGACTATTGCATTCATTACATAATTCAATAGCGAAGCTATAAACATTTAATTAAAGGACACCATGTATTGTTACAACCATTATTCTTAATTACTTAAATATTCAAATATATATAACATTTCATATTGCATAAAATAGATTATATAAGATGAAGTTCAAGATTTTCTAAACTAATTATATGATCAAGGTCTCACATGCGAGCTTGGGCTTACATGAATAGATATGTTATGGCATCTGAGATAGTTCTAATATTAATGGAAACAATTATATCTAGGGCCAATTATATATATATTCACTACATCCTTTTTATCTTCGTATTCATTATTTTGAGCTTGGTTTTATAGAACATGGGAGCATCTTCTGCCAGGGTGGAGTTACACACATCAAGTGCCGAGCTGGGGCTTTTAAAATCATTTCATCAGCTCCATTACCTTGTATCCTTTGCATTCTGATTTTTGTATATTTCCACTCCTTGAATATGCCCAAGACATCATTAAATTGGTTAAACACTTGCCACTTGATGCAAGGTATTCATCGATTCCTCTAGCTAACATAAAAAGGTATCAAAACAACAATCATACCAAGTGATTGCCTCACATCAAGATGTCAGTCAAGTTGGTGTAGATCCATACTTATTCAAAATAGTGGCTCAACACCCACATGGAATTATTTATCTATAGGCTTAGAGATCAAAATTAACAAAGGTTTAAAATGTAAATGATTTAAAAAATTTATTCCAACACACCTAATATACCACCTTAACATAAATTCAAATGACCATATCTTGAGCCCTAATTATCCAAATTTAAAATTGCATGTTACATTAGGATCTAAATAATGACCCCTTCCATGTTATACAAAATTAAAATTTTTAAATCATTATTATAAATCACTAAAAAAATTTACCACACAGATTCCTATGACGTTACAATTACTACCAAAAATAATGTTACAAATTTTGGGCTATAACATTACCAAAATGTTACCAAGTCAAAAGATATCAGAAACCTTCTCTATTATTCCTTTGATGAAAAGACCAATAGTAGACACCATATTCTCTCCTCCAAAAATAGGGGCACGTTTACAAACAGGTTCTACACAATCAAAACACACTTGGCATAGTTTTCAGATATAGTAAGGGTATGATTTTGAAGTATGTTCTCCATATTCATCTAGTATGTGGTACTTACATCATCTTTCAGATTTAGTGGGGGTAGGTCATATGGATATAGCTTCCAAAAATTTAAAATTTCTAGATTAAAGTGGGGACATGCTTAGGAAGCATGTTATCCAAAAATATTTTGTATTAAACATCTCAAATTTATAGTGGGGGCATGTTTTTAAACCATGATATCCAAACTTACATATATTTCCAAATTGGAAAAGTGGGGGCATGTTTTTAAATCATGATATCCAAACTTACATATATTTTCAAATTGGAAAACCATACATTGTATATGATACAAATTCACAGTTATGGTAAAAACTTATACATTGGTGTCATTTCTATTAGGAGAAGAAAATTAGATAAGAAAAGCTAAGCAGGATATTCTTTGAATATTCATGCATTATATATGAAATTCTTAGTTATATGTATTTTTTCATATCCTATCAGCTTGTGAAAGGATAGAATATATTAAGTATCCTCATTTTGTTACCAATATATGAAGAAGAATATGAATATTTAGGAACTAAAGTGACTATAAATATGTATGCTTGTATGAAGAAGTTGACCTATTCTGAGACCAATATAGACTTTCTGGTTATGGTTACCTATCATTTTTATTAGATTATTCCTTGCATGTGTTATAATGTTTAATGTTTGGTTTTATATGTCTTAAATTAATCCAAATGCTCTATAACCCTAAAGAAAACTCTGGTTAATCTTAGTTCCTTTCAATCACACAATCACTCTTTTCTATCATGCTTCTAGTAAATATGAATTATCTACACTATCCTATGTAGACTAATAAAAATTGGCTATCCTCATCCATAACATGTTCTATTGAACCAAAAATCTATGCTAACAATGGTGTGGTGAGTATGGAAACACTCCTTCTAGAGTAATCTATGTTAATATGGTTACTAAGATAATGAGATATTGAAACCTAGTTAGACTAGAAAATATGGCCACTTCACAGAAGAAGAATCCAAAAGGATGGGTCTCACCATGAGTGAAGTCATTTAGGAGAATATAAATGGAAAAACATATAAAAATTTATGGTGAAAACTACCTTAATTGTTGACTAATTAGTTGACAATATTAAAGTACTATTACTTCAATCCCATAGTATAAGAGACCATTACTTATACTAATGAAAAGATAGACCAATTAATGAAACTAAAAACTAATTAGATGAGAGCCATAGATTAATAGGCCGCTATCAATGGATATATTACTAAGTTTGTAGTATAAGGATATATATAATTTGAAGCTACATAGGAATACTTCATTTGAGGAATTAGAGGAAAAGTTTTACAATGACTACCTCTCTTGTTGAAGATGTTAGTAGTGGAAAAAGCCATGATGTCTACTCTAGCTAGTATGGAGTAGATGCTTCGAGCATATGGGGATGTGTGCATATAATGGTGAATAATGGATAGATGAGTGACTAGAGCTTGATATTAAATTCAAAATGGAGATACAAGGGAAGAAGAGTAAAAAACTCTAGATTTAGAAAGGGAACTATGACAATAGAATATATCAAATAAATAGATGAATACCCAAGTAGTTGTGAATAAAATTAAAAATAGTAGTAGAGTAGATGATGAATGAGTGCATAGAAGTGATGAGCAAGATAATGAGTGAACGTCAAATAAAGAGAATGATTTTGGATGATGGTAGATAGAATGAGAAGATGTAAAATGAGTAGAAGAAGAGATGTCATGAGAGGAATATGAGAGTAGTTTAGGATTATAATAAATATAAGATAGAAGTAATGCACAAATACAAGAAGGGGTATTTATAAAATAATAAGAATTAAAAATAGAAACAAAACCTAGTAATAGGTTAATCATAGGCTCAAACACATTAGATAAATAAGTCACTAGAAAGAATTCTTCACCAAAAGTGTATGAATCCCCATAACCTAATCTTATATATCCTAGTAGGAGTTTTCAGCTAGCCAAGTAGGAAGATAAGAGTTGGGAAAAACCATTTTCAGAGCATGTGAACCATTGGTGCGCAAATATTCAAAAAGATTAATTAGGAAGGATTTTAAGTATGTAGGATTAGTTGAATTTGAATAACAATAAGAAATAAGTGCAGAAAAATAGATTACACATGAAAATTCCTCTAGTGCATAGAGTAGTATGTAGACAAGAGAACTTAGAATGTAGTCACCTAAAATAATAATTTCATAGAAGAATATATCTTTACTAGTCACTATTATTAATTAATTAAGAGGATTCTTAAATTTGGCCATCTATTATGGGTCTATGGACCTTGAAAAATACCTACTAACTTGTAAAATGAAATGGCAAGTTAAGGGTGTCACTGCTGAAAATTTATAAAAGTATGAATTAATAGGAGCTTTAGTTGTGAGAGCATTGGAGTTCATATACAAAAGAGATTTGAACTAGGTAAGTCTAAAATATGTGCATGATTGGTTTTTCATAGAATTTAAGATTAACAAATGTACTAGTCAAATAATACAAGACTTTAAAGAGATAATGCAAAAGTCTAGAGAGTCAATCTATGACTATGATCACAAATTTTTTTAAGTAATGAACAAAGTAAAATTCACTTTTATAGATAACAATAAGGTAACATGGTTCATTAAAGTAATATGAGTTAGGATCTAATTTACCATTTTGAAATCATAATACAAGACAAAAATATATGCTATAGCTAATTCTATGTGTAGAATAGATTAAAGAATATGGAGAAGTTCCTACTGCTAACTATAAATTTGAAAACACATTGCAATATTTCATGAAAAAAATGTAGTTGTATCATGAAATAGAAAATATTAAATTGAAATTTTGGTGTACAAAGCATAAAAAATAAGGACACTACTAAAATTATTGTCTTAAAGTAAAGATGGAATTCTATGAAATTTATTGAGTAATAGGGCATGCCACAAAACAATGCCATCTTCTACATCAATATTTCAAAATTCCTCAGAATCTACATTTTAATTTATTTAAATAAACTAACAATGATGAGAAGAATTATATATTTTTTCAAGAACTTAAAGAGGGTATCTACAAAAATGTGTTTTCCATTGTAGCATAGTAAATCTCCTTAGTGAAGCAAATAATCCTAGGCCTGGAGGATGATAACAACTATGCAATCTAAATGGGTCCATAGTGAATTCCAAGTTTACCATAGTACCATCCTCATGGTGTGGCTAGATGGAACCCTTATTCATCAAGTTAGACACCCTCATCCCCTTAATACCAATATACAACACCTTAGATTTGACCTATAACACATCCAAAATAATTGAATTTGACTCCTATAGTTACACAACAATAATTAGGTATGAGAGATAATAATCAGTAGTACCAACATTACAATTATGTGCAGCCTCAAGGAGGATATTTAGGGGGATATCAATATAATAAAGGAAGAGGTCAAGGAAATTATAGAGGAGGATGCCAAGGTGTTAGAGGAACCAACTATTAGTGGCCTCCCATAAAATTCTACTTATGCAGAGAGTACAATCATGTCCAAATAAATTGTCTAATAAATCCATAGAGATAATCAAATTATGTATGTAGAGTCTTTAATCTGCATGATATAGAAGATTTCCCTATTCTAAAGAAGTATAAGAAGGACAAAGTTATCCAAAATGTAAACATGAAAAGTGTAGAACCTAAATAAAATGCATTTCTAAATGCTATGACAGCAACATACAAAAAAAGGACTACCTCTACTTGAGATGCCTCCGAATCAGAGCAATAGAAAAGTTAGACAAGATAAATACCTAGACCCAACTATAGAAAATAGTCTTATGAATGCATTTGCATAGTTACTAAAAATATTCAACAATAGGAAACTATTGATGATGATGCTAAAATAATCGATGCACAAATGTATAGCCAAATTGTGTGCATCATACAACAATATAGAGTTATCACTGTGATCATAGATCTAATAAAACATTTGAGTACTCTACATAATGAAGACATATCACATAACATCATGAATATACTACATAATCTCTTAGAATGTACACAATGTGGCCAACAAAAGATAGAAAAACTAGCTTGGTATGTTAAAATGAATAAACCATGGGATGTTGATGCACAAATTGATATTGAGATTGATAAATACAAGATCCCAAATGTTGTCTTTAGTTTTGGAAGCATAATAAATATGATTCCTAGATCCACATGGGAAGTGATTGGATGACCAACTCTTATTTATAGCTGAATGACTTTGATCTTGGATAACTATGAAAAAGTTGAGCCTATTAGCAGATTGGAGGATGTTGAGATCAAAGTCGTAGACTTATCTGTATGAGGAGACTTTGAGGTCATAGAAATGAAAACTATATAAATACACTACCTTGTGCTGATAGGAAAAAAATAGGTGTATGATGGTCAGATGACTATCAATACAGTACATAACTAACTCAAGGCACATCAAGGTGATAAGTTTATGGTCATTCCTCTCAATAGAGTGCATAAGACATACATAATTCCTACTAAACTAGGCTCTTCAGATGTTCCATAATAAAATAGTTAGATAAAGGTTAATATTGAGGAGAATCCAAATGCTTTATGTGTAGCATAATGTAACTTCATGTACTAATATCCCAAACCTCAACTATAGTCTTTGTTCATCCAATAATTGAACACATAATAACAATGGAGACCAAAACTAGTAGTTATGCATCCAATTATAAACTAGTTTGTTATTTAATACTATGCCTCCATATCTACAAAATCTCCCACTCACTCAAAAATTGATTTCCTATATTAAGCCAATGATCACATGCATGATTACATAAAATTTACAAGGGAAGGCACTTTCCCCTATGAAGTATCTTCATCTATCAGTGGTGATTTAGATACTCATATCCTTAAATGGGCCCATGGTGACCATGAATTTTGACCCATAAGGATGGTATTTATGCATGAACATTAACTACCCATATACTACACAATGGAGGACATCAATGATTTTATTCTATGCTTACAAGTCCATATTTTGACTATCAATCAGTGGGTTAGCACACTAAACTATGCCTTGAAAGAGTTGTTACAACCTAGTGGGAAAATGATTGAGACAATCAACTTGAGTGTAATAATGCCTATAAACTCATGATCAACAAATTTTATCTATCATAATTCATCCCCACTAACTGGCCATATTTTAAGAAGGTGAGTTCCCTAAGATTCATGTACATAAATGCGTTGAAGTTTGGATTGAGTAATATATGGCACCCAAGTATTGGGTTCACATTTTCCACTATACACTTTCTCCACTACCTGCAATATGGTACATGCTCCAAGAGCACAAGAGGGAAACCAAACACTAGGCACAAGTTCAAAGTGATTTCATACAGACTTTTGTCTTAAAAGAGTAAAATATTCTAGTTCATAATTCACTAAAAAAACTCAAATACGTTCTATGCCATGGTTACATGGAATATTTGAGCACCACAACAAAATTGATTGCATATAAAAATGTATCCTTCAATCTTAATTCAACACTTCAAAGGTATAAAGTTTCTAAGATTGGTCATCAAATCTAGGATGAGGTAGAAGATAGTGAAGTTTTTTATTCTAATGTTGATTTATATTTGAATTATTTATTTAGACCTAAGAGGGATATAAGACCACTCAAGAACATTGACGCAATATTAACTGAAGAAGATAAGCTACATAACATCCAAATCCTAGAACAAGAAGGTCAAAGGAAGATCCAAGAATCTTTGGATGAAGGAAAAAGTAGTATTTATCAGTAGTCTCTTAAGAAGCATGTTTCTAAAATTGGAATAGAAGAGGTTACAATATTGGCAAGTGTTGGTGACTATTGGATAGAGACTAAAATTTTTAAAGCCATACAACTTCTGAAGGATTGCTAAGATGTCTTTCATACCAAATTCTTAGAGGTTCAAGGAGTTAACCCATCTCTTGGTGAGATACACATTATATTAAAGGAGTGTACACATGTGACGAAGAAGTGGCCATCTAAATTCAACCCTAATATGAAGCTAAAGGTAAAGGTAGAATTGGATAGAATGCAAGATGTAGTGATAATTTATCTAGTGTAAAAAGATGACTAGGTAATCCTGATGGTAGTTCAGCCCAAGAAAATAAGATAAATCTAGGTATGTAGGGACTATCACATTCTGAATGATGTCTACATGAATTATATTTTTCTAATACCATTTCTAGATTAAGTTTTGGAGTCTATCATAGGACATAAAGTATATTATTTTATAGATGGGTTCAGTGGTTACCATTAGATTATGATCTTAGAGGAGGATCAAGCCAAAAAAACATTTGCAATAGAGTGAGGTTCTTTTGCATATAATATCATGTCATTTGGACTAAATAATTCACCTATTGTGTTCTTGCACATATTAATTACAACATTCAAATATTTCACCCTTGATTTCTTATAAGTTTACCTAGATGATTGGATAATATTCTTGTTCAAAGAGCATTTATCCAGGTTTCATTTGATGTTAGAATCATGTTGAGCTCTATGCATCACTTTAAATTTGAATAAATGTTTATTATTTACACATTTTGTTTTTTTTACTTAGACATGTTGTTTGTAGTTATGTCATCTTGGTGGATAAAGCTAAAAGTGCAATAATATTGAGTATGCCACCACCTATTAGTTCCACTAAAGTGTGCTCCTTTCTCAGGCATATAAGTTACTACCAAAAATTTATCAAGGTATATTTAATGATTTCATCTCTACTAGAATCATTGCTACACAAGAATGTTAAGTTTGTATGGACATATCAATGCAAATAAACTTTCATTGAGCTGAAACAGTGATTGCTCACTGTGCCCACATTATTTTCTTAGACTAGAGTATGTCATTTCATGTACATATATATGCTTTAGGCATCATAGTTGGTGTTGTACTTTCATATACTAGAGATGGTGTTCTTGATCATCCTATCCACTTTCATAGGTGAATATTATCATATGTAGAGAAAAATGATACAATTACAAAATGAGAAGCATTGGCCATTGTATCACACTTCAAAAAACTTAGCACTACCTTTTGGTGACATCATTCAAAGTTTTTTCCAACCATCAAGATATTTAGTATTTGGTCAACAAACCAATGTTAGGAGGATGAATATCTCATTGGTTGATATTGATTTAGGAATTTCAATTCTATTTGAATGTAAATTTAGGTAGAGAAAATGTGGGACCTGACCACCTTAGGCATATTCAAAATGGTGAAGAGCTAGAATCACTATAAGAATATTTACCTAATGCACATGTCTTTTGTTTCTCTATGATTCCTAAAAACTTTGAATCTATTTCTAACTTCATCAAGTAAGGAATCTTCCCTCTGCACTTTTAGGAATGAGATAAAAAATAGTTTGTGACTAGAGCATTACCATACACTATTATTAATGGACTGCTATATCACTTGGGAATGTATGAAATCCTACAAAGGGTTGTCCTTGAACATGAATTCCCTCAACTCTTGGAGGAAGCTCATACAGGAGTCACATGAGGACATTTTATAGGAGAGGATACAACTAGAAAGATTCTATATAGTGCACTATGGTGACCAAATTTATTCTAGGATGCACATAGAGTTGTTCAGCATTACGATGTCTACCAACATATGGGAAAACCACTCCAAAAAGAGAAGATGTAATTTCAACCCTTGTTAGCAGAGAATCCATTAAAATAGTGGGGTATTGATATTTTAGAACTATTCAACACACCAAGAAATCAAAACAAATCTAGATACATCATTATTTTGATGGATTATTTTATTAAGTGGGTTGAATCTACTACCATACTTATCTGTGGTGTGAAAGATGCAACAAATTTTTTATATGAAAATATCACTACCAGGTTGAGATGTTTGATTAAATTAGTTAGTGATAGAAGAATTCACTTCCTCAACAATACCATCAAGGCCTTGACTGAAGATTTTATGATCTCTCATCATAAAATCGTTGCCTATCATCCACAAGTGAATGGTCAGGTTGAAGCTTCAATTAAGGTATTGTGGAAAATTCTTAAAAAAATATATGATGTCAAGAAGGATGATTGGGAAGAATGTATTACTAAAATATTATGGGTATATCACACAAATTATAAAAGGGATACAAGATTTACACCATTTCAGTTGGTGTATGGTCTAGAAGTAGTCATGCTAATGGAGTATCTAGTACATAGCATGTGCGTCACTATGGTTATGCATTTAGGATATTGAGAATATCTTACTAATCGACTCCTAGAAGTAAATAGGATGGATGAGTTTAGATGAAGAGAAACATGGACATAAGAAGTGCATAATAAAATTTTGAAATCATGACATGATAATAACCTGTGCCACAAAGAATTTCATAATGATAATCTAGTTTTGTTGTATGATATCTAGTTTATATCATTCCTAGGAAAACTACAACTAAGATGGAAAGGGCCTTACATTAGAAATGACTTAATGTAACAAGGAATGATTATTTTAAGGGATCTATAGGGAACCATATTTCTAGGTGAGTAAATGGTTGTAGACTTAATCCCTACTGCCAATAGTCTATTGATCTCATTCTGCAAGCTCAGTGGGTGCTGAGTAACACTATTAGATTAGAATTTCTCTATTTTACAAGTTTTTATGTGTGTTTGTTTTATAATTTTTTTGTTTGTAGATGATCTCAAGAATAACATTAGTGAAGTACAGGGACTAAGCATCACATGCACTATATGTGTGTATGAAGATCCACATGTATCATCAAAAAAGTAAAAAAGGACTGATTGAAAAATATTAAGTCTAGGAAAGATACCAAAATGTCACATTAAAAATATATCCATTAGATAATATTCATCCACTAAAAGTAAATATAGGATATAAGGGTTCATGGATATGATCTTCAACAAATCAATGACTAGACAACATCAACAACTTTTACCCCTTGTATGAACATGTAAGGGCATAAAGATGTAACTCCACACATATGTCAAAAATAACTACTTTAATGTATATATAAGAAATTTATTTTCCACATCTACCATTACATTTAAGATGATTGGATAGATAGGCATAGCCTGGATATGAAAGTTAAGAGGTGCAAAATTTATAAAAGATAAGTTTGAACTTCATGTTCACATTTCATCCTTAACATATTTTTGAAGAGATGTATATATTAAGAGATAAACCATTTATATTTCATAAAACATTTAGAAGTAGTCAAATTTATTCTCATGCCACCATGGATACAATGCCACTAATCTGACCCCTTTTTGAAGCACAAAAGGAATCCATGGGTGTTGACATGGCACTTTAGCATACCAAATATAGTGATTAAGAGATATTTTAATATATATACAAAGTGGAATAGAAGATCTTATAGCTTGACATTATTGATGTTGTATAACCACATACCCTTGTAACTCCCCATATATTATAAAACATAGACATTGAGCATCTATTATGAATGCCAATCTTTGGTGATATAGGAGAGATTATTCAAGTATTGTTTGGATGATATAATGATGGTGATATATATTTAGGACCATTTGAGATGGTGGTTATCAATACACAAGATATGACCCAAGCATTGGGCATGCCTACATGTAGAGACTCCATGCTACCATATAAGACTAAAATGCCTCCTATCTTGTAAGAAGTCTGGGACCTATATGTGTGGCAAAATAGAGGGATCTTTATCAATGAAATTCTAGATAAACTAGTGCATATTCTCATCCAATTCATCACCATACAATTTTGGGAGACAACCAAGTCCACCAAATTAATCCCTCAAGGCTTTGTGGACATCACTAATAAGATGATCCACTGAGGTGAAAAATTCAATTGGCTAAACAATTTGTACAATAATTACTCGTAAACATAGACAAGTGTTGCACCACTCCAAGGTAGACCTTCTAGTATCGGTTCTTAATCCCTCTCCTTTATTTCACACTATGGAAATTAACAAAGTTGGAAGTGTACCCAGATGTGGACTACTAGATAACACAATTATTTCATAACATCATATG
The DNA here is from genome assembly GCA_037957365.1 of Torreya grandis. NCBI lineage: Eukaryota > Viridiplantae > Streptophyta > Pinopsida > Cupressales > Taxaceae > Torreya > Torreya grandis. The sequence continues at coordinate 475,514 of JARHVA010004294.1, forward strand.
GATGCAATAATATAGAGCCCTTGCATATAAGGGGAATTTTAAATCTTGGTTGGAGGAATGTTTAGACCTCATCTCATCACACCCTAGAGTATCACCATATGTCCTTCAGTATTTTGGAAAACATGCCAAAATCATGATATTAGTTAAAGGATTCTTCATCATAATTCATGAGCTACCATACTCACCTTTCAAACCACTTCCATTATTCATCATGATGGATATGATGTAAGTCAAGGTGGCCAAACAAAAAGAGCACATAGCTAGGTGAGCAATACATAGACAATCGATTCCTCTAAGTGCAAACATTCCTCTTGTGAGACCATCATAACCAACATCCAGTTCATAATAGTAAAAGGGGAAGCACAAAGAATACTCTAATTTAGTGTCTCTTGTCCCAAAGTACACAACATGCAACATGATAACATGGAAGGATGACATGAAGATACCCTAGATAGTTTGTTCCTATGATCTCATGAAAATGGTAACTGATATGTAGGAAGTATACCAAGTCATGTTGGTAGATATGGCTAGAGACTATTAGGAGGAAGAAAAAGAGTTCTTTTTCTAGAAGGCAATGTGTATAATACAAATATACAAGCAAGTTCCACCTAAACTATGGGTGGAACTCCCAACTTGTCTACCTTCCATCATTGTTGATAGAGTTAAATAAGAGGAGGAACAACTTTAGTGTAGAATGGACTTCTTTTATCCATTGACTAATTGATAACTTACACCTAATGTCATCTTTGCACACATGCCAGAGAGTCCAAAAGATCAAATTTTTCATAGGATATAAATGAGATGGGAGACTAAAGTCTCCCATACCCTTAAGGAATACACATTTAGTAGGATATCCACTACACAATAAGCACAACTAGATCCTAAATATTTGACACTACTACCATGGTGCAAACTAGTCACCATCAGTAGAAAGAAATAATAGGTTCTATGCTTAGAAGTGCAACCAAATGTCTTCCCACCATCACCAAAAGTACATGACATTGAAGAAATTACACTAGAGTAGATCATAGTTAAAGAACAATAGGATGCAAGAGAATAAATTAATCTTGTAGTCAAATTCAAGCATAAGAAGGAATAAAAAAGGAGAAAGAAAGAAGAATCACAACACCAACAATCAACATAATAAGCTCCAAAAAGGCCAAAGATGTAGAGGTAGACATATAGAAGGCTTAGGAGATGGCCCAACAAGCCTAAGAAGCAGTTACCATACAACAATAAGTGGAAGAGGAGAAAGAGAAGAATGAAAAATAAGAATAATAAAAATGACAATAAGATGCAACAAACTAGACATAAAAATAGATAAAGGAAGATTCCAAGAAGAATAAGGAAGAATACTATGAAGCTTTATTGTAATAATAAGCATAGGCATAAGTTGTGTAGGAACAATAATAGAATAAGAAATAAAAAGAGGGATAAAATAAGGAAGAACATGAAAATAAGTAGAAAGAAGAAGAAGATGAGATAAAAAAGAAAGAGAGAGGAATATGAAGAGAAAAAGAAGAAGGAAGAGGAATCTAAAGAGAAAAATAAGGAAGAGGAAGAGAAGACCAAGTAAGAGGAAGAGGACAAGAGAAGAGGAGGAGAAAATAAAGAGAGAGGAAGAAGAAATAGGAGGAAAAGGTAAAATAGAAAATGGTTAAGGATGCTGCACAATAAACTAAGCTAAAAATAGAGGCCATAGTATTGAAGCAATTATCAGCCATGATGTAAGAAAAATCATAGTCACTACATCTTCCACTAGGAGGTGTATGGATCTAAGATGTTCCCTCAATCACTTCTTGGTGTACCACCTTTTCCCTCTCACTAGCCACCATGCCACACCAAGATCATGTAGTAATGACAAGCACTAGAAACTCTTCCATTTAGGTAGGAGGCCTCTTTGGACATCTCTTAGGTGCCTTTGAAAAAATAATTATAAGATGCCACAATATTTTAGGAGTCTATCACATAAAAGGCTACCTCCGTA
>JARHVA010004294.1:482500-667500 GCA_037957365.1 Torreya grandis
GAGAGGATGGTTAGTATTGTGCTAGTTCCAAAATGAAAACAAAATGAAAGAAACACACTAACTAGCATAACATCTCTAGGCCTAGTCACAAAGGGGAGCTTAGTGAGGGAAAACCATTTGAAAACACAACTATAAATGGAAATAAATGAGAAATAGGAACACAAAACACAAATTTCTTAGAAAATCCTTGATTGCTCCAAAGGGCTCCTTCTTTGACTTGATCAACTTGTGCTTCAAGAGATATTCATCAATGGAGTGTGATCACCTTCATCTCCTCTTGGCAGTTTTGGCTTGTGGCTTGGATTGACTCAATAATTTGGAATTATAACACTAAATTGAAAAGGCTTTTGAATGATTTAAGAATTATAAATTTACAATATCCAAGTTTAAAATCCAATAGGCAAGGCCTCATATTTATAGATTTTTCAAAATGACTAGAATGAACCTAAACTTTCCATCTCAAGATGAAGATGTGTGGCTAAGAATCCATTCATTTTTTGAAGAAAAGTTCAATAAGTACCCTTATAAATATTTAGGATAGAGATTCACTAAAGAGGAATGGAATGTATTAATGAGGCATGGGATGTCTTGATGAGATATTTTATGCATTTATGTCCTAGTGATGTCTTTTCAAGAAATGATGTCATTTGATGATACATATATTCAATATCAATTTCTAAAAGGAAATATTCAAAAAGATCCATGGAATTATTAATTATTCTCATTATTCACATTAATTATCCTTAAACATGATTATTCAAATTTGGTGTAAATCTTATCACTTGGTGCACAAATAAATCAAATTGATCAGAATGTTGTATTATTAGCTTAAAATTTGGCTGGATTTGAATTGGAAGTTGATGGTAGATGAATTGGATTTGTTATCCCATCTAGGTTGTTTCCAACACAAAGTAACAAAGGCACATGTCTCATGTAAGAATTTTTTTTAAAAAGAGCAATCCAAAGCACCCAGGTATAAAAATATAATTTTGACTCAAAATGATCTGATCAAAGTTAGTTATCTTATAAATTACATTACCTTATTTAGTGATACTTTGGCCAAAATCAGCACTTGAATATGAAAGTTTCACATCATTTAACTCATTTTAGTTTTTTTTATGCCAAATTGTGTATTTTGATAAGAATTGGTCAAAATCCTAGTTGAAGGTCATTAGTGGCCACTTTTAGGTGTCTACAATTTTCCCCTATTTAGGAAGGTGTTGCAATATATAGGCATAATAATGTCTTATTCAAGAATTAAAATGTCTTACATGCCTAAAATTTTAATGAAAATGGATTACCTATATGATTCCCCCTCCAAGGAATAGTTAGCACAAGTAGGTTAGCAAATGATCCCTCAAAAGAAAGAAGAAAAATAAGGAGACCAAAATATGAAGATGGTGGTGTGAGAACACAATGATTTAAAAAAAATTAGTCAAAATCATTGAGAATTCAAGTGGGATGGTTTACAATGGTTTGCCCAAATGTGGTTAGAAGTATTGTACCCTGATAGTGTCAATGTGGTATGATAACATAATGATTTTCCCAAAGGTGGTTATAATCATTGAGAAGATAGAGTTGCCCGAGTTAGGATAGATAAACAAGATAATAATATGCCACTATTTGGGAAAAAAGAAATGGTAAAAACATAATGATTTACCCAAATTTGGTTATAATCATAGAAAAATATAGGTGGGATGGTGTACAATGATTTGACCATAGGAAGTTATAATCATTGGACCCTGATTATGGCAAACATGATTGAGTGGCTGATGATGGAAAATATGAAGTGGGTAACTTGATATAGAGAATAAAGATGCTTGACCAAACTAACAAAGGTTGAAATTATTTTATTTTTAATTATTCTTTTTGGGATATGATTTGGATTGTATTGGGATACCAGTGCTGAGGAGATGTTGGTGCCTCTATTTCCAAGTAGAGTTCCTAAAGTTATTTTTTTGTAGCACTTGATGGTAGGAATCATGATAGAACACCATGAGGATTGGGTTAAAATATGCATAAGGATTGACTCTTGAGATCCAATTTTTAAGGGAAAATAATACACCAATGAGAAAAACCATGATGATAATGTAGACATATGAATATGGATGGATTAAAGTATAAATGCATAAGGAATCACAAAATGAATGCACATAGAATGAATCAAGGAAACAATGATAAAATAACACAAACAAAAACAAACAAACAAGAAAAGAATCAAACAAACATAAACATTATAATAGTTAGTCCTAATGTTAGTACAAACAACATGATGATAATGCCCCTAGAAAATAGGTAACAACTTAGCCAACAAATATGACTAGGAGAATAGAATAAAAATAAGGGAGTGGTCGAGTTATCTCCATATGAGCTAGGCAAGTGGATGATTCCTACATAGTTATATGGATGTAATATCCAACAAAAACTTCAAGCCAAATGTAGTTATCCCAAGAAATAGGAAAAAAATGATAACTGATGAAAACAAACATAATGGATGTGATAGAAGAATAGGAATGGTCTTGAAAAATGGCAAGAGTATGGGATAAAAGGCCAAAAATATGGGGAAACTAAGGAACTAGTGATTTGCTTGTGACTTACTAAGGGCTCCCAGAATCCTTATGGCAAAGAAGTGGTCAATGTTTTTGGTTTTTTCTAAACTATTTTACAAATTTATTTTAGAAATTTTGAATATCTCAACTCAATCAAGAAATTTTGGTTCAAGCTCATAAAAACATGAGAGAATTGTGTAATTTTATCTAAAAATGGCAAGATCATGGTTTAGGTTGCTCACAAAATATTGAAAGCATGGCTTAGGTTGTTCGTAAAATGGTGACATCATGGCTAAAAGTTACGTGTAAAAAGATAACAACATGGATTAGGTTGCTTGAAAAATGGTGAGAACATGAATAAAGGTTGGTCACAAAATGGTGAGAGTGTGGCTTGGGTTGATCTCAAAATGATGATAATGTGGTTTAGGGTGCTCAAAAAATGGTGAGAGCATGGTGGAAATGGTGATTGAGCTGACATCAATAAGTATCACGTGTTGCCTACATTGTCCCAGAGTAGGACCTAAAGACACTACAGTCTCACCTTATTATGGAGTAATCTAATAAGTGAAGTAGCCAATTCAAATAAAATAGGCAAAATTGGTATAAAGGCACATTACAACATAAGAAATCGCAAGTTGGTATGCCAAGGCATGATGAACAAATGTTGCCCCTAGTTTTCCTATAGGCAATGATAACTAAGATACAATGACATAGGTCAATGATACTAATTTACCCATTAGTGGTTATAATTAGTAAAAAGACTAGTGAGACACTAATTTTCCCATAGGTGGTTATAATCAGGCACACTTGGTACACATAAATAAACAAGAAATGAAGAATGAAACTACCAAATTATTATCTTACTACTCCAAAATACTACCTCTATTTAAAATATGTGAAACAATTGTTGAAACTGAATATGAATCCTTTTGTTTAATGTGATGATGTAACAAATAGAATAGAACCAAGGTTATAGGTTTGGGTAGGGAGGGAAAAATGAACTTAGCTAATGAGAGGGTATGGTAAAATGGATAGTACAAATAAAAGTGATAAAATTATATAAATTAAAATGTTCTTTATAAAGTGTATTATTGATTGAGGTGAATAATTTTCTTTGGTTCATCAAGTTCATGTCCATCTAGTGTGGCAATCTTGTATGCTTCTATTCCATAGTTTTCCATAATGATGAAAGGACCAACCCAATTGTGTTTAAACTTGCCTTTATTCTTCATCTTAACCATGGTATTAGTTTGGTTCTCTTTAAGGACAATATCACCAAGTTTAAATACTATATGATTCATACAATGATTTTAGTGGTCTAGAAGATAGTTGTGATAGGATTGAAGATTGTTCACCACATCCATGCATTTCTCATCAAGTAAATCTAGTTCTTGCAAGTGAGCTACTCTATAGTCATTGTCATCTAGGACATGATTAAAAAAGATGCATAAAGAATGTAAATCAACCTAAATGGGAAAAATAGATTCTATACCATAAACAAGTGAATATGGAGTGGTTTTTTTGGGTGTATAGTGATTGGTATGGTATGCCCAAAGGACATTAAAAAAATGAAGGTGTCAATCATGACTAACATCATTTATAATCTTTTTAAGAATGCTAACAATGGTTTTGTTTGATGCTTTAACTTGACCATTGCCTTGAGGATAATATGATGTTGATAAATGTTGTGTGATGTTGTATTCAGTACATAGATTCTTGATATCCTTGTTCTTAAATGATCCTACATTATCAAATATATTTTCATGGGGGATATCATAGTGGTAAATAAGATGGTTAAAAATGAACTTGTAAATTTTCTTTCTAATCACGTAAGTGAGGGTTATAACTTCAACCCACTTAGTGAAATATTCAGTGGCAGTAAGGATATGTTTATGGCCATCAAATGAGGTGGGATTGATCTTCTCAATAAGGTCAAGGCCCCATGTAATAAATGGTCATGGTGTTAACATTAGTTTAAGAGTCTTGGCTAGGACATGAATTAGACTAGCATGCCATTATGACTTATCATACTTATTTACATATTCAAGTGCATCTACACCCATTATGGGTCAATAATAAATAATACGTATGATATTTTTGGATAGGACTACGCTACTAGTATGGGATCCACATACTCCTTTGGGAACTTACCATCACGCTAGTGTATATTTTTTTAAAGTTAAACAATGAAGCAAAGTTACATCAAAACTATGGTGGTAAAATGTTGACCCAAGTAAGGTATAATGATTAGTTTGGTGGATGAATGCTTTGGATTTTTTTTTGGATAGGTTAGGTGGTATAATTTAGTCATGGAGATGGTTGTAAAGGTTTGAGTACCAGATAGATCTAGGATCAACAATATCACAATCATCATGATGGTCAAAGGCTCATGAGCTGGTGTTAACAAATTCTTGACAAGGAACTAATACTCTTTAGTTATGCCTATTTGTCAAAAAATAGATCCAATAGTGGCCATAGGATCCATGGTTCTATTACCTGACTTTGGTCTATGCTCAAACTAAACACTGATAATCTATCATTTGAAAGTGTCAACCATGGTCTTATATTAAACTAGCTTATCATATTTGGTCTGAAAGTAGTCTGTAACCTAATTAATGATTAACTAAGAATCACCATAAACCTTGAGATGAGAAATGTTCCATTATACTAATTGGTAAAGTCCTTCAATAAGTTCTTCATATTTGTCCATGTTGTTGGTACAAGGAAAGTTAATCATGAATGATTTAGGGATTTGATCATCCTATGGTATAATAATAAAAGTCCTACCCTTGATCCGTGTGTTGTGAATGATCCACCAAAATATAGCTTATAGTTATAATCCTCAAGAGGTGTGTCAATGATGGTCATTATGGTTCCATTGGGAAATTAGAATGTGAGAGTATTCTCTAGATAGTCCTTTAGTTGCTAAAAAGTTATCTAAAAGTGATCATTGTAGGGAAACATGACTCCTTTATTTAGAAGATGCATAAAAGGATGGAATTTTTTATCTAATTATGATACAAAGCATCAAATACAATGGATCTTGCCCTAAAAATTTAGTTGTATTTCAAATTAGTTCGTGGTTGTATTTTTGTTATGGCTTGGACTTTGGTTGGATCAACTTCAATGCCTCGACAAGACACAATGAAGCCAAGATTTTTTTTTGAAGTGAATCTAAAGACACACTTCTTAGGATTAAATGTAAATTTATACTCATGTAGTCTTTAAAATATTCTACATAGCACTATTAGATGATTGGCCCTAGTCTTTGATTTACCAAAAATGTTGTCGACATAGTCTTCAATAATGTCATGCATCATATTTTGAAATATGATGGTCATGGCTCTTTGATACGTGGCCCATACATTATTAAGATCAAATGACATAACCTGGTAATAGAATTTTCCCCATGGAGTGGTGAACACTATATTATGTTTGTCTTCTAGTTCTATCTCGATCTGGATGTAGCTTAAAAAACCATCTATTAATGAAAGCATTTCATAACCCACTGTGGAGTCGACTATCATGTCAATGTTTGGCAATGGAAATTAATCCTTAGGGTAGGCTTTGTTTATATCATATAAATTAGTACACATTTTTATTCCTTTTGGTTTTTTTCTAACTAGCACCACATTAGAGATCCACTCTGAATAGTCAATTGATTGAATACATCCTACTTCGAAGAGATTTTCTAACTCTTTATTCACTAATACAACAATGTAAGGATGCATCTTACGTAAATTTTATTTTATTGGTTTGGCATCAGGATTAACCACAAGGTGGTGCAGAACCAAGGTGGGGTCCAAACCTAGCATGTCAAAATAGGCCCATGCAAATATGTCAACAAATTCCCTTAAAAGGGCTGTAAGGACTTCACATTCCTTATTAGTAAGGGACATGCCTAGTTTGATCCATTTTTGCTCATCTAGGGACATGATGTTAACCTTTATTGTATCTTCTACTAGAAGGTTTGAACCATATTCAAGGATAGTGGGTAATGATATGAATTCATTGTTAATGTTACAGTCCTTTGCTAGGACAAGCTCTTTGAGTTTCCCTAGGCATGATGAATTAGAGTCCCCTAATGGGAGATTTGGCCATGTAACAAAAATGGTTAGAAATTAATAAATGATTAAATAAAAATCTTATTGATATTTAAAATATAACTTAGAATCATAAACAAGTTCATCATTGGTGGTCTTCTGAGCTATGGTTAAAGAGGGTTGAACGCCCCAGTCTAATGGCACCTGAAATAGGTTTTCACCACTAGATGAGCCTTTTTTATTTACTTTTTCCCTTGTCAAAATTCACCTCAAAGAGGTTTTCACTTTGGGAGCTTATTTTGTTTTTTTTGGCTAAGGGTGTTTGCTCTCTCTCTAAAATAGGATTCAGGATCCAACTTAATTGAGACCCCTAATTTATGGTCCCCCAATAGAACATTGTCTCTAAGGTCAAGAAAATCATAAAAATCCTCATTATTTTAAAACTCATCAATCAACATGTTGGACTCTTATTTATCCCAATATATTATTTGGTGATAATATAATGGAAATGGGTTGTGATGAATGATTGGTCAAAGGGTACAAATGGAATGGGAGTCAAATAGATTGGTCTTGGATAGGTCATCAAAAAGGCTATCATCAGACTCTGCTTCACTGCTAGCATCCTTGTCACTAGTCAATGGTAATGGAACATGAGTAAGGCCTATGGGGTAAATTTTAGGTGGTTCAAATCCAAATCCATAGGGCCCTTTGTATTTGGTCATGGAAATTAGCTCAAGCACTCCTTTTTGGTTTATTTTGAGGCCTCCTCCTTTGTAGTTATGATTCTTCATGATCATATTGGCAATATAATACTTGGAATTATCATAATAATCATCTTTATTGTCATTTTATAACCATTATTCATCTCCCTCAAGAGGGTCTTGATCTAGGATAAATGTTGGTAGAAATAGAATAGGTCCTTTACCTTTGCCCTTTTGTTACCATTCTAGATGAAGTGGCTTAGATTTAGGTCTTCTAAAGGAGTTTGAATTCTATGGAAGGTTTGCAATATGAAAGGTATCATGGGTTAAATACTCTTCTAGTCTATTGGATGAGATGGTATAATGTTTAGACATCTTAAAAGGTGTCATGTGATTGATGTAATCAAGAATATTAGTATCAATGTAGTTATCCTCTAATGAATCAATGAGTATAGACTTCCCTTATCTTGATTGGCCACTAGATTCATGCTAAAATGATAGTTATAAATTTTGAACTCAGCGTTTAGCTTTTTATATTACTCATATGGATGAAAATATATTTGTATACAAACTTCCATTCCAAAATGAGAGAAATTGATATATTGGTGTAATATCGACGGGACTACACGAATTTCATGTAACCAAGGTTTTGCCAAAATCATATTATATGATAAATTGAGATCTATCACATGGAAAAGTGTATCATGGGTTATGGGCCCAAGGATAATTTTCAAATAGATGGTGCCTTATGATTCTTGTTATTCATTATCATAGGATTTGATGGCTATTTCCTCTACTTGAAGATCTACCATATTGTACTCGAGAAGCTTGATGAGCTTTAGAGACACTATGTTTATACCTAATCCATTGTCTATAAGGACACATTTCAATTTGTGCCACTTTATGAAAACTTCAATGTATATTGGATTATTATTCACTGGGCTAAGGGATGATATATCACTTTGGTTGAAATTAACTTGTTGGGATGGATCTAGCTGTCCAACCAAAACTTGGAATTTGTTAGGGGATATGCCACTTGAAATAAGGATTAGCTAAGGAACTCATTTAAAATATCCTTATGGATTGTTGACATACGTAACAAATATAAAATTTGTATTTGTGATGGCATATTTTATAATTATTCCATAATGTCAAACTTTTTCTCTTGGTCAGTGTTAAATGGCTTATTCTAAGGTTGAACAACTGGTTGGGTGATGGGCAAAGTGGTAGATGGTTGTGGGCCTGGGATGGTAATCTTTGACCACCAAGTTGTGATTTCAAAATATAGATTAGATATAGGACTATTATTCTTAACAAATGTTGGTGATGGTGGGGAACCAGGCAGGATAAGTCTCAATTGCTAGTACATTTGTGCATAGTCATAAGGCAATGATGAGTTATCAGTATAGGGTCTAGAATTAGTAACCCCTACTTGTTGGAATTCCTACATGCAGGTCCAAGTCAATGAAGGATTATCAAAGTGAGTTGGTGGATTGTAATTTTTTATCAAAGTTCTTGATTGATTTTTATTTGGTCTCAAATTAATGAAAATGGTGTTAACATGAACTCCTACAATATGACCTATAACCCTATTGTAGTCATGTACACCTACATGGTAGGTCTATTAATTGTTGATTTTTTTACCTTATTTTTGTATATTATTCAAACATTATTGGTTCTACTATTTTTTATTCTATTGGTTTGGCCTTGGTTGTTGAAAATATTGTTATTGGTGTTGTACTGGTCATTGTTGTTATTATAATTGTTATGGTTAGTTGTTATGTTAGGGAAAGGGGTTTTGATATATTCCAAGGGTCTGATTGGAAGTGGAAACATCATTATCCAATTTTATCTCCTAATTATCCAACATATTATAAATCAAATTTTTAATTTTCACACATTGACACAAATTATGTCCATTAACCCGATGATATTCACAAAATTCATTTTGTTGGTACCAATCAAGATAAGGGATGCCCTGAGGATAATATTTTGATATAGACCAAATAATTATATTAGAAGTGGTGAGTTTGTGAAATATAAATTAAATAGGCTCTCCAATTTCACAAAAAATATAATGAGTAGGCATTGTTCTCCTTGGAGGAGGAACTTGCAATGGCAAAGGTTGTTATATTTGTTGTACAAGCCTATGTGATTGTGCTTGTTACATTCATTGAAAAGTGTGTGGGTTAGGATTAATCTGGATATGCTATGTCACATAAGTAGATGGTATTTATATCATTTATACATGTCTCAATTCTATTACTCCATTCCCAACAATTTTTTAATTTTAGTTAAATTGCCTTGGTTTATCATTGTTATAGGCCTATGCTTTTTATGACACTTGCAATTGGACTTGATGTTGGTTTTGTCCATTTCCTAGATTGATACCTTGATTTTTATTAGATGAGTTAATCTTGATGATCCCTTTATTGATAAGGTCTCACTTGATCAACAAAATTTTATCAATGATCTCCTTAAAGGTATGCACACACTGCAATTACAAATGATAGGATATCTCACTATAAAATTTATTGGTAAAGATAGTGTCTAATTATTTATATGGTAAACTATGGGTGAATAAAATTTAAAGGGATCTCCATTACTATAGATAACTTGAAAAACTCTCACCAGATTTTTGTTTGGCTTTCATCAAGTCAACCAAAGAAAACTCATGTTTGAGATTATATGAAAAGTATTGCACAAACTTGTTTAAAAGATCATCAAAATCAGATATTAAATTCTTAGGTAACTTTAAGAATGAATCCAAAGATTATCCTACTAGAATCCTTAGGAACAACAACAAAATGTAGATGTCACTATATGCCACTGGTTGGCATGTAACAAATAATTTGATTAAATGAGCCTTGGGGTTCCCTTTTCCCTTTTATTTTATCAAATTTTGGTGGTTCGTATGCCGAAGAAAATGGTATCTATAATAACTTCATGTTTAATGGATACAAAAACATGTCATCCAACTTTAAATTTTTAGTTTGTTTCTCAGCTTTGATGGAAATAACTACATCCTTCATTTGTTGTAGTTCTTGGGCTAGGAAACTAGAAGGAACATTGGATTGAGGAAAAACATTGGCCTAAGTAGATGGTTGAGCGATCATAAGTGAAAAAAATTTAATATTGTATGATGGAGGTATGCTAGTTTGGTTGGGAAATAAACCAAGAATACACATGTGTGGATTAGAATGCAATTGTTGAAATTTCGTTTATGGTGTGATATTCTAGTTTGGATTAGGTAGAAAGGTTTGAGTTTGGGGATGTTGTGGTTGGGATGGAAGGATATGGATATATTATACCTACTAGGGTTTAATAGGGACCTATTTTTGACTAATCAGACCTTTTTATTTAAGGTGTAATTATGAAAAAGACCCTATCACTGAACTAGTGGCACAATCTATATAAAAGGCAAAGGTTGCTTGATCATTACTTGAGGAATATTAGAACCTATTTCTTGCATGAATACCTATTTGGAAGTTCATATTTGTTGGAAATTCATAATATATCATTAAACCATATTCATATGTTGTTGATTAGACATCATTTGGTTTTGAATTGGTATATTGGTCTACGAGGAAAGAGGTATGTTCACTGCTACTTAGCAAGTTGGAACATTAGTTGCCTTATGTTGAGGTGGAAATATATTCTAACTCTATTACCTTGTTATGTTGTATTGTGCCTAATTTTTTGAAATATTACTCATTTTATATTGATTAACATTCATCACATTTTATTGTTGAGGCATGACATTGGTTTTTAGTTGACGACCTAATCTTATTAGTTGAGTGCTTGAAGAAGTAGCTAGTTGAGGATTAGTGCTAGTAGTTGGTGACGTTGGGACATATAAACTCCTACTCCTCAATATGGATAAACACTCATGGTATTAACTAAAGGTACACTTATTTATGTATTAGTTATATATGTACTTACACCAATTTAGATTGGATTAGATGTTTCTTCTACATTATCCACTATGTTTTGCTCGATATTTTACGTAGAAGCAGAAGACACTTCTTCAATGGTTGGGGTATGAAACAAGTTATTGGCCAAATTTTTTTTCATGAAGGGGTCTATACCATAATTATCCTGACCAGTCAATTCTATTATCACTCCTATTTAAGGAACTAAATCTATGATAAGCCTATTATATATGGTCATGTAGTTAAAATTACATGCTAGGTTCAAGTATGTTTGATATGTTATCTAAATTTTTAAAAATTGATCCTCCATGAGGTCCTTACCTTTGATAAGCATACTAGGTTTCTGACACAACATTTGAACTAGAGATAATGGATTGCTAGATAAATTATGTTATGAGGCATTTGTATTAGGCTTGATAAATTATTATGGGGGAAGTCTGTTGGAAACTTGGCCCCTACTTCTATAGATATAACAAAAAAAATTACCATTTTACAACAAGTGATGCTCAAAGAGATATGGATCATACATGGATGTTGTAGTAGCATAGTACAGTTGTTGAAGAACTAGTTCCTCAATTATAGGTATCAAAGCTAAATACTACTCTATTTTTTCTTTATCTTGCTTTGAGTATGGAGGCATGTTTACCAAGTGATGAGCCAATGGATCTTGGCTATGTGCACCTACTTGAGTGTTATAAGATGGATACGAATATATCTTATAAGCAACATTGTTTGCATATGGGTCTTACAAAATTTATTCTTATGTGACCACATTACTAAATCCTAGATTATACATGAGGCCATTATGAGTGTAATAATATATGTTAGGATCCATAGTAAATGTTTCAGGACAAGATGGAATAGGGTTCTATAAACTCTAAAAAATGAGATGTATAAAAAGAAGTTCAAACTAGGTCTGACCTGGTCACAAGGACAAATATGTATATCCAAAAATATTGATTCAATGATCTATGATAAAATAAAATAACTTCAAGTACCTAATGTTACATGTCTCACATAAAAATGTCAAGTATATGGATTGAAACTTGAAATGCTAAATTCTATGTCAAAGTGTTTCAAATCAGTCTAATGTAGGAAAAACAAAATTTGCTAGGTCTTTTGGCCAAACACAGTGTCAAAAGCTAGACTCAAACAAATCATGTGTTAGGACTTTTGGCTAAATGGAATCATAAGCTAGACTTTAAAAATGAGATATTTAATCTAACACATTTGGAACACTTCTAACAAAAATTGGGCATTTGACTCTTAGATATGAACTTGATCAATTAGTACGAGGTATGAAATAAAAGGCACATGGGGATAGCTTATTTTCTCCCAAATAATGGCACAAAACAAATTCTTTTGACTGATAATCTAGACAAAGGTGATTGGCATAACCACACTAGACAAAGGATCTTAAAAAAACTTGAAATGGTTATGACTTTGGAACAACTTGAAATCTATGCAAAGAGGTGTATGAAACAAGTTTCAAAAAAATTTGGGTAGCATAACAATGCTAAAATTCTCAAAAATTATGGTAAATGCTTGTTTCAAGGCTCTAAGGAAAAAATGGTTTCAACATGATTTTGGTAGAGTAACACTATCCTCCTTAACTCAAATGACACACACATAAAGTTTTGAAAAATCTCTAAGACATAAGTGGGTTATCAAATGGAACCTAATATAGAAGGTGAAATAGGATGAATAGTACAAAATGTAGCATAGTACTCAAAGCATGAGTGATACATAAAATGACTTGAGTCCTAACAAATGATGATAATGATGTTGAGTCTAAAAATGGCCCTCAATTCAAATTAGGAATTTAACTCAAGTTAAAATAAGTCAAGTACAAAGTGGCAAACCCAATTTAATAAATCAACCTCTAAAACTTGGAAGGGTCTAATTTCAAATTTAAACTATCAACGAGGGACTTAGAAAAATGTGGAAAAAGGTGTAGAATTAAATGGGTAGCATAACTATACCAAATTAGAAGATATGACACAAATTTTATGATGATTTTGAATAAGGAAAAATATGTTTTTCACTTGGGTAGCATAACACATCTTTGTTCAAATAAATTTGGGGACAATGTTTTTGGTTATGTCATTTTTTTTAACACCAAGCTTTGACTTGACATAAAAAGTAAGTCATCTAAGACAAAGACAAATTAACTAACTAATCATCTTAAATATTAAACTAACAAGGTATGGCAAAGTGGGGTTAGCTAAACTAATTTGTTTTTGATTATTTCTAAATGGATCCAATGCACAAGACTTTCACATCAACATGCAAGAGAAGCAACATGTTAATTAGTCCATGGCACTTGGCTTGTTGTAAAAAGTTCTAGCCCTTTTTACAACCACTACATCTATCACTTTCTCAGTGTAGTGGGATGTCCACTGTGCTCATACATCATGGGATTAGCCCCAATGATATGAGATGGTTTAACCACTCAAACCATTAGTCCTAGTGGGGTAATCCCAAGTTATATACCCCCATGAAGAGGGATTGATGACAATGCTGAGAAATGAATTCTCAGGTCAAGGCTTCCCTAAATAACTCATGGGAGGTAATGAAGTCCTCCCTCACAATCCAAGATGCATGAAAAATAAAAGACAAGTAAAAGATCTTTAGAGGTTGTTTCTAGGTCACCCAAGCCATACATGTCTTAGGGAGAGCCTTGAAAACTTATCTTTTATAGCTTTGGACTAAGGCACTTTGCAATGAAGTTGGTGCTTTTGATCCTGAAAGTTCTTTAAAGGGTATGGATGGGATAACATACATGCAGAACCCCTTATTTGATTAAATAAATCTAAGCTAGGTAGCAACGAGAAATAAATTTATAGAAACTTTAAGTTTGTTCAATTTTAAAGAACTAAATAAAATGTGTGGTGATGTTATTTATCCCCTTGGCTTTAAGATGTAAAAATTTACAAAGATTTTACCAAAAATATTATATGAAGCAATAAGTACCTAAGTTCATTTTAAGCCCAAAGTTTGAAGTGTTCAAGACTTAGCATGCTAGATTAATTTTAGATACCAAATTTGAAGTGTGCATGATTTTAACCTAGTTATTTTTAAAACACCAAATTGAAGTGTTTGATTAGTTAAAAACATCTAAATTAACTTCCAAACTACCCTTCAAACCTAAAAAAAAAACATTAGGACTACTTGCTTTGAAGCACTTTTCCAAATAAGATAAACAACCTTACAAAATGAACTCTTGTGTTTCACACAGTTAATCCCATTGTTACACTATATGATCCCACTATTCAGATTGACAATCCTACTATTTGGGACAAAAACATTATTCTAGAACAAAATGCTATTCTAAATGACGATTTCACTATGTAGGGATACAAAAATGTTGTTCTAGAATAAAACATTGTCTAGGCCAATAAAAATGTTATTTAAGGTGATGAATTTGCTACACAAGGTTACAAAAATGTTGTTCTAGACAAAAACACTATTTAGGCTAACAAAAATTATATTCAAGGTGATGATTTCAATATGCAGGGCTATAAAACTGCTATTCTAGATGAAAATAATGTTTAGGCCAATAAAAATGCTATTCAAGGTTACAATTTCATTATGAAGGGCTACAAAAACACTATTTGTGTTGATTAGAGTTTGGATGAAAAAATCATTATTTTGGGAAATGAAATCATTATTTTGGGTAATGAAATCAGTGTTCTACTAGATCATCATTCCATGTAATAATTTTTCTATTCAGGTTAATGATTTCACTAGACATGGTTACAAAAACACTATTAAAATAAAAACACAATTCATGCTAACAAAAACACTGTTCAAGGCTACAAAATCATGACTATGTATACAACAGGATTACAATAGAGAAAAACAAATATGACTCGTAGAAATAAAACCACAACTTCTGGAGAAAATGGATTTTTGGCCAAGTTTTTACCTTCCTTGCTTCCACACTCCAAGTTCTTGCATTGGTTAGCAATTTGCTTGTAGGTGATTTTTGGCCAAATTTTTGAGGATATTATCCCATTGAGCATGCCATTATGTAGACTAATAATTTGACTCAAGATAGGATGGATAATACCATGTTAGCTATAAAATGAAAAAAAATAAAATAAACACACTAACTAGCATAACATCTCTAGGCCTAGTCACTAGGGGGAGCTTAGTGAGGGAAAAATATTTGAAAACACAACTATAAATAGAAATAAATGAGAAATAGATGAACAAAACACAAATTTATTACCAAATCCTTAATTGCTCCAAAAGGCTCATTCTTTGGCTTGCTTAGCTTGTGCTTCAAGATATCTTCATCAATGGAGTGTGATCACCTTCATCTCCTCTTAGAACCTTTGGCTTGTGGCTTGTCTTGGATCAATAAATTGGTATTATAAAACTCAATGGATTTGGAATGATTTAAGAATTATAAATTTACACTATCTAAGCTTAAAGTTCAATAGGTAAGGCCTCCTATTTATAGATTTTTCAAAATGACCACAATGAACCTAAATCGACCATCTCAAGATAAAGATGTGTGACTAAGAATCCATTCAATTCTTGAGATAGTTTAATAAATGCCCTCACAAATATCTGGGATAGAGAGGCATTAAAGAGGCATGGAAGGTATTAATAAGGCATGGGAGGGCTTGATGAGATAATTTATGCATTTATGGCCTACAGATTTCTTTCCAAGAAATGATGTCAATTGATGATGTAGATAATCAATATCAATTTATAAAAGGAAATATTCAAAAATATCCATGGAATTCTTAATTAGGATCATGATTCAAATTAATTATCATTAAACATGATTAGTTAACTTTGGTGCAAATGTTGTCAATTTTTTCATAAATTAATCAAATTAATCAGAATGTCATATTATTGGCTAAAAATTTGACTAGATTAGAATTGGAAGTTGATGTTAGATGTGTTAGATCCATTATCCCATTTAGGATGTTACCAACAAAAAATAAAAAAGGAATGTGTCTTGTGCAAGAAATTTGGTAGAAAAGAAAAATATAGATCACCTAGATATGAAAATTTCATTTTAACTTGAAATGATTTGATCAAAGTTAACTATCTCATAAATTATATTGCCTCATTTAGTGATACTCTGGTCAAAATCAGAACTTGAATATGAGAGGTTCACATCATTTAATGCATTTTAGTGTTTTTAGACCAAATTATGCATTTTGATAAGAATTGGTCAAAATCCTAGTTGAAGGTCATTGGTGGCCACTTTTAGGTGTCTACATCCTTCACTCCCATATTTTTGGATTAGATTTTTCAATTCCACACATTGATGATTAGTATGGCCAATGATTGAACGGAAATAAAAATATGGTATTCCATTTATAGGTAGTATTTTACTACCTAATTTGTGTCTAGTAGAAGGTAGAGAAATCATTTTATGTCCAAGTAACATAGATAATATAGTATTACTAGTAACCTATTCTATTGCGATCTATAGTATTTGGGCAAAATCCTTTTGAGAAGACTCCACATTATTGATATAGTGTACTTACATTTAGACATTATAAGGTTGACTTAGTGATTTTAACTAAGAGTGATGTATGGAATAACCAACATTTACATACCCATATGCTAGTTTTGTTTTGCACTTATTTGCATTTATCTCTATAATTTATACAATTGGGTTTAATTTATATGTATTAGGACCCATATTTTTGAATAGGTTATGTGACAGGTGCTCTAGTGGGTCAAATTTTGAAATTACACATTTTGTTATATGTCATATCATAGGTTTTATCATCATCATTATGATAGTAATCTAAAATATTTCCATCTTTTTTCTTAGTATTGAGCAATAAAGGAAGTTTAAATGATGAGGATTCCTTTATTTTTACTAGCACTTTTGGTAATGGATCTTACTCTTTTTGTATATCTATATGCACTTCAGGATGTTGTGGCATATTTAAATTTTGGGATAAAGGAGTAATTTTACTTAACTCACCTATTTCATACGTATGAATTTTATTAATAGGGATGGATTTTTGGGGTTTTTCTATTGTAGGAATGCCCTTAGTCTTAGCATGTATCATTTTACAAAATTTGAAAGGCTCATCATTGGTGGGCATGGACAATAAGGTCCCTTCATGTATGAATTTTACACATTGATGAATTTTAGATGGGATAAATTTCATTAAATGTATCCAAGGTCTACCCAAAATTAATTTATAATGTAAGGATCGAGTCATGACCTAAAAATTAGTTGAAATGTGTTGGGTCCTAAGGTCACATCTAGTGTACTTTATCTAACTAGAGGTCTGCAATAATTGTCAGACCCTTTTATGTGCATAATAGTCTTTTCAATAAGGCTTGTGTCTATACACATGGTGGTTAAAAATTTCATGCTACAAATGTTAGGCCTGATCCATTATCAATGAACACTCTTTTGATACTTTTCCTTTGTATTATTAATTATATGAACAAAGGAAAATTTTGGTCAATAATATATTTGGATGGTAAATACGTTAGATCAAAGGTGATGATATTTTTATTATTCTTAATATCTTTCATAATATCTAAAAAATAAGTAGGATTAATATCACTTGAACTTGTGTTTCATGTAATACCTTGTATAAGATATCCTTATATATATTAGATTAATTTAAGATCTCAATGATTGAACGTTGTTCATGTGCATTGCTAAATTGGTTAATAATGTCACATCCCTTAGATTTTATTAAAATCCTAGATTTAGGTGGTACTTGTTGTATATTAAAAAGTGGAAGGATGGGTTAATAAACCTTACCTCTTCTAGTAGTAACAACATGTATCATAAAATTTAGTATAAGTCATGTGTGAAAAATGAGTGCAGTATGGTATCTATCATTTGAATAAGATATAGTTAGGATAAATGATCAAGAGAATGTATGTTGGTGTCACAATATTGGCTCTATAGCATTGAAAAATGAATTTTAAAAATAGATAAATTGTTTTGCTTAGTTTAATACCCTATCATTATTAACACATGTTTACTTATAATATTTGAAAAGGTAATTAGTGTAAGAAACCATAATAACAATGACATATGATAATACAAAATGGGTAATAGATTCATCCATATTACAAATATTTTATGATAATTAGGGATAAATAATAATAAAAAATATAAAACCCTAAATGACCTAAGGTTTTATGTTCAAAGATCAAGTTCACCAAATGTTTAACCCTAAAATGTTGATCTAAGGTGATATTATCACTAACCCTAGATTTGAATTATATGTTTATATAGAAATGAAATGGCATAATGATGATAATTAGATCTATAACAATACAATTACATTCTAAACTTATATATAAGCATACACTATATTTATTATGCTGAGATAGTCTAAATATGGAAAGTAAAACTATGCTAGATATATAAATGATAAAGAAGTGATATACTTAGATTATTTTAATTCTAATATAGTTTTGGATCTAGAATAGGTAGAAAGTAAGATGTAAGGATATTCTATAATAGTCACCAAATTATAACTCTAACACTTTTGTCACTCTAGATAATAATGTTAGTCTCATACGATTGCATCAATGATATTGTCTATGTTTGATGCTAGTGTCCTATACATAATACTTGATAGATCATGATGCAACCTCTTGGATGCTTCTAGTTTTTTTTTTACCTTAAATTTAGTGCATTAATATCTATGTCATGGACTATTTCTCCTTTTGAAATTGAAAAACCCTAGTCCTCCATATTCATAATGACCTTGGGAAAATATAGGTTAGTAGGCACATAATGTTGAGTTAACCCCAAAGACCCCACTATTAGAGGGTGATGCCTAAATATATATTACTCTAGAAGAGGGCCTTAAACTCATGTAGTCTTCACATATGTATTGGATTGTGTGTGAATCATACAATATGTGCAAATAAAGTACATCAATGACCTAACTTGTAACTTGGAAAATAAGGCTGTTGAGATGTTCCTTTAGTACTTTAGACTTGTATATGTTTAGTCCCTATGATACATATGGAAATGGAAATAAATATGGAAGATTTTTTCAATTGAAGGCTCTTTTGTTTCAATGTTTAGTGTCTATGCTAGTGCTTGGTTTTCTTATCAAGTGTTTGTACCTCAAAAATCAGCCAAATTGCAAATATTTCAAAATGTATGGTTTGACCTATTTAGCTTCTCTAACCCTTCCATGAGATATTTTTAAAAGGTTTGGTATAAATAAAAATAAAATACCACTCATTAGATATCTTGAAAATACCAATAAAGAACATTTTATATATCATTCAATCAAATATATATCTATGTTATACGTCCCTATTCTTCCATATTTCTATATCTATTGTATGAGTAATCATTATAGGTTTAAAGCATCCAAATAAAAAACCATGATCATAATTTTTCATGTTACAATTTATATCATTATATTCCCTCATATATAACATATTGCACCATTGTACAAACATAATCCCACACTTAAGGGAGAACTACATATGTCTGAGACCGTATTTATAATAGTGGATATTTAGGCAACACACATTAACAAAGGTTTCCTAGAGGTCAGATTGACTTCATGAGACCACTAACCCATTTTTGGTAAGGTGACATAACCTGAGGTGAATAAATAGGGTTTGAGTTATACATAGTCATACAAAGCCTATGCATGTAATCTATATACACCAACATTAAGGCAAAACAAAAATCTAATAGGAAAAAGTGGTCGCTTATCAATATAAAAAATATTTTATATAAAATATAAGAATCAAGCCATAGATAGAAGTATCAACACAAGTGTCCATAAGTCGATGCTAATGTTCAAGCCCCTAGAACTAATATTATTAGAATGTGAGAGATAGATCCTAAGCATCAATAGACTTGTTATTAAACCAATACATGTTAGATTCACCTATACATTTGACAATAAGATAAGTATTATCCCTTATTCATGTTATAGTTTTTTTAATATCAATTGGCATTGTAATTTCAAAATTTGGTAATTTTGTAGATTTAATATATTATATTATATAAACTAGTTTTATGGGCCTATTGTAGAATAGTATTATTAATACATTTGATTAGGATATTATACCCATTTAATACTAACATCCATTATTAAAAGGGTTAACCACCTATATCTTGGGTGTTCATTCCAAAAGGAACATTTATATCATTATCTTCATAATGATTAATAACAATGTCAAAAGCAATATGCTACTTACATGTCATATCCCAAATTTAAATTCATAAAAATTTCAAAGTTTTTGTTCCCACATGGATACATTAGGTGGTTTAAGATATTTTAGAACACAATTATCAAACTTTTTAAAAATCCAAAAACTTTTATTCATGTGTTTTGCTTTTATCCCAATGATCACATTGGTCCAAAGTGTTAAGGTCTAGAACTTGACAAATTTTTTGTAAAATACAAATACAAATTTGGAAAGGTATCAACATCCCCTCAAGTACATGACTATAAAGTTTTTCCTCCTCACATTTTTTGGGTTATCCAATTCTCCAAATATTTTATTCATTTTGAAAAAAATATCTTTTCATGTCCTTATACATGTTACATTGAAGACATTTTCATGTCGAATAAACCATAACTTTGGCATTAAAATAACTAGGCCTCATAAGTGCACTAGGCATGATTATTTTCCTTGCATTTTGAGGTCTTCCAAGTTACAAAATATGGGATTCCTTTCTATATGTGTGTGTGTGTGTGTGTGTGTGTGTGTGTGTGTGTGTGTGTGTGTGTGAGAGAGAGAGAGAGAGAGAGAGAGAGAGAGAGAGAGAGAGAGAGAGAGAGAGAGAGAGAGAGAGAGAGAGAGAGAGAGAGAGAGAGAGAGAGAGAGAGAGAGAGAGAGAGAGAGAGAGAGAGAGAGAGAGAGAGAGAGAGAGTTTTTCTACATTTTTCACTTAATAATTTTGGAAAAATTGAAAATCTACATTAGTATCGACACCAACTTGAGTGTGATACAAGAAATATTTTTATATTATATAATATATTTCATATCCAAACTCTATTTTACCTCCCATTAAAAGAGTTATAAAGTTATAGTCCAAATTATCATGATTTGTTTGTCTTAAAGTCCTAAACATCATAATTTTTTGTAAAATCCAAATGGAAAAATTAGGTCTCATTCACACCTCAAGTGTGGGGCAAGTGTAACTCTTCTATTTTGTCATATATTTCACATTTGAAATATATTTTTCCTATTGTTTGAATTGTTGGTATGATATTTTCATAAAATAATATTGTTAAAAATTCTTAGAGTCCAAAAATTTATATCTTTTGTATGAAATATAAATGAATAAATTAAGTGTTATTTGCACCTCAAGTGCAAGAGAAGTTCAATTTTTTTTTGCTTTGTCATATATTTCACATCTAGACTTATTTTTTAATCCCATTTAAAGCATTGGAAACCTATCATCCCAAAGATACAATTTTATAAAGTGTCATTATTTCAAACTTCATAGATTTTGTGCAAAATTGAGATGACTAAACTAGGTACCATTCACACTTCATGTATATGATGGGTGTGACTATTTTATTTTATCATATATTTAACATTTACACTTCATTTTGAATATAGTTTAAATCAATGGAAAATATTAATCACATGGATCATCTTTCTTTAAAGTTTCTGAGCCAGAACCTCATATATTTTATGTGAAACAGAAACAAAGAAATCATGTGTCATTCAAGCCTCAAGTGCAAGACAAGTGGAATTGTTTTGTCATATATTTCACATCTAGACTTAATTTTAGCTCTCATTAAAAGTGTTTGAAATCTCTCATCTAAAGGGTCATATTTTCATAAAGTATCATATCCCTAATCTTCATATATTTTGTGTAAAATCCAAATGGATAGATTACGTACCATTCACATCTCAAGTGCATGACATGTGAAATTATTCCATTTTTTCATATATTTCACATCCATATTTAATTTTTTTTTCCCAATTGAAGAGTTGAAAATTTATCATTCCAAGGATCACTTTTTTCTAAAGTCTCAAAGTCTTAAAATTCATACATTTTGTATACAATCCAAATGAAGCAATCAGGTGCCATTTGTACCTCAAGTGCCTAGTAGGTAGAATTATTTTATTTTGTCATATTTTTTACATTATAAGTCTACTTTTTCTCTAATTGTAGTGTTGGAAATATATTATAACAAGGATAATATTTGTATAAATTATCAAAAATCCAAAATTGATAGATTTTGTGTAAACCCAAATAGAGATATATAATTTTAGAGTCATGTGTCCATCCCTCATGGGCACACTAGACATGTTTCTTCACTTCACACAAAATATAAATTTTTTAAAATCCAAATTTTATGACTCCCATATATTGTGCTTATTTTAAGGATCATCTCTATCTAAAGTGTCAATGTTTGAAAATTGATAGATATGATGTAAAATCCAAAAAGAGATCCAAAATAAGCATGCCCTAGAAGTTGTCCTAGCCTAAATTCACAACCATGAAAATAATGTCGGGAATTTCAAGCTTAAAAAATACTTAACCCTAATATGTAAATATGGGTGAATCTATGGTTAAATGGGTATAGATATCATAGAGCACAATAATGGTAGACTATCTCTAAAGCAAGCCAATTATTTGTGAAACTTAGATAGAACATATAACAGATTTATTATGCTAAGATGATAAAGATAAAAGGTAAAACTATGATATATATTGAAATAATAATGAAAAAAATATGATTATTTGGTTCTAATGTTAATTCATAAATGGAACTAGAACAGGAAAAAAGTAGTCTAGATATAGATTTTATAATAGTCACCTGATCTTATAAATTGTACCTTTATAATTATGAACACTTACATCAACTTAGGATGGTTTCATTGGTACTACTTATTTGGACATAGGTGTCTAGTATTAAATACCTACTAAAATTGGATGTGACTACCTAGATGCTTCTAGATTCTATGTCACCTTTACTCTTGTGAATTTAGATTTGGGTCGTGGATTGTTACTCCTTATCAAATAGCGAAACCCTAATTATTCATATTCATAGTGGCTATGGAAAAAATGGGTTAGTTGACACACAATGTGAAACTTCTTTAAATACCCCTATATCGGTGTGAACTACATACATATCCAATACTCTGAAGAGGGCATCATACTTATGTAGTTTTCCCCTACATGTTCACTTGTGTATTAATCATGTAATGTGTGATAAGTATGTATAAAAGTGACCTATATTGTAACTTTTAAAATATTTATATTCATTAATTTAGACATGTGTGTGTGTGTGTGTGTGTGTGTGTGTGTGTGTGTGTGTGTGTGTGTGTGTGTGTGTTTTACCTATGAATGATATGCAAATAAGAGAATATATTGAATCTTTTCTCACTTGAGTGCTTGATATAATGCTTTTGGTAAGTTACCTTATGAATTATAGGTTTTTTATAGGTTTAAAATGAATGAGGATTGATCTTATATTATACCGATACCTTTGGTTAATATATCACATTAAATAACTTATGCCAACCATAGTAATATGCTTCATTTTCAAATTCTATGACTTTAGGGCAATGGAAAGTTGCGTTGGGGTAGGACACTTGTGTTGACATATGTGTTTGACTTAGACACAAGTGTCTAGGAAATTTAAAAAGAGGTGAAGGTATAGATTTTTTAGAGATGGAATATAACAAGGTATTTATAATTTTGGGCATGATAGAAGTCATGGTTCATTAGAGTAACATTATTCAAACTAAGAGATAAGTAATTAGACATTAAGAGATAGTATATGTGAGTGTTTTGGTAGTTAAAATGTCTATAAGTTGAAGGTACATCCATGATATATATTTTACAAGTGTAAAAGTATAAGGTGATATATAAATTACAAATAGTGTCTACATTTTACCCCCTTTAATCTAGTAATGAAATTGTTAGTTTAAAGAATAAAAAATACATACCTAATTGTGTATAACACACCTTACATTTACTTGAGTCTAGGGTGAGTGATTTGATGGTGATTAACATAAAAATAAGAGAATGTTATAGTATATAATTATTTTATATAATATAAAATTTAAGAAATTTAAAATATTGAAATTGAAATAGAGTAAGGTTTAGGAGTACATGTGTGTATTGATGCAACTATCTTGCCTTTTGGCAGTTTGATTTGAAAATATACATACTCATTTATCACTAGTGATGAGATTAAGACATATATAAAATATATAAAGTGCGTATATATAAAGATAAATATAGATATTGGATGACACGTGCCTCCAACCTTAGACAAAATATGAGTTGCCACTTGATAGTTGAGATTAGATCATCTATGCAATCCAACCATACTTATAACCTAGTGAATGCACATGAACCAAGTTATATCAAACTATAAAACTAATTGGGTTGGATGATGTAATCAAGTCCAACCTATAAACTTGGAAAGATCAAGAAATTTAATCATCTCGACCATACCAAAAAATGAGACAACTACTATAGTAGATTGACTTAATATAGTCCATAAAATTCCAACTTGGTGGGTGATGATAGTCCCTAAAATATTTTAAAATATAAATCTGATTTTATTTTGTAATATTATGTACACATTTCATAACATATACACCTTAGATATAACTCATAATGAAATTGTGTATAACAATTATAGCAATTCATAGAATTATACCGTAAATATGTTCCTAAATCATATAAGTGTGTAATTTGGTTAGTCTAAAAATGTGTAAGTGTAAAGAAAATGTTTGAAAAACATTCCAAAAATATAATATAAAACTAAAAACTGGTGTAAGTGTGGATACCATGTTTCCAAAACATTCCTCCACTAAATCTAAATTTGAGAACTGGTGTAAGTGACAATATGGACGACATGTTTCCAAAACATTCCCCCACTATGATTTGGGCATGATAAATATTGAATAAGTGTGCATAACATGTTTGAAAAACATTCCCCCACTAAATATAAAACTATGAAAATGTGAATAACTTATTTTTAGAACATGCTCCCACTGTAATCTAAATCTATGAAGCAATGTGGAAGTCATGCCTCCATGACATGTCACCACTAATATTCCCCCCATTTGAAGTGATGTAAAGTATTAAATGGTAGTTATTCTACCTCAGAAAGGATAATATAAACATTTAAATTATGAATGTACCATGTAACATATAGAGATAACATGTTTAAGTAGATATATCATTGAAGCATGAAGAATATGATCACACCAAGTCCTAAGATGCATGATGTAGATCATGAAATGTCTATATAATAATAATAAAGGATCAAGTAAATAAATCACACATAAAAGAGCACTAAAAACTCAAATCAATATACAAAGGTCCAAGGAGACCACAAACAAGGGTCATGTTCAAATGCCACACAATCAAAAGAACATGACTTAGTCAAATTTCCACAAAGCAAGAAATGACATATTCAAATTTAAAAGAGGCAAAAAAAGGCACATGGGCCATGGACAATGGATAATATTCAAATGATCAAACAAACAAGATAATAACAAGTAAATACACTCAATTAAGTGCATAATTAAAAGTATAATCAACCAACACAAACATAACATACTATTCCCTAGACATATGTGTTAGCAAAAAATGTTAAGTAAACAGAATATCAAGTAAAATGTGAAAGATATAGGCATGGATAAAGTCATGTGTAATTAAATATATGAGATCAAAAATTATAACATAAAGTGACCATATAATGATATAACATTTATGTATTGTGATCATAAAGGTGGATACCCCCAACATCTTGGTGATGTGAGTAGAGGGAAATCCCAAAATCTAAAAGTGCATACATCATGTTTTTGTGTATACTTGTATCACACTTAATATATTTATTAAAAAAATGTATATAGAGAGAATAATAATATTCCATCTACTAACATGGAACAAACATGTATGATAAGGAGCTAATAGGATATGTAAATGCTGAAAATATTTTTAGATTTTTTATTTTTTTCATTTTTTTGGTATTTTTGAAATAAATGAAAGGAAAATACTATCCTGTGATCACATTAAAAGTATGGTCATAGGTATCTTCCCACTATGAACCTAATACAATAAAATAATGTTATTTCTAATGAGAATGTATAGGTGTAATATTTGTCATTATAGTATCTTTGATGTCCTACGTATGTAAAATATGAATTTGTGGTTTTGAAGCATAGATAATAGGAGTAGGGGTTCATTGAACCCATCATTGAATGATATATGATTTTTTGGACCAATAGTAATAGGAATGTGTAGGTTCTATATATTTTTGAATATGGTCCATAGTATAAAATATTTTAATTTAATTAAATTTAAATTTTAGTGGTAATGAAGTAATCATCATATATAATGAAATCAAGTTGGAAATAAAAAATATCAACTATAATGATTAAGTGGTAATGTAACTTTTGGTTTTTCTTTTAGAATATGTTCTATGTCCTTTACCTTTAATGATATTCTATTAATTGTATCAGTGTGCACCTCAGATGTTAATACGCTTATGAATATCCTAAGCTACATGGTTTTCCTTGTTATCTATATTTGGTTCTATAATTTATGGAGATGGATTAAACCAATATGTACTAGGTTCTATATGTATAAATAAATCATTGGTAAGGTATTGTTTTATTCATTTTAGGAAATTAAGTGTTCTATTCCTAAGTAAATAAAATGTCTACAAAATATAAATTAGTAAATAGATATTCTTTAATTAACCTACTAATTTGTGTAAATAGATAGTATTTTATCTTTTTCTAAATATAGCAGTATATGAGAGAAATTAGAAATTAACTTATTGTAGCTGATCTGAACTGAGACAGAGTCTGATACTAAAGGAGTAAGACTAGAACATAGGCTAGAATGGGTTCCTAATATTATTTTTTGAGCTATACAAGAGTGTTGAAAGTGGACACCCTATTTTTTAGTTCTATAGTCCTATTCTAGCACTATTTTATTGAGGCTAAAATCTTTCTAGGTTTTGTTTGATAGGTCTGTGTTACCTTGTTTATGAAATTTTGAAGCCTAGAAGCCTATGGAGCTTGTTGTGTGTTTTATTGAATATTTTAAACCTTAGGAGCTCCTAGTGATTGAACTTGAATTTAAAACTTATGGAAAGAAGATAAGGGGTTAGTGTGTAAAAGATACACTAGATGCTCTTCAAACCTCATGTGTAGGAATGCTTCCTACATACCAATACTCTAAAGAGGGATCAAGCTAATGTATTTCTCCCATTTAAGTGTTTTGGTGCAATAATATGTGATGTATGAAACTAAATGTGAAACTAGATGTAATTTTGATGAGCAGGGACTGGTATGAGTGTTTGGATAGGATTGAAATGATATTGGAAGGATATATGTAGAGGAATATGGGAAGAGGTGACTGAGTGTCCTTGTTTGTATTCTTGATTCCTTTTATCTAAATGAGTGCCAACCCTTCTAAATGGAATTTGAATTACCTTTTATAGGGTAATTAATGATCATGGGTTAAATTAATTTGAATTATGCCAAAAAGGAAAAGGAAAAGGATCCGAAATAATTTTACCATTAGGAGCAATTTTGAACTTGGAAAATAACACCAAAATTAAGACACCCTAGGTTTTAATTCTCCTATCCAAGTTGGTTGTTATTTTCCTAAGGGGATAAGACATAGGGGAAAGATCTGGGTTTGAGAGGGCTAACTGAGTCTCAGATAACTTATTCTAGAAAGTTATGGATCTTTGGGAATCAATGAAATACTAATGGAGAATGGTTTGTGTGAGCAAGAAAGAGGACCTATAGGTTGGGTTATATTAGCCATACCTAAGTCATCTAATTTCACATTTTATATGACTTAATTTGTTCCCCCCTTAATTCTAGTGATGTATGAAAGTGAAATACTAAGATAAAGGAAAAATATAAATCCCACAGGAACTTACTTATAAGGGAGAATCTCACAAAGTTGTGTGATGCTAGATGTGCATAGAGAGATCAAACTGTGAAGTGTGAATCTACAAATGAAAACATAAAGTATATCAGTTTTTACTAGATATGCTATATCTAAAATAAGAATTTACAAATCTTAGAGAAAGATAAAGGAATGAATACACCTCATCTGTTATGCAACCCAATATGAAACCTATTATGATGCTAGATTATGCTGAGTATGTGTTGAATCAAGAATATTATCATGAACAAAGTTGATTGATCAATTCCCTATAATGGGGCTCAAGAATTTAAAGTCTATGCATTTGGCTCCATCTTCACCAACTAAGTGATGTTAACAAATCATGTGTGTGATAATCGATGTTTGGACTATATGTCTAATCCCTTTGAATAAGTGGTTCAAGAATACAAATGCTGGCCCTTTGGCTCCGTTGTTGCCCCCATGAAGTGAATCTATGAAGTGATAATAGTATATAATGAATTTAATATGAGACGGCTCATGGATCTCATGAATATTCTATAAATCTAACAATGTGGCATAGATATCCAAATGTGTACTAGAAACTAGGCCACTCTTGGCCATTTCAAAAGATGAAGGTTAGGCTTGTATGAAATCCACTCCAAACTGATGTACTAGGCTTATATGAAAGCCAACTTGAGAACTTAGGTACTAAAAAGGCTAAAATTTATGAAATTTGAAGTTGAATTTGATTCCAACCACCTACAAATGGAGTAAGGAACACAAATGTTGAGAATGCTTGGAATAAATTAAAACTCATAAATAAAAGAAGACCAATGTGCCATGTACATTAACCCCAATTAATGATGTCTAGAACATGGATTCTAATCTATAATTTATGCCAACTACCTAATTTTAAATATAAGTGAGAATCATCATGTCATGTATGATAACCCCCTATATCTAGGAAAATTATCCTAAAACTATTGAATCTGACTAATTTAAAAGTGCAAAAAAGTCTCTAAACTAAACTTTTTGCCTATTTTTGGAAACCTTGAGTATTTTTATATCTGGATAGGAGTATTAAAATATCAACACCCTTATTTTTATCATTCCTATCCATATTTGATGTTATTTTTTGGTGTAAAAACTAACTGTTGATATGAAACTATCACTATTTTTTGTTCTGATTTGACTAGATTGACCTTTAGATTTTGTGCTGAGTGTTCTAAATACTATTGTTTTGACTACTAGGAGGTTTGGTCTCTATGATAAAAACCTTGTTTGATTACCCCCTCTTCTAAGGTTAGGAATGATAAACTTTCAACGACTGCCCTTAGAAGAAAAGAGTCCTACAAGTGTGTTAAGCTAAAAATATATATGATATAACATTTGATATTTGACAATATGTTTCAATATATAACAATGTTTGTATTGTGACATTTTTAGATGAATAGTGGTATGCCTAGATATATATAACAATGTGAAATCATGCATAAATATCTAAAATGGAAATTTTAGATGTTTTTAGTTGTTAGTTGGAGGGATGGAGCATGATGTCCATCATGGAATCCAAGAAAGCAAGGTAAATGCATGATATGGATCATGACATTGCACACAATGAGAAGTAAACAAATAATCAAGAAAGAATAAAGAAGTGTAAAAGGCTGGCTAAGGGGCTGTGCAAAAAAGGTACATGTAAACATGTCATGCAAACTAGAAGACAAGAATGGAAGTCATGTTCAAATGCCACATACACATAAAAGTGAATAAGCAAAGTTGGAACATGGGCCACATTCACACAAAAGAGTAAAAACAAAGGACATTGGAAAATTTCCTAAGGCACACACATGAATATAATAAAAGGACATTGAAAAATGTCCTAAGGTACAAGTAGGAGATAAGATGGAATTGAAAATGTAATCACATAAACTATGCTAAGCAAGCACAAAAAGCATATAAGAATTGGAAAGATACAAGAACATCTAACTAATCAAATCAAATGTGAGAGTATGAGAAACGTGTTTAGTACAAGATTAGTTATATGATAAGAAATACACAAGTGCTAGATACTAGTGTAATGTTGATATAGTATTCTATGTGAGCTATACATTAATATACGTCAGCATGATAACTTAGAGTGTGTGGTGTAGGAATGACACAACTTAGATGGTTTAGTCATGTAGAAGATGCCCTCAATGGGTGTGTATAATAATGTATGTCTCTAATGTATAAGTAGGATTTCCCCCTCTAAGGGTATATTAAAGTAATCACGTAGCTGTATGTTACTACACACACTCAAGGAAGATCAAGTGAAGCATGGTAATATAGAAAATTGACATACAATAGCATGAAATAGTAAATGTAAGTCCTAGCATGATATTAGTAATGTAATCCATGGATTATACATATAATCAAAATGTTTTTGGCATTTTTGATATATTTGAATGTTTTTGTATTTTGAAATTTTGTATTGTTTTGTATTTTTTGGAATATTTGAACTATGTAAAATCAAGTAGGAAAGACTATGTATAAGAAATTAAAAATAAACTATGCACAATCAAGAAAAAGGAAGCTATGTACAAGTAATATTGTGAAGAAATGATACTAATTGATGAGTCTCATGGGAGACTCCTTATCATGTTGTCATGCATCGAGAAGAAGGATTGTGCATGATCATGAAGCATGATGGAAATGTTGAGACTGTGGCTCTGAAAGCTGTATATGTTGTAAATGCTCTAAAATATCTATAGTGGAAACCAACTATGGGATCCCCTTATAATTTTGAGAAGTAAATGCAACTTTAGGGCTCTTAGGGACCCATCTAATCGCAGGAAAACCTCTTTGAACATGTACTTTATGTGTTAATGGATTATATCTCAATGAGACTGTCCTGGGTGTGAATATGGTAACTAGAAGCTATCTATAATTTTGAATCTATGTATGTGTATGAACTCTTTGTGCTGGTGATGAAGGTCTCAATTGTGGTTTAATTTAGACTTGAGGAAAAACTATAATAGGTGGAGGAGCTAAAAATAGATTAGAAGGGGTGATAGCCTGAGTGACAAAGATATAATCATGGGTGTAATCAACTTGCCTATCTTCATAAACTTGGGTGACAATATGTACTAAATAATCTAATACAGGCATGGAGATGATAGTAGTTATGGGATAAAATCTAGGTGAACCAAGTTTGAAGAAAGGAGGGATAAATATAACTACTAGTGTTTTCTTTTGTCATTTAGTGATAGGGAGATACTTAAAAGTAGCCTAATAGTTAGATACATCAAAGTAGAAACCATGTATATCAATATGATTATAGAGATCATTCCACATGATAGATAGAAAACAAGGAATAAAGAGCATGTAATTATGCACTAATGCATAGAAAACTTTGGTATGTGATATGACATTTGTAATGTGTTTAGCATGATAAATTTGATAATTTTTCCACATGAGAGATAGAGAGTAAGAGATATAAATAATTAATTTGTGCATGAATGCATACAAAACTTTGGCATATTCTCTGACATTTGTAATATGTTTAGCATGATAATATTAAATACTTTTCTACATGAGAAATAGGAAGTAAAGGGTAGAGATCATGAAATTGTGATTGAATTCATAAAGAGCTTTGACTTGTAACATAATATTGCTAACATGTTTAGCATAAGAAACTTGAAAAATGTTCCATATGAGAGATAGAGAGTATGCAAAAATAATATTGAAATATTGTGTCATTTTAGCAATATATGTTGGAATGTCATCCCTTATTATGAAAATTAAGCATGAAATACAGAGGATGAAACTTTGTACTATCATATGATAGACTTCATCATTCATGTACATGATAGAGCCCATTATGGTTTCCTTATTATTTACAAGAAATGTAAGAAAGGTTTGTAAATAAGTGAACATCATTTTGGAAATTTGATTATAAGTGTAAGGTGATTCCTCAAGAAGTGAAGTAGGAGCTAGTACATGCAACTAAGGATTTTTCAAAAATATTTGTGCAAAATATTATGAATTTTTGAAATTAAAATTGAATTTTTAGTTTGATATGCAATCTAATTTTTTTTTTGGAAAAGTACTAGAAAATAACTGAGATTGTATTTGATGCAACTAGGGTTTTGAAATATATTTTTTAAATTACTACACTAATTTGAAAAAAATAGAGAAAATTTGTAGATTTAATCTTGAAAAATTTAGGAAAAATCTAAAAATATTCCTAAAATTAGAAATATATTTTTCCTAGTGTTTTGAATGTGTTAGGATGCAAAAGGGACCTAGTATGTGAAAATTAGGGTTTGAAAAAAATGTGTGATATTTTGAAATTAATTGATAGATTTGTGATTTTTAAATTTAGGAAAAATTAGGAAATTATGGAAAAAATTAGAAATAATTATCCCTATCATTCTTAGGGTTTTTGTGTGAAAATTTGAATCATGTTGGGTTCACCAAATATTTTATTATTTATAGTAAATTAAGTGTTTTATTCCTAAGTAAATAAATAGTCTGAGAAATGTAAATTAGTAAATAGAGATGATTAAATTAACCTAATAATTTATGTAAATAGATAGTATTTTATCTTTCTATAAATATAGAAGTATATGAGAGAAATTAGAATAACTTATTTTAGTTGATCTAGACTGAAACAAAGTTTGATACTGGAGAAGGATTGGAAAATAGATTGGAATAAGTTCCTAAACTTCATTTTAAAGTTTGATAGGAGCATCAAAAGTTGACACCCTACTATCCAGTACTATAATCCTATTCTAGCATACTTTTGTTGAGGTTGAAATCTTTTTGGGTTCTATTTGGTAGGTATGTGTTACCCTATTTATGAAATTTTGAGGCCTAAAAGCCTACAAATCTCACTATGTGTTTGATTCAGTATTTAAAACCCTTAGGATCTCCTAGTGTTTGAACTTGAATTAAAACATAGGGAAATAAGAGAAGGGGTTAGTGTGTAAAACATATGCTGGACATGCTTCACACCTCATGTGTGGGCACACTGTCTACATACCAATACTCTAAAGAGGGATAAAACTAATGTAGTTCTCAAGTTGAAGTGTTTTGGTGTAATAATATGTTATGTATTGAACTAAATGTGAAATTGGATGTACTTTGGATGACTAGGGAGTATTATGAGTGTTTTAATAGGCTTAAAATGATCTTT
Organism: Torreya grandis; assembly: GCA_037957365.1. Classification (NCBI taxonomy): domain Eukaryota; kingdom Viridiplantae; phylum Streptophyta; class Pinopsida; order Cupressales; family Taxaceae; genus Torreya; species Torreya grandis. The sequence goes on from JARHVA010004294.1 coordinate 515,754, forward strand.
GAAGGATTTATATAGATAATAAGGAAGAGTGCTTGAGTGTACTTTCTTGTTCTTGCTCTATTTTATGTAAATGAGTGCCAACTCTTATAAATGGAATTTTAATGGCATTTTATAGTGTAATTAATGATCATGGGTTAAATGAATTCACATTAGGCTAACAAGGAAAAGGATAAGGATCCTAATGAATCTGACCGTTAGGAGTGATTTTGAACTTGGACAATAGCACCAAAATTAGGGCACCTTAGGTTTTAGTGATCTTGTCTAAGTTAGGCACTATTATCCTAAGGGGATGAGACCTAGGGGGATAGATATATGTCTGAGAGGGTTGCTTGGGTCTCAAAGAGCTTAGTCTAGAAAACTATGGATGACTAGGAATCATTGAAATACTATTTGGCACTATAATCCTATTCCCACATTGTTGTCTTGAGGCTAAAATATTTTTGGGTTCTATCCGGTAGGTCTGTGTTACCCTATTTGTGAAATTTTGAGGACTAAAAGCCTACATATCTCATGATGTGTTTGATTCAATATTTAAAACCCTTAGGATCTCCTAGTGCTTGAATGAGCATCAAAGGTGGACACCCTAGTATCCATCACTATAATCCTATTCTATAATTATTTTCCTAAGGCTAAAAGATTTTTGGGTTCTATCTGATAGGTCTATGTTACCCTATTTGTGAAATTTTTAGGCCTAAAAGCCTACAGATCTCACTATGTGTTTGATTCAATATTTAAAACCCTTAATAGCTCTTAGTTCTTTAACTTGAATCAAAAAATAGGGAAAGAAGAGAAGGGGTTAATGTGTAAAATATATGCTAGACACACTTCACACCTCATGTGTGGGCACACTACCTACATACCAATACTCTAAAGAGGGATCAAGCTAATGTAGTTCTCCCATTGAAGTCTTTTGGTGTAATAATATGTGATGTATGGAACTAAATGTGAAATTGGATGTACATTGGATGACCAAGGACTATTATGAGTGTTTGAATATGCTTGAAATGATCTTAGAAGGCTTTATGTAGAGAATAGGGAAGAGTGCTTGAGTGTACTTGATTATATTCTTGCTTTCTTTTCTCTACATGAGTGCCAACCCTTCTAAATTGACTTTGAATGGCCTTTTATAAGGTAATTAATGATCATGGGTTAAATGAATTCACATTAGGCTGACAAGGAAAATGACAAGGATCCTAAATAATCTAACTGTTAGGAGTAATTTTGAACTTGGACAATAGCGCAAAAATTAGGACACCCTAGGTTTAGTTCTCTTATCTAAGCTAGGCACTATTATCCTAAGAGGATGAGACCTAGGGGTATAGATTTGTGTCTGAGAGGGATTCATGGGTCTCAAATAGCTTAGTCTAGAAAGTTATGGATGACTAGGAATCATTGAAATACTAATAGAGAAGGGTTGTGTGAGCAAGAAAGAGGACTTATAGGTTGGGTACTATTAGCCATGCCTAAGTCATCTAAATTCACATTTTATATTACTACAGGTATGGAGTGGATCAAAATGAAGGTTTCTCAATTGTTTATCTACCATATTGATATTAGGAATAGTATCACCATTATCATAATAATTTTGGATTATTCTTTCTTATTGTTCATTATTGATCAACAAGGGATCTCACATGGTTTAGTTTATAGTGGTTTAAATATCACTAGTACCTTTAAAAATGGTATTTTATCTAATTTGTTCATTTGACCCTTATCTTGCTTTTAATTATGTTTTGGTAACCATAATTTTTTGTTTTGGCACTTGTGTTTTAGGATAAGTACTCATAATGTTAGTGGTTTGCTTGAGTGATGTATCAATGATAATATTACCACTATTTTAAGACATTGAATTTTAATTTTTACTAAAAAATAAAAAATTTGTATGATTCCCATGAATTCTATGATATTCATAAGAGTACTTGGATCTATTTATAGGATGTATAGGAGGTAATTGAATCACTTTTTTTAGAATCATTTCTCTTAGGATTTTTATTGGGATATTAGTAACTTTTTTGTTACTTTTTGAATAGGATTATATTTTAGAATTTAATTTGGATAAGAAACCTTGTTTGGTAACACAATGGTAGATGAAGATGTAAGCACATTATTAACGCTAGCATGTTTTATATTCTTCATGTATGTAATCTAATTTTGTAATTCTCTTATTATCTTATTTATATTGGTGATATAATCTTTTAGGGCTTCACAAGCACAAACCCTAGGCATTTTAGATTGATTACCTTCATTTGAAACTATATGATGGACCACGTTACTGATTAGATAAGTGATAGCATATACCCAATTAGAGGGATAAATGCTATCACCCTCCTTAAGGATATGAGGAAGAAGAAGATCTTTCTTAGCCATACTTAATATAATGCTTTTGGTAAGTTGCCTTGTGAATTTATAGGATTTTCCTAGGTTTTTAATGAATGAGGTTTTATATTATATTTATAACAACCCCTTTGGATAATATCCTATACAAAAACACTTAGAATAACCATAAGAATGTGTTTCATTTGAAAATTAGATGACTTTAGGGAACTGAACACTTGTGTTGGCTAGGACACTTGTATTGATGTATGCATCTGGCTAGGATGTAGGTGTCTGAGTAGTTAAAAAATAGGTGCAAGTCCAAAAATTATAGATATGGAGGATAAGCAATTTCATAACATTTTGGTCATGATAGAAGGCCTGGGTCATCAAAATAACATTGTTCAAATTAAGAGATAAGTAATTAAGCATAAAGAGATAGTGTATGTAAGAATTTTGGTAGTAGGAAAGGTCTATAAGCTAAAGGTACATCCTTGATATGTATTTTTGAAGTGTACAATACTAAGGTGATATATAAATCATAAATAGTGTCTACAAAAACAAGCCAAAATACATAGGGAAATTACAAGTTCTTATTTTTTTCCATATCTTTCGCATTTAGACTTCAATTTCTCTTATTTGAAGTGTTGGAAATATCTTCCAATGATAAATATAATGATTTGAAATATTTGATCCTCAGATATTTTTTTTGGATGGACTACAAATAGGGATAATTATTTTTTGATAATATCTCACGAGTGTACTAGATGCAATTTCTCCATTTTATCATATCTTTCACAATCTAGAATCCATTTTAGCTTCCAGTGAAATTATTGGAAATATATTTAATTAAGTAAAATAATGTGAAGTATTTTATCCTCATATACATTTGTAGATGGGCTCACTTTTTGGTTTCATCCAGATTTCCCTTTACAATACCTAGTTTCAAATATTAGTGTATGACACATACATGGTGGGACTAAGAATAAGTATTCATACTATTTCAATACTCTACCACTCAATGGTTAAAACTTTGTGGTCATGATACATGTTTTATTTAGGTCAATATATTATTATTTTTGTAATTTTTAAGTCAATTTATTAAAAAAATGAAATATGAATATAAAAATAGAATATGAATCTTGGAAAGAGTAGTTAAAAGAATATGAAAGATTAGTTCCATCCTCCATGTGTTATAAATATGAGAGATTACCATTTTAAAAATGAATTTTATTTATTTCAATCTCTTTGGGAAGGGTTGGATGAAACTTTGTGTGTGCTATGTGATTTTATAGATTTGTTAATGGAGTATAAGCAAATTAGTGAAATCATTTATTCATTTTATACATGCTCTTGTTTATTGAATTTTTGTTTTCATAGTTATGGATGCTATTAAAAATTTTCCATTTTCATATTTATGTGAAACTCATGATGTTTTATAACTTTATATTGAAATTGACATGTATAGGATTATACCACATGTACCAATACGAGTTTGAAGGAGATTTTTCATTTCAAAAAAATATTTTTGTTCCCATTAGATCTTTTGCTCCTATTTATATTTTCATATGAGTGTTTATATCCATTGGTGAAACTCTCAAATAAAAATAAAAATTACCATCCGAGTGGTGATTTATGCAACTTTTACAAAATTGTGTCATTACCAATTGGGTGAGTAAATAAAATCTAAGAAACACATAATTAACCTAAAATTTTCTCAACAATTTTTAGCAAATCTGCTAAGGATTTTAATGGTGAATTTGGTTTGTAAAATATGAATGGAATATTCCATTTTAAATTAATATTTGTGAATTTATTGAAATGAAACCTATAAATGATGAATCACCACCCATACTTTTGACATTTTGAATTTTTTAATTGCTTCCCAAAGTCTAATTTATGGTTACAAACATTGATAGTATAAAGAGAATCCAGATGATACAAAAATATGCCCACCTTGTCAATAGTTTATTTAAAGGAATAAAATAAGAGGATAAAGATAATATTATCATGAATCAATTCTAACCAATGCTTGAAGAGATTCTAGAAAATGAAGGTGATATTATAAAATCACTATGGAGACACCTCAAAATAATCCATGAAGATGTAAAAAAAAAGAATTAAGCTAGACCCTCTTAAAGATCACAAGTCTAAACTTACTTTTAAACAACTTACAAATAAATTACACTTCTTAGAACAAAATAAGGATAATTTTCTAAGTTAGCCTGAACCAATCATTGATTGAATTTCCTAAAATTATGATGTTGTGGGAAATGATTTTCTCTTTATACATGCCTTTATAATTTATTTTTTTAGTTTTTTTACGATTCCAAGAGAGTGAATTTTTTTAATAATTTATATGGATCTATGAAAATCAAGAGAAAATAAAATTTCCCATTTAAAAACATGCATAAGGTGGAGTAAATTCAATTAAAATTTGGAGAGATAAAAGTGTATAAATGCCACTAGCAAGACACCAATCAGTAAAATAATTTTTTGTAATATTTTTAGTAGCATTAATTTTTCATCTAGAGCCGATTCTTGAGATCCTTCAATGAATAATTTATTTGTGAATAAATATAGGATATTGTAGACGACACATGGCTTGATGAAATAATCAAGACCTTGTCATTATTTTGCCTTCCAATTGATGAATTTATCGCATACAGAGATGAATAGATGGTTTTAATAAATAAATAATATGCCTTGAGAATTTAAAAAGTCATGAAATGATAGTCAACTCCGAACCACAACCATAAAATTTTAAATTTTTAGAAGCCATGCAGAAGAAGTTTTAGGAGCTCAAGGCACTGAAAAGTAAACAAACATTATTTTGCAAGAGGATGTCCTTGATAAAATTTAACATCATTAAGTTTGGATTCAAGTCTAACATGTTAAAAAATATGATGATGATTTTATGTGAAGATAAAAATTATTATTCTTCTTCACCCAAATTTGATAAAATCCTATTGCATAAGAAGTCAACAATCAAGTGGTGATATCTTCCCTCATTGCTTCTCTAAATTTGAAAGAGGCATATGGAGGAATTTCAAGAAAAATGGATGGATTTATATAATATGATTAATGAAATACCATGTATATTTAATATTTTGGTCATGAGTCTAATATGAAAATAAATAAAATGGAGACTTACCCACTCCAAAACCTAGTGATCAGATTCAAGGAGTTCTTGGTAGTGTGCAAGAGAACAATGGCTTGATATGTATTAAAATAAAAACATTAAATCAATGGAAAAATCATTACCCTTCACTCATTTCTTAAAATAATATATATACAACCCAATTAAAAATATAAAATATTTGAGGAACTTATTTCTTTCAAGAAACATAAACTCAATTGCCCTAGACTACTCATTTAAGAGCATAAGGTTGATGAAAAGGTGGATATAAAACCTATTGAGGTTATTAAATAATCATGTATACTACAAGTATTGAATGAAAATAATCAAAATCAAGAAACAAAATCATATATTTATGTGCATGAAATTGATTATTTAGATTTTATAAAAAGGGGGATACATTATTGCAGTAAATGAATTGTCTTCCTTCTCCCAGTACTTTAAATAAGGTTTAAACAACCCAAATAAAGATAGATAAATAATTGAAAGGTGTAGTAAAATTATAATTTCAACCTCCTCCCAAGAACATGAGTGATATAGCAGGATTTGGGTTAATATATATTAGTGTAGTTTACCTATGTTTGTGTTTTAGATCTGTACTTTTGTCAGCAATGTCTAGATCAGGTTATGCACCTATATGCCAATCATAAATACCCAAATCAACCTATATGATACAAAATATATTCTATAATTTCAACACTTTAGACCACATTTTTAGTAAAAATATTTAGTGATGTCACTACACTAATTAGTTATGATGTTGTTGTTACTGAGTCTTGTCATAGTTTAACCAATGTTTCATCACCATCCATTAAATATTAATGTACACTTAAATTTTTTATATTTAGTTATGATAATTTACATTAATTAGGTAGACACCACACATCTAATCTTTTAGATATTGTATAAAACTTAACATAATATAAATGTTTTATTACAATTCCATATTGGTTGTCATCATTTTTTATTAATTTATTCATTAACACATTGCAGCTTTGTATCCTTTATCATTCATAGTTTTATTCTATTAATAAAATCCTTAAATATTTTAATTAGGTTATCCACCATGTCTTTTCTTGGGCCTTAGATCAGTGGAATCAAATAATACATAGTTCATATATTTTTCAAGTGATATTATGATGTTTTATGAAATATTTATTTATTTTTATGTTGATTCATAAAGGTCTAAATATAGATAATTAGGGCTCAATACTTGTGACCCTTATTCATACCTTCTTTCATGTCTTCAAATTATAGAAAATTCTTCAAAGATGTTAAATTAATAAATGGCTAAAAATATGATGGAGGATGGATTGCAAAGATAATGAGAATATTTGGAAGAATGTCATGTGTATGAATGAGAAAATATCATTTATCATTTCTTACTACTTTTTAATTAAAAGACACTTTTAAACAAATCTCATTCTCATCATTCATTTGGTGGTCAAACACCATACAAGGGAAAATTCCATATAGACATCCCTATGTTTGAAGTAAAATAGATGTAGATGCCCTAGATAATTGGCTTAACCTAGTCTATTCATAATATGCAACTATTCAATTATTTGGTCGATACAATATTACATTCGATCTTCTAAAAAGTATTTATCAATAAATAAATGGTTGTTAAACTAATAAAATGCACATGAAAATTGTGAAGATGAAGTTCACTTAGAAAAAAATTTAAAATCATGGATTGGTTTTGTAGAAGCACTCAAATAAACCTATTATCCTATTGAAAACTATAATTACTAATAAATCAAGTTATCTAAGTTATACCAAGGTAAATAACAATATTTGAAACAATATACAAATACCTTTCATAGTTGGGTGTCCAAACTTGGGATTAAGGATTCATATATATATATATATATATATATATATATGTATGTATGTATATGTATGTATGTATGTATGTATGTAGGTTAGGATTGAGATATAATATCTAAATAGACATGGGTTTCCTATAAATTTATTCAATTGAAGAAGTATACTTACTTAATTTAAAGTTTGAATAAAATGCAAAGGCCAAGACTAAAAAATAATAATCTAAATATTAGGTCATGTAGTAGTCTCAATATTTAAATAATAATTCCATACTAGGTAATGGCTCCAAGCATCCTCTATAGAATAACAATTATCAAATGATTAGAATATGAATTTTAATATTGGAAAGTGGTGTTCTATTCATAAATATTATATTAGGATATAATCTAAAAGGATTCTGGGAAGCACTCATGCTAGCGAATAAGAGTAATAATAAAAAAATTTAATTTTATCACTACTTGCATTCACTTCATAATTCCTCATTTCCTCATTACCTCATTACAAATACAATACTAGAGTGCTCAATATATAGGAAGGAGATAGGGTTAGACAACCCATAGTGGGCATGTAACTACCATGTACACACACCAAAGTGGGGCATGCCATCACCATGTGCACACACCAAAGTGGGGTATGTCACCACCATGTGTACACACCAAAGTGGGGGACAAGGTGGTGCACATGGATGGAGTGATTAGATTGTGCATAAACACATGTATGAATAATTAAGTGATTAATTATTCATTAATATATGTATACATTATTAAATCTTAAATAAACTTAATAGCAAAAAATAGTATAACTCAACCATAGGTAAAACCAATTCACCCAAGGGAAAATCCAATTTGGGTGAGAACCCTTTTCACACCAAACCTCACCTTAAGTGTAATTTAAGGGTTAGTTCACACATGTATTATATAATGGGTCCTAACAACTTGGCCTGATAAGGTACCCATATACAAAATAGTCTCTCTTAACCATAGAAAAGGAAGAAAAATTGTAGGAAAAAGCCCTTCTTCAAAAGAGAGAAAAACATGAAAAACATGAACAAAGGATAGAAATAGGTCTCAACATGACCTCTAAAATGGGACTTAAATCATTAATTAATAATAAATAACCCTCCCCCCACTATGAGTTGAAAAATGTGAGACTGTAATTTCCCCTATAATGAAGTAGGTTATGTGCCAATGGTGAATGCTGAAAGATGCATGCTAAAGATGATCCAATGTTGACAACCTTCATTTCTCCCCTTGGGAAGAAACAAGTCCAATGGTTGATGTATCAAAAAATTCCACTCTAATAAGTAATGTGTGAAAGGAAGTCTCAATATGAATGAGGTCTTTGGAAGTTTCTCAAGTTCCACTATGTCAATGACAAACGATGATAATCCAAAGCTAAGTGAAAACTGGTGTATAACATGATCCAAAGATGCCTCCTACAAAGATGTCTTCTCCAAATGCTAATCAATGACCTCCAAGTTAGTGCTAAATGGTGACAAATGTTGATATGATAAATTAGGTACCACAAAATATTTAGGCATAGTAACCATTGATATATGGTACTCACCATTGGAAAGACAACTAAACCATTATGAATCTGGTATTTTGATAAAAGGTGTCAATGATGATTGAGTTGAAACTATCAATTCATGAATATCTACTAAGATTATCACTGTAGAAGCAAATATAGGAAAGGAAATAAAAAGAGGGTCTAAATGTGCCATTGAATCATTTAAAGAAGGAGAATATCCATATAAGCTATCATGAAAGGGGAGATGAATGTCCTCAATAGTGTGCTCCAAATCTAAAATATGGGACTCAAAAAATAGAGTTATACTATTTGTCAAGTATTCATCCCAAGGAGATATATCTAGTAGATCATGAATGTTTTATTACACTAAATTACTAAAAATAAGAGAGGGAGTAGTGGGTAATGCCTCCAAAAACAACTTAGATGTCTCTAAATGGATGTTAATGGGTAACAAAGTCTGATTAATGTGATTAGGAATAATGCACAATTTAAGTTCATTAATCATGCATGTATAGTTCTCACCATTGGTGAGATAACTGAATGGATGATAATCATGTGCTCCTAAAAAAAGTGTCAATGATAACTGAGTTGAAACTGTCAACTCATGAATTTTTATATAATATGTTACTATAGAAACATCAGAATGTGGAGAAACCATAGGAGGTGATGAAATATTTACTAGTATGGGAGCAGAGGATTTTAACAAAATGATGCCATTGATAATACAAAGTTACCTCAGTTTTTGAATTTTAACTTATAATTTTAGATCATAAATTTAATTTTGTATGCAATCATCTATGGTATTCCTTTTCTTCCCACGATAATTACATTTTATTTTCCAAAGATTAGGAACCATGATTAGAACCAACAAAGAAAGGATTACCACAAGAGCACCCCACAAAAAATCACTCAATCAAGAAGCTCCTCATAATAAAAATTATTTAGATCTTTATATTTAGTGTGATTATAGTTTTCACTATCAAGAAATGCAAAATGGAACTGAGTTGAATATTATACAAATCCTCATGAAATGAGCATATACTAATAGTAAAATTTAATCACAATACAAAGTGATATTAATAGCACTAATGTGAAGTAAAAAAAAATCATGCACTTTTTAAAAAATAATCACCTCAATCTGAGGTCATATGTAAAAGTTATGCAACTTTGAAGTCCTGAAAATGAGAACTAGGTAGTGTCACCTATGAGAATATGCAATTTATGGAAAAAATAGGCTCTAAAATCTGATACCATCTACACTAATGAAGAGATCATGAAAAATTATCCCAAATAAAAAAAATATTTCTTTAAAAATAGAGGTTCAAAGATCAAGATATAGCCTTATGAAGTTGAGTTATAATTTCAAAACTTCTAATGGAGAAGGGTCAGCCAAAAATTTGATAGATTTAGAAGAAATGTCACCAAATGTATTAATATGCAAAATGTAGTGAAAATATCACTAGTTTTAGAGGAATTTAAAAAATTTATTATAACTATCACCAAATTTTTAAATCCACCAAATTTAGTAAAACTGCTACTAAAATAGTGAAAATTTGCCCAAATTTGTCTAGATTTCCAAAATGGTCATTGAAATAGTTTTTAGCAACCCAAATTTGTAAAAGTTGGTATTTTTGGTGAAACCTAAATTTGAAAAAAAAGGTGATTTTTTGGATTTTATTTTTTTGAAAAAAATATTAAAACAATCATTTTTTGGTTGATGAAAAAATAGAAATATATATAATAAGGTTGAATGACTTGCTTGGGGTGACCACCCCTCCCCTCCCCCCCACCAAAAGGCCTATGGCCTTGGTGTGGAGGGGAGTCCAACCCAAAGGTATATTGAATTAGGTTAGGATAGATCTTCCGCCCCCCCCCCCCACCAAAAAAAAAAAAAAAAAAAAAAAAAAAGGCCCTTGGCCTTGGGGTGCAGGCCTAAAGCTTGTATTTGGCCATGCTTGGCCAGTGTAGGTTGTACAACCTGCATTTTGATTTTTTTTTATGTATTGGTTTTTTTTAATTTATTTTATTAATACTTTTTTTATTTTTAAATATATAAAAAAACTCTTTTTTTTAGTTCTTTCTATTTATTTATTTTTTAAATATCAAAAATGATGTTTTTTTTATTTTTTTATATTTTGGATAATAACAATGTTTTGTTGCCAAAAAATTAAAAAAAATTACAATGAGACTAGTAAAACCATATTTTTGAGAGCAAGATTTGGAGGAGACATTTTATTAAAAAAATTACAAAATGATTTTGAAAGAAAAAATCTATTTGTAGAAAAAACCTTCAAATTTGTTCAAAGCTCTTCCATATTGACATAGAGCCTCTATAAAAACACCTTTAATAATGGAGCCTCCAATGTTCAATTGGAAAAAAATAGAAAGAGATTCTTTCTTCCTTGGATGATATAAATGAATTGATGAGCTCCATTATGCTCTAACAAGCTCCAAGGAGAACCTGAAACAACACTCTCAAAAAGGAACCCCCCACCCCTCCCCCCAAATCTAGTTCTTACTTTTACACCATTTTGATCCTTAGGACCATCCTATGGATGCAATAGAATAGAATAATTTGTAGTTAAATAAATCCATATATTTCAACCCTACAATCTACCCTAGATACTTAACTAGCTCTAGTACCATGTTAGATTAAGCTATATTCTAAAAGACTTATGGGAAGAACTCATGATAGGGAGTAAGAATAATAATAATAAAATATAATCTTATCACTACTTTCATTCACTTCATACTTCCTCATTACATCATTATAAATTCTTGACTAGAGTGTTCAATATATAGGAAGGAGAAAGGGGTAGACAACCCATAGTAGGCATGTCATCACCATGTGTACACACAAAATTGGGGTATTTTACCATCATTTGTACACACCAAATTGTGGGAAAATATTTTGGATAACCCATAGTGGGGTGTGGTCCACACATGTGGAGTGACTAGATTGTGCACAAACACATGGGAGCATAATTAAGAAATTAATTATGTACTAAATATATGTTCACATTATTAAATTATAAGTAAAATTAATAATGAAAAAGAGTATAATTCACCCAACGGTAAATCAAATTCACCCAAGGGTGAAACAAGTTTAGGTGAAAACCCTTTTCATACCAACAACAACTCTAGTAGTCATTCCAATGAGGAGTGTCATGATAGGAAGATTTTAATTAAATACATTAAAGTAGAGGGTACAATAACTTTGGATATATAAACGGGTAGACAAATCATGGAATATAAACTGAGTTATAGGATGGGTACCATAATTATCTCTAATAATCCTACAAAAATAGATGAATTATAAATATTTTTTTCATTCTCAAATGGGATCAATTCTCAACTAGTAAACTCCATAATTGAAAATGGAAGTCATAATATCCTTATTTATCATGAATTTGTTCATATATTGAACTTATAAATGATTCCTCACCCACAACCATATTTTATTGGATGGATGAGTGTGATATTTGGGGAATAGATTACTCAACAATGTCAATTGGTGTACAAGATGAAGCCTTTCCATGATAAAGTATTTTGTGACATCTCTCCAATATATGTATGTGATGTTTTACCTAGTCAATCATATATTTACCATGAACATGTAGTGTATGATGATAAACCTATAAATTTTTTCGTATATGTTGGTGATAATAAATATTGCATTTCACAAGCAATTCCTTAGCTATCACTCATAGTAACTAAATACTATAAGAGGCTAGTCATATCTATAAAAATGTTTATATTACTTATGATTATGAGATATAAACATAAGAATATTATTTTATCACCTATATTTAACATATTTATTCCATCATTAGTAGATGTGTTCTGGAAGTTAAACCAAAATCTAGAATATTACAAGGATCTCTTTCAGTCACCAAAGGAAGTTTTTAAACATTATGTAGTGAATAAAACTATTGATTTGATTCCTATACTATCTCTACATAATTTATATTTATACTATAATTAATTTGTATAGAATTATATGATCAAGCTGAAGATCTATGAGTTCATGGATAGAGGACATGTCAGGGCTAACTCATTCCCTTGTAGTAACCCAATTATGCTTGTATCAAAGAAGGATGAAGCATGTAGGTTGTGTATCAATTAAAGACATCCCAATAATATTATAGTTAATAAACCCAATCCTCTTCCAAGGACTGAAAACTTGTTGGACCAACTCTATAATTAAAAATAATCACCAAAATTAAATATGAATTTTGGGTATGATAAGATTTATGTTTAACATATAAACATTTAGAAGATAGCCTTAAAGGATAAAAAATGTTTATTATAATGGTTTTTCATTTCCTTTGGCTTAAAAAATGCACCAAATAAATTCATGCAGATGATGAATGCCATTCTTAGGCCATTTACTACTTTAGTTTTTGAAGTTTACCTAGATGATACCCTCATATTCAAAAAAACATGAGATGAACATATGTGTCATATAAATAAGGTGTTTGACACTTTAAATAAATAATTATATATATAAACATGTAAAAATGTTCATTTTCCATGTGATATATATAGTATCTATGATACATAGTAAGATCATAAGGATTGCACGTGGACCTAGCTAAGATTTAAGTCAATAAGGAATGGTCACAACTAGAGAATCTCACAGACTTTTGTATCTTCTTTGGATTAATAAATTTCTATAAGATATTTTTACTTGTTTTTTATTATGTGAATTTTCATTTTAACAAAGTTACCAAAGGTGATGGTAAATAAAATTTCATCTAGGAAATGACATAACGAAAAATCTTAAAGAAATTGAAATGTAAGCTCTATTATGCACTAATATTTTCATTACTAGACCTTTAGAAATCATTTGAGATTAATATAGATGTCTTTGATTTTTTATTTGGAACAATCCTCATTAAATATGGTCATTTGGTTCCTTACCACATCAAAACTTTTATAGCACTAGTAATAAATTACCAAACCTATAATCATGAGATTTATGTTATTATTCAGGCATGTAAGCATTTGAAACATTATATATTGGGGAAGAAGACTATGATCCACACATATCACAAGCTAATTCGTTTCTTGTAGATTCAAAAAAAGTTTCATCAGGAGCATCATTATAAATGGTCTTCTTATCATCATTATTTACATCTAAACATGAAACATAAAAAGGTAAGTTCCAATATAGTCATAGATTATCTAAATAAACTACCAATTCAAACTTTCGTTTATGTACTTGATAGATGTGATCCAGGGCCCAAGAAGAGACCTAATAGACAACCTACTTAGACATATTTAATATGATTAAATGTAGAAGTGAACTCAACCAAAGTTAAAAAATTGAAGAAAACATAATGGATTCTAGGGAAAAAATGTGGAAATAACCATTACATATTAAACATATGATATTTGCATAATAGTGCCACTTCTATTTAGTAAAAAGAATAGGTAAACGTATACATGTGCACAATGTGTAGTAAGACAAGTAATTCAAGTTCATGTGATCATAAATAGATAAATATTCTAACTAACTCATATATAATTATATAAAGTATATAATGTAGGTTCTTGTTATTAGAGAGGAATAAACATCTTAATTGATTTACCTAGTTTGGGAAAATATTTTATAATACAAGATGCCCAAGGCATGCTATTATTTATAAAATTCTAGACATGGATGATTAGATAAGATTATAATGGTGAATCACTTTGTCACTATCAGAGTCTCATATGTGGATTAAAATATATATCATTACAAGAAATAAGCTATAAAATGCATTTATAAAATCATATAATCACAATAACTACTCATTTTATTGATGTGTGATGGTTAAAATTACTTGTATGAGTGATCATTACACTTATATCAATACTAAATTGTTAACATTATCACAAAAATGGTGCAAACCTATGGAATTCCACTTATCATTCGACATGGTAGAGGAGAGATTATATGTCGATGATGAGTCATGCCCTAAGTTAGACTGATGTGAAATATTCTTCAAGGTGGTGTGGAAACACATAGGGGTGTCACATGTTATTATGCCTTATGTGAGATGTTTTCAAAAGTGATAAGTCATGCATAGGATTATATTACTACATGGTATTCTTTTTGACACTTCAAAATTTAATAAGGGTAGCATAGATTGTATGACTATTGCACATTAATTTGGTGATGTGTCTTGATGTTATAGAGTCACACAATAGTGCAAAGAGTTTATACAAGTATTACAAAGGTATACATTCCATGAAAAAATGAATAAAATTATATAGTGTGAAAAAAACTTCCATAGTTAATTTTGTCAACATGGGATGAGCCAAACAAGCTGAAAATGCACAATGAGATAATGTGAATTATAGAGTAGGTTATTTCACATGGCATGACTTAGATATTTGGGATATGCTCTGATTGTAGAATATAATTCATTTTCTTAAATTTCATCCCATCATGTATATATTCATATCTAAAGATAAGTGGGTTGGTGTGTTAGGCCTTGAATACACGATGGACACCTCTAAAACTATCTTTTAAGGTTTATAGTGTTAAACTAAAAGAGATATGTGGTAACACAGAAGATGCATAAGATCATATGGTTTCTCATAGGTGTTGAACTTGATATATAAGTTGATTTTAATAACATTAAATATATGAGATACACCTGATGACTATGGTAAGATGGTAGATCAGATCTTATTGGATCAATTGTCCCCCTTAATATGCAATAGTCCTAATTGATGTTAATTTAAGGTTTTATGATAAGGGTGCTAAAAAATTTCCCCAATAAAAAAATATGTTAGTGTGGTGATGTTGACTCCAAATCTTAATAATAGATGTAGGAGGCTAAATCCTTGAAAATTGATGTACATGTGTTGATGTGTTTTTGGATGTGTTAAAAAAACATAGAATTATATGCATAGTGTTGGATCTAGACAAGAAATTGATATCAAAGATACAAATAATAATGACACAAAATGTAGGTGGGAAAACCTCCAATAGAGGTAAAAAAACCACAATAATTGATATTTAATATTGAGAAACAATAATACCATAATACAAATCCTCTTCCTCTTCTCACTTCTCAGGCAATATTCATAAATATTTGCCACATGTAAATATGAAATATTCAATTCATGATATTTCATAATAGAGGTAAAACCCTATTTATAGTGAAATGTTAAGGGAGATGACCATTGTAACCAATAGTTTTAACCATCCCGAAAGATATTTAATAAAAGTGATACGTATTAAATAAATACATTTTAATTATTTATTTACATTATGTTTTCACCTCATGTTAATAAATAGTATATTATTATTATTATTTAATTAACTAACAAGGTAACCTAAGGTCCAATTAAGCCCATTTAGACTTTAAATGATCTAACACTCCCCCTTAATGCTATGTGGAGATAAAATCCATAGCCACCTTTAAAAAAGGAATTATACTATGTACATAATTGAAGGGTTTAAAAATATTCATCATGACAAACACCACCTTTTGAAATAAAAGGAATTATAATCCATAAACTAATCAAAAGTACATTTATGATAACATGATCCTTAGACTACATCTCATTTTCTCATGAATAATCAACTAATCATATTTGGATCCCTTTATAACATAAAGACCTCCATTAGAAAGTATGCTTTTAAGTATTTTGGTACAAAATTAAAAATTTCACACAGTGTTTACTTAAATTACACAATTTTCACATGACATTTATAATGCTTTATAATGAGAAGAAGTATAGAGAAGAAGAACCCATGGTTTTTAGGAAGTGACATTATCATGCACATTGCCTCTCAATGGTAACTTCAGAAGGCCTAACATTGCACAAAATTGATAGAACTTGGTAGCAACAAGTTATTTTATGAAGACATATTCCACTTTTTCATTTGTAATATAGAACTACAGATCTGTAGACACCTAAAACTAGCCACTGATAACCTTCAATTAGGCTTTGGACCAATTTCCACTTAAAATACACAATTTGGGCTAAAAACACTAAAACATGCTAAATGATATGAGATTGACATATTCAAGTGCCGATTTTGGCCAAGGTATCCCTAAATGGGGTAATGCAATTTATCAGATAGCTAACTTTGATTAGATCATTTCGAGTCAAAATTCCAATCTTTCACCTGGGTGCTCTATATTGATCTTTCCTATCAAATATTATGAATAAGATGCATTCCTTTTTTAATTTTTTGTTGGTAACATCTTATATGGGAATATGGATCCAATTCATCTGACATTACCTTCCAATTCTAATCGAGTTGAATTTGGACAAAAAAAGGCATTTTGATCAATTTGAGTAATTTGTGCACAAAGTGCTTAATCATGATTAAGAGCTAATTAATCTAAATTAAGTCCTAATTAATAATTCCATGTAAAATTATTAAAAAATTATTTTTGGAAATAAATATTAAATATCTACATCATTTGGTGACCTCATTTCTTGGGAAGACATCCCTAGGCCATAAATGACATAAATATTAGGATTCAAGCCCTCCATGCCTTATCAATGCCTTCTATGATGCCCTCCATGCATCTTAATTGACCATTATTCCAATGTCACGATGAGGATAGTTATAAACTTTGGATTGAATTAATCCTCAACCACACATCTCAATCTTAGGATGGATGGTTTAGGTTGATTCTAGACATTCTAAAAAATCTATAAATAAGAGGCCTTACCACATCATGTCTAAGCTATTTTGCTGAAAAGTTATAATACACAAATGTCTTTAAGAAGCCATTGTAACTAGTGTTACCATGCCAAATTGATTCCAAGCCAAGCCAAGCCATAAGCCAAAAGGTGCCACTGAGAGATGGAGGTAGCCAAGTTTCCATTGCCAAAGACTTCATGAGCACAAGCCAAACAAGCCACTACAATAAGCATTTTGGAACATCCAAGGAAGGTAAAAGAGGTTTATTTTGCATTTTAGTTGTGTGTTGTATTCATGTTTGTTAACTAAGCTCTCCCTTGTGTCTAGGCCTAGAGATGTTATGCTAGTTAGTGTGTTTCTTTAATTTTGTTTTCATTTTGGAACTAACACCATACTAACCATCCTCTCTTGAATCAAATTCCTAGATCACATAATGGCATGCCCAGTGGGACTAAACACATATCACACCTAAATAAGAACATTTTACAACTTTAAAATATTCATCTGGACCCTTAAAACTCTTGCATATTGATTTTCTAACTTTATTTTGTCATTTTTTGTTTGCCATGGTTTTGCATAGTAACCGATGTTGACAAGTAAGACTAACAACGATTGCATATCTTAACTAATGTTAGTAAAACTAACATCGGTTGTATACCTATCATCAATCACATTGGTATAATTGATGTCAATTGGATAACTGATATCAGTTAGAAAATGTAACCATCATCAGTTATATAAACTAATGTTGATCACTGTGTTTTGCTTAAAACACAAACCTAAGAGCTCTTTTTCTAAAGTTTATTATTTCAAACCAAAAGGATCTTCAAAGCTAAAGGACATGATGACATTTTTGCTACAGGATGAAGCTTGACATTTGCTAAAAACATGTTTTAAATCACCTTTTGCATGTTTAAAAATTAATTAGGAACTTTGTTTTGGTGTTTAATGAAAAATTTATATGCTTAAATGAATGTTTTCAAAGTTCACAATCTTAAGACCAAGGCATCAAATGAAAACCACCAAATCCTTAATTTGGGATTAAAATTGAACACACTTGTAAATTTTTTTTTGCAATAGTTATTTAATTATATTTTTTTTGGAAAAAAGAGGAATATTGTGTGTATGTTCTTCCATTTGTCCCCTTTAGGGAACCCTTTAAATCAAAATCACCATTCCTATTACAAGTATCTTAGTCCAAGGAATATAAATAAATTCATCTAAAGCACTCCCCAAACACTCATCAATGTTTGGGTGACCTTGAAAATTACCCTAAAGTCTTTATACTTTCATGGTTTCTTTATTTTTATGCAAAATTAACTTATGAGGGGCACTTCATCACCTCCCATAATTTCTTTAGGAAAGCTTTGACCCAGGGTTTCACCTCCCAGCATTGACTTCATTTGGCTCAATTTAGAGTTTCACATGAGAGATAGTAGCACTTTAGACATCGAACTACACTAAGTTAACAATAGGATGTAGTGGTTGTAAAAAATACTAGAGATTTTTGCAATAAGCCACGTGATACATACCCAAAATATGTGCTTTTATTTTACAATGTTTGGCATGAAAGTCACTATGTAATTAATTCCCCTAGATTGTTCAAAAACTTGTTAGATGTTAGACAAATTACCACTTATCATGGAAGTATTGTTGGTGAAAGGTACACCTCAAGGTCCATGTCACATTACTATCATTTGAGAGAAGGGGGTGTAAAAACCCTACTATATAATGTGCATTTACTTTTGGATGAACACTTAAACTCCTCTCAAAATATGTATATTGATGGATTCCAATAATACCAAGCAACCTTGTCAGTTTTGGATCTAAGAGTAGTTAATCAGTTGGTTTTGTCCTAGTTAAAAGTCTTGTTCGAAGTTAAAACTTGGTGTAAACAAAATATCCAAACTAAACACATAGTACAATTTTTCCTTTGGAAAAAGAGGCATTATGTTTCCCACATGAGATCATCAATTACCTTTTTCAAAAGTTCATCAAAAGATTGAGAGTAATATCATCCACTTTGGCACAGTTATGCTACCCAATTGAGTCTAAACCTTTACCAAAGTTGTTTAATTCCTTCACTTATAATCTAAATTCACAATTGCACATTTATAAGTTCATAGGGTTGATGTGTTAAGTGGGTTAGCCATTTTCACTAAATTTGAGATAACTTAGGTTTAATTTCTAATATGGGTTGAAGGTTATATAAGACTCATAATCATTGTCATCAGTTGATAGACTTAAGCCATTTTGTGTTAAACACTTGCACTTTGAGTCTATGCACCATAACATTTTGAGTTAAGAAAATTAGTGTTATGCTATCAAAATTATAGGAAAATGTCTTTGCCTTAGAGAGTTAATGAAACAAACCTTTTTGTCACACCTTTTGGGTAGTATAGTGTCATTACACTACCCAAAACATTTTGAATATTGTTTCATAGACCCTATTGTATAGAGTTTCAAACTTGTTCCTACATTTTTGACCAATTCAAATGTACTTTTGTGATCTTTTATCTAAAATAGTTATACTATTCACTTTTGTCTAGCTTGTTTCTCAAAAGAACCAAGTTTTATACCAATTTTTGTGAGAAAATAAACTATTTCTAAAGTTCTTTTTGTTTCATACCTTATACCTAGTGTTTTTTAGAAGTGTTTTAAACTGTTAGATTGAAAATTTCATCTATTTCAAAGTCTAGATTATGATGCCATTTGGCCAAGAGTCCTAGAACATGACTTATTTGATCCTAGATTTTGATGCCACATTTGGCCAAAATACCTAGCAAATTTTAAATTCCTAGATTAGACTAATTTGAAATATTTAACTTTAGAGTTTAGCATTTTGATTTTTAGTCCATTTACTTGCTTATCTTTATGTGAACAATGAAACATTAGATACTTCATGCTAGCTTGTTTCCTCACAAATATTTTCATAAACCTCTTGATCCTTTTGATGAATCTAGACCAAGTTGGAACATCATATATTTTAGACATTGTCCTTTCTAGAGTTTGTAGAACTCTTTAACCTTTTAATCATAAAAAATTGACTATGGATCCCAACACATATTCCTACACTCGTAGTGGACTCATGTACAATCTAGGGATTAGTAATGTAGTTGCATAAGAAGAAATGGTGCAAGGCCCCTATGCAGATAATATTTTTTGTAATATGGATTATTATCCCTCTTATAATACTCAATTAGGGGTACAAAGCCAAGATCCATTGGCTAACTATCTCGTTAATACACCACCTTATTTAGAATAAGACCAAGAATAGACTACATAATACCTAGCTATAATACCCATAGTAGATGAGCTAGTTCTTCAATAGTCATATTCTACTAATACAACTTCCACGTATGATCCATTTTTATTTGAGTGACATTTTTTAGAGAACAAAGATGAGATTTTGGTTAGAGCCATAGAGGCAGGGGCCAATTTTCTAGCAGACTTCCCCCATGCAAATTTACCAAGTCTATTAAGAGTACCCCACAATATCATTTAGGATCAAAAGGCTTCTTCTAGAAATCCTATGGCTCTAGTCCAAACAATGTACCAAGATATTAATATATCTAATGAAGGTAAAAACAAAATGGAATATCACTTTAACCAAATGCAAACATCATATCAAACCTACCTGAATCTAGCACATGATTTGAATTAGATGAACATGTTAAGCAAAGCCCTCATTAACCTAGTTCCTTTAATAGCAGTGTTGATAGAGTTAACTAAAAAAGAGAATTTTAATTCTAACCCATTCATACAAACCACTTCAATAGATAACTTGATGCATATGCCCATTATTGAAGAAATGTCTTTAGCCTCTACATAGAATAATGAACCAAATGTAGTGGATAATATGTAAACAACATCCAATCTTGATCAAAGTTGTACTAACATGCAAACAATTATCCAACAACATGTGCCTATAGTTAATCCTATGAATAGATCATCATACCAGGGAATAGGATTTTTTACACCCCAACCTCAACTGGATGCTTCCTTAAATGTACAACCTACAAGATTAGGTAATCAAAAAATGGCTAGTGTCACACCACAATGACAAAATTTGATGAATCCTACTCTTCCTCAATAAGTAATGCGTATTATTCCACAACATTAGGCATAATCTAGTGTATCAACACAATAGAAGAAATATACATTGCCACCTCAATCAGGGGAGACTAATGTTCCACCTTGATAGGTTATGATGAACATACCTCTTTAGTCATAGACTAATATGCCAATCCAAAACCAAGTAATGACTAATTAATAACATGGAAATATTTGTTAGCAATAAATTCTAAATCTGTAACCTACTTTCACTCCCTCACAGGGATTCATGCAACAAGGAGGTCCCCATGTTTCTAAAGTACCTACTAGACAACCATTGGTTAAAAATATACCATAAATTTAAAGATAGGGTCTTGGACCACAAGTCTCCACTCAAAAACAAGGTTTGATTAGTCAGAAACATGTCCCTTTTCAACCACAGTAGGCACATTATAGTTACATCCCTCTGTCCCAACCACAAAATCCTCCAAGTCAAACCTTTACCACCAACCCAAAGTAGAATATCACACAACCAAGTGTGTAATTTCAAGTACATCCTAATCCATGTATGTGTATTCTTGGTCTATTCCCCAACCAAACCAATATATCCCAATAGGTATCTCCATCATACCCTGGTCAAACTTTACCACTTGTGACCTCTCAACCATCTACTGAAACTACTATTCTCCCTCAAACCAATGTTCCTTCTAGTTTCCTATCCCAAGAATTGAAATAGATGAAGGATGTAATTGCTACCATTCAAGCTGGTAAAAAATTTATAAAGTTTAAACTGGATGACATGTGTTCCTACCCATTCAATTTGAAGTGTTTCCAAATACCATTTCCTCTAGGATACAAACCACCAAAATTTGACAAATATAAAGGGAAAGATGACCCTAATGCTCATTTGATTGAATTTTTTGTCACATGTCAACTAATGGCATATAATAACATTTACCTTTTGCTTTTGTTTCCAAGGAGCTTGGTTGGACAAGCCTTAGAGTGTTTTTTAAAGTTACCCAAAAATTCAATAATGGATTTTGATGATCTTTCTAATAAGTTTATGCAACATGTTTCCTATAATCTTGAGCATGAGATTTCATTAGTGGACTTAACATAAACAAAGAAAAAATATGGTGAGACTTTTATAAGTTATTTATAGTGATGGAGAGCCCTTTCAAGTTGTTTCACCCATAGTTTACTAGATAAACAGTTAGCCACTATGTTTACCAAAAATTTTCACAGTGAGATAACTTATCATTTAGAACTACAATGTGCACATACTTTCAAGGAAATCATCGATAAAGGTTTGTTGATCAAGTAGGCATTTATCAATAAAGGAGTCATCATTCTTAATTCAACTAATAAAAATCAAGGTACTAATTAGGGAAATGACCAACATCTCATTCAAGTTCCATCATCATAACCAGTATAGGCCAATAACTAAGAAAGATTGAAGTAATTCAACTGTAATAAGAGTGTTGTGGGAAATGGAGTAACCAAATCCTATCATGTCCAAATGGTGTAACCATTATTTTCACCACCTTTTTAGCTTACTCCTACCCAACAACCTCTCCAACCAATACCACGAGTGAAAAAACCAAGACCTATACAATAAATATAACAACCATTACCATTGCAAACCACTCCTCCTAGGAGAACCATGTATGTATATCATGTCTTTAGTGACCTAGGATAACCTATTGAGTCTATATTTCACAAGCTTGTTACTACTAATCTGATTAGTTGGATTGTACCAAAGCATTATCCATAAGGCATTATTTATCCTAAATGGTATTGTGAGAATGAATTTTATGACTATCATTAGGTCAATGGGCATAATCTATGAAGATGTGTCCAAATCAAGCATTTAATTGAGAATATGTTGGAGAATGGGGAGATAACACTAGATAATGATGCTTCCACTTCCAATAAAACTCTTGTGATTTATCAAAGCCCCTTTCCCCAACATAATAATCAGTAGTAGCAAAATAATCAACAATAACAATGACCAGTGTAGTAGTAAAATCAAGAGTATAAAAATCAAAGGCCAAACCAATAGAATCAACAAAATTAGTAGAACCCACAATGATAGAATAATGAAAAAAACCAAGGTTAGAATAGTAGTAACCAACAAATTTACCATGTAGTTTCACATGACTACAATAGGGTTGTAGGTCATATTATAGGGGGAAACATTAATACCATTCCATTAATCCTAAACCAAGTACTAATAAACTTAGACCATTACTAAACAATAACATTCAACCAAATTACATAGATAATCCTTCTTTGACCTAGGAATGCATAAAATCAAATCAACAAACTAGGACTTCTCCTTATGGACCTTATATCGACAACTCATCCTTGCCACGTGACCACATGTGAGTGTATTGGAAATTGAGACTTGTCATATTTGGTCCCACACCTTTCCCAACATTGGTTATTAATAATGGTCTAATATTTATTCCTAATAGTGAAATCACAACTCAAAGGTTAAATATTACTATCCTAAGCCCATAACCATCCACCACTTTGCCTATCATTCAACCAATCATTCAACCTTAGAATAAACCATTCACTACTGACCAAGATAAGAAATTTGATATTATGGAACAATTATAGAAGACACCAACACAAATTTATATTTTAGATTTACTGTGAATGTCAATATTCCACAAGAACATTTTGAATGAGTTCTTGACCTAATACACTATTTATAGTGACATATCCCTTGATAAATTTCAAGCTTTGGTTGGACATCTAGCTCTAGCCCAATAAGTCACATTCAACCAAAGCGATATGTCCTCCCTTGGCCCACTCCATAATAATCCATTATACATATAAGTTTATATAAAATGGCATAAAGTGAAGCATGTCCTTATAGATAATGGATTTAGCCTCAACATAGTTTCTCTAAAACTCATCAAGCTTCTTGGGTACACAATGGTAGATCTCCTACCAGAAATAACAACCATCAAAGCCTATGATAATCAGGAAAGAGAATCACAAGGCACCATTAGTTTTCTAGTTTATATTTTGCCTTTGACCCATGATATATTTTGTCATGTGTTTGATGTTGAGTTATCATACAATATGCTTCTAGGAAGGCCTTAGTTACACAAGATTCATGAAGTCCCATCAATGTTGCACCAATGCATCAAGTTTTCCCACTTAGGGGTGGAAGTGAATATTCTTAGAGATTTACACCCATATGAACACTACAAACATCTTAAAGCCAAATTTCAAATATATAATTATCAATATGACATGAATCCAATTTCCAAACAAGATAAAAGAAAGGATATACTTATTGATCTTTCACTAGATAATTACATAGATCATAATACCTTGGATTCCCTTTCCCACATATCACCTCCTAAATCTTCTAATAATTTCACCATTTTAGAAAATGGACTAGGAGAGTATGTGATCCATGATACATTTCATATTGATAATCTTCGTTAGAATCCAAAAACCTTTAGGTGACCTAAATTCACTGCACATATGCATTGGTAAAAGAAGAACAAAGATAAGGGACCTATCAAATTTATACCAACATCTAGCCTAGAACCTGACCCTCTTAAAGGGGATGAATCATGGCTATACACTGACAACCAAGCTAATTGTTATAAAAATGAAAAGTATCATATTCACAATAGGATCATGTAGCATCATAATTATGAAGGAATAGGCCTCAGACTAAATCAATAAGGAACTATCAAGCCAATTTCCATGACTAAGTATGAAATACCTTATGGATTTGGATTTAATCTACATGGGGTTGACCCCACATATCTTATTCAAACTCCATCATCAGCAACTAATGATGATGATGCCAAAAATGAAGTAGAGTCTAATCATTGCCTCACTTTTGATTGCCTACCTAAAACCAACATGTTTGATAACAATACCATTTGCACCCTTACCCTAGCCATTCATCATAACCCTTTATGATTATATTATCCCCAACTGATAGACTGGGACCAATAAGAATCTAGTCTACTGATTGATAAGTTCCAAAATGATGAGGCATTCTATGAATTTTTAGTCCTTAGAGACAATGTTCCATTGGGAGATCACAAATAAAGATTCTCAGTCACATTGGATCTTATAGCCTATTTTAGAGAGTGAGTGAACACCCTTAGCCAAAAATAAATAAGTAAAACATTGAGGTCCCAAAGTGAAAACCTCTTTGAGGTGCTTTCTAACAAGGGAAAAAGTAAATATAAGGGCCAGTCTAGTGGTGAAAACCTTTTTCATGAACCATTAGATGGGGGTGTTCATTCTTCTCTGAATAGAAACTAGGAGATCACCAACGATGAACTTGCCTGTGGATTTGAGTTTAGATTTGAGCAACAACAAATATTTGATGAAATTATTCAAGAATTTCTAACTATTTTTGTCACATGTATAGATCTCCCATTAGGGGAGTCATATTAATCATGCCTAGGAGAATTTGAAGAGGAAGTCCTAACAAAGGACCTTGACATAATTTAATAGTTCAAGTCATTGCTTATTTTGACATGCTAGGTTTAGACCCCACCTTGGTTTTGCACCACCTTATAGTTAATCCTGATGCCAAACTAGTAAAACAAAAGTTATATAAGATGCATCCTCGCATTGATGTATTGGTGAATAAAGAATTGAAAAAAATCTTAGAAGTAGGATGTATCTGATCTATTGACTACATAGAATAGATATCTAATGTGGTACCTGTTAGTAAAAAGCCTAAAGGGATGAAAATTTGTATTGATCTTTAAAACATCAATAAAGCTTGTCTTAAAGATGATTTTTCCTTGCCTTATATCAACATGACCATTGAATCCATGATAGGTTATGAAATTTTTTCACTCATGGATGGCTTTTTAGGATACAACCAGATTAGAATAGCACCAGAAGACCAACATAAAATAGTGTTCACCACTCCATGGGGAGTAAATTTATTATTAGGTAATGTCATTTGACCTTAAGAATGATTTAACTACCTACCAAAGGTCCATGACTATCATATTCCATGATATGGTGCATGATATTGTTGAAGACTATGTCGATAACATATTAGGAAAATCCAAAACTAGGGTCAACCATCTAGCAGTGTTACATAAGATATTTGAAAGATTACAGAGGTAAAAATTTAAACTCAATCCAAAGAAATGTGTGTTCAGTGTAACTTCAAGAAAATTACTTGGTTTCATAGTGTCTTGTAGAGGTATTGAATTTGATCTAGCTTAAGTCCATGATATAGCTGAGATGTTGCCACCAACCAATTTAAATTAACTATGTAGTTTGTAGGGTAAGATGTAGTCAATCTGATGGTTCATCTCATAGTTAGCAAACAAGTGCCATCCATTTACAAAACTTTTGTAGAAGGGAGTTGCATTTCACTGGGATGATCACTACCAAATATATTTTTAACAACTTAAAGACTATCTTGTTAATTTGCTTGTTCTATTACCTCTTATGCTGAAAAATCCATTCTTATTATACCTATCAGCTACTAATCATGCTCTAGGGGAACTCTTGGCTCAACATGATGACAATGGAAAAGAGCATGCCATATACTACCTAATCCATACCTTGGTTACATATGAACATAACTATGCACCTATTTTAGAAGCTTGTCTAGCCATGGTCTTCATAGCTAAGAAACTATGCCATTACATGTTGAATAATAAGACCATGATCATTTCAAAAGTAGATCCACACAAGTATCTACTATCTAAAATAGATTTTTAAGGTAGAATGACTAAATAGATCATGATTCTAAGTGAGTTTGACATAGAGTATGTCAATCAAAAGAAAATATGAAGTGATAAGTTCTTGCAGATCAACTTGATGAAGGACCTGTGATAGACACACAACCACTCACATTTCAATTTATTGAGGAATCCATCATGACCGTCATTGACACACCCCTTGAGGAGCAACCCTAGAAATTAATTTTTTATGGTTTATTTACTAAACATGGATCAGGGGCATGCCTATTTTTTATTACACGACAAGGGGATCTAATCCTTAAATCATTCAAAATAAACTTTCCTTATACAAAAAAAATGACCAAGTATGAAACACTTATTGAAAAACTCCAATAATTAATGCATTATAATATATCTCATCTCCAAGTTTATGGTGATTCTTAGTTAATCATCAATTAGGTCACATATCATTTTCAGACCAAAGATGACAAGCTAATACCATATAAAGCCATGGTTGGCACCATTAAGTAACAAATTTCCAATATTTAGCTTGAGCACATACAAAGGCCTAATAACAAAACTACGAATGCCATGTCTACTATTGGATCTTTGATTCAACAAACATATAAAGCTAGAGAGTATCAATTCTTCATTGAGAATTTGTCAACACCAGCTCATGAACCTTTAACCATTTCCATGATTTATGATATTATTGGTCCTAATTCTATTTAGTACTTAGACCTTTACAAATACCTTCATGACCAATTTCTACCACCTAACCTATCTCAAAAAAAAGTAAAGCCTTCATTCATCATTCCACTCATTATACTCTACTTGGATCCACCCTTTACCATCATAATTTTGATGGAAATCTACTTCATTGTTTAAATTTAGCAGAGTCTACACTAGAGTTAAGAGAACCTCACAAAGAAGTATGTGGTATTTATTCTAGTAGGGTACTCCTATCCAAAAATATCTTGCATACAGGTTATTATTGGCCCATAATGGACATAAATGCTGATGTATATGTAAAAAAGTATGACAAATATCAATGGCTTGCTAATCTGATTCATGCCCTAGCAAAAAATTTGAAACTAATGTTGACACCATGGACATTTTCTACTTGGAGACTTGATCTCATTGGGAAGATTAACCCCACTTCATCTGATGGCCATAAACATATCCTTAGTACCACCAAATGTTTCACTAAGTGGGTTGAAGCTATACCCCTCACTTACATGACTATAAATTAAATTTCCAAATTCATTTTCAATGATCTCATTTACTTCTACGGTATCCCCTTTAACATTATGTCTGAAAATGGAGGATCATTCAAGAACAAGGATGCATATTATTTATGTACTGAATACAACATCACACAACATTTTTCTATATCATATTACCCTTAAGGTAATGGCTAAGCTGAGGCATCGAATAAAACCATGTCAATATTCTTAAAAAAATTATCAATGATTCTAGTAATGTTTGGCACTTGTAGATATTACCTACCATTTGGTCATACCATACTAATCATTGTACCCTCACATTAGCCACTCCATACTCACTTGTTTATGGTATTAAATCCATACTTCCCATCGAGGTCAAATTGCCTTCACTATGCATCTCTTTCAAGCATGTCTTAGATGATCATGACTATCGAGTAGCTTACATGCAAGAGCTAGACCTACTTGATGAGAAATACACAAATGCACTCAAAAATATTCAAGTGTATCAGAAGTAACTAAAGGCTACTATAATCAAATTGTTAGGTATAGAAAATTTGAACTTGGTGATCTTGCTCTTAAAGAAGACCAAAACAATACCATAGCTGAGAAGAAGACTAAAGGGAAATTAAAACCAAAATAGATAGGGCCTTTCATCATTACTATATATTATGGAACAAGAGCATACAGGCTCACCACACTAAATATAGATGAACTTCTAGAGCTGATGAATATTATTCATCTCAAGTGGTACTATGCTTGAGCACTAAGGTGTATTGTCTATAAGGACCATTTTAGTTATGTCATTTTATCACTATTATTCTTTATATAAATACCATCTTTATCCATCTTCTTATCCCTATCTATTTTTCCATTCCATTCTATTAACCCAGTGTGTTCTAAAGCCTAGCCTATCTAACCTTAGTTTCTTCCATTTGTTACATAGTTTTAACATTGAGGTATCTGATCAGTTTCATCAATTGGTTTAAATACTTCAAATAGAGATCATATTTTGGGATGGTGTGATAGAAGTTTTGGTAGTTTCATCCCTCATTTGTTATTCATTTCTTATCACTGATCTTTCTACTAATTATAACCACCTTTGGTCAAATTAGTACCATTAATCTATGTCATTATGTCCTATTTATAATGCCTATGGCTAAACTAGGGGCAACATTAAGCCTTAATGTACCAACTTGTCACTTCTTATGTTGTTCTATCCCTTTTTTACCAACTATGCCTATTTTGTTTGAATTGACTACTACACTCATAGAATTCCTCCACTATAAGGGTGGAACTATAGTGACTTAAGGTCCTACTCTAGTACTATGTAGGTAGTGCTTGATACTTATTGAGGTTAGCTCAGTTACCCTTCCCACCATGTTCTCACCATTTTATGAGCAACTTGAGACACACTCTCACTATTTTTTGAGCAATATAAGTCACGCTCTCACTATTTTATGAGCAACCTAAGCCACATTGTTATCATTTTGAAATCAACCTAAGTTTGAACACTCTCACCATTTTATGAGCTTGATCCATTTAGCATCTCATCATTCTTGATTGAGTTGAGATACTCCAAAATAATTACAAAAACATTTGAAAAATTGTTAGAAAAGAATTAAAACATTGACCACTTCTTTGCCTTAAGGATTCTGGGAACCCTTACTAAGTTACAAGAAAATCACTTGTCATTTAGTTTCCCCATCCTTCTTTCCCTTTTTCTCTCTTGCACAAACCATTTTTCAAGACCATTCCTCTTCTTCTATCACATTCATTCTATTTGTTTTCATTAGTTATCACATTCTTCCTATTCCCTGGGAGAACTACATTTGGATTGAAGTTTTTTATTGGATATTACATTCATGTAACTATGTAGGTAACATCCACTTGCCTAGTGCATATGGAGATAGCTCATCCACCCCCTTCCTTTTCTTCTATTCCTCAATTTTGTTTATTTGTTAAGTTGTAAACTATTTTCTAGGGATAATGTTTGTATAGTTTCTATTGTATTATTTGTTTATTTGTTTGTTTCTACTTATTTTTTTTGTTTGTCTACCTATTTGATTGCTTTTAGCACTATTTCCTTGATTTAGTTTATGTGTGTTCATTGGGTGACTCCATACCCACACTTGTACTCAAATACATCCATATTGATATATTTACATTGTCATCATGGTTTCTATCATTGGTGCATTATTTTCTATTGAGTATTAGATTACGGGAGTCAGTCCTTATGAACATTTTGGCCAAGTTATCATGATGTTATACCATAATACCTACTGACATATGCTAAAATAAACCTCATCTTCAAAAATTCTATTCAACAATGGCAACATCAACATGTCTTCAACACCAACATCCCTATTCAATCCCAATCATATCCCAAACAAATTAATTAACGATGAAATAATTTCAACCTTTATTAGTTCAGATGAATATCTCCCTAGTAGTAGGTTGTTTTAATTCATCATTACCCTCTATGTTAATTTATCATCCTCCTCGACCAAGTTTATCATATTTTCCATAATCGAGGTCTAATGATTATAACCCACCCATGGGAAAATCATTACACACCGTCCCACCTACATTTCTCAATGATTATAATTGCCTTTGGGAAAATGATTGTGTTATCATGTTATGTTGCCACTATTGGGGTACAATGCTTATAACCACCTTTGGGTAACCATTGTACACTATCCCACTAGCATTTTCAATTATTTTTACTACTTTTTCAATATCATTATGTTTTCACCCCATCATCTTTCCTTTTTTTGGTTACCTCATTTCACTTCTTTCTTTTCAAGGGACTGTTTACCGACCTACTTGTGCCAACTATTCCCTCGAGGGGGCATCATATAATTATTTTATCATCATTACAGTTGTAGGCATACAAGACATTTTAATTATTTGAGAATATGTTACTATGCTTATAGCTTGTAACAACCTCCCAAATAGGGGCAAACTATAGACACCTAAAACTAGCCACTGATAACCTCCAATCAGGGTTTGGACCAATTTCCACTTAAAATGCACATTTTGGCCTAAAAACATTAAAACTGACTAAATGATGTGAAATTGACATATTAAAGTTCTAATTTTTTCTAGGGTATCCCTAAATGGGGAAATGCAATTTATGAGCCAGCTAACTTTGATAAAATCATTTCAAGTCAAAATGCCAATTTTCCACCTAGATGCTCTATATTGCTCTTTCCTATCAAATGTTATGCATACGATGAATACCTTTGTTATTTTTTATTGTTAACATAATAAATGGGAATATGGATCCAATTCATCTGGCATTGCCTTCCAATTCTAATCCAGTCAAATTTTAAACCAAAAAAGGCATTTTGATCAATTTGAGTAATTTCTGCACAAAGTGCTTAATCATGCTTAAGAGATAATTAACCCAAATTAAAGTCCTAATTAATAATTCCATGGAAAATTATTAAAAAATTATTTTTTGAAATGAATATTGAATATATGCATCATTAGGTGACCTTATTTCTTGGGAAGACATCCCTAGGCCATAAATGCCACAAATATCAGGATTCATGCCCTCCATGCCTCATCAATGCCTTCCATGATGCCCTCCATGCCTCTTAAATTCCCATTCTTCTAATTTCATGATAAGGATAATTATAAACATAATTTTAAAAATTTAATTAATCCTCAACCACACATCTCAATCTCAAGATGGACGGTTCAGGTTGATTGTAAACATTCTAAAAAATCTATAAATAGGAGGCCTTACCACATCATATCTAAGATATTTTGGTGTAAATTTATAATGTAAAAATATTTTCAAGAAGCCATTTAAAATAGTTTTACCATGACAAATTGATTCCAAGCCAAGCCAAGCCATAAGCCAAAAGGCATCAAGGAGATATGGAGGTAGCCAAGCTTCCATTGACAAGGACGTCATGAGCACAAGCCGAACAAGCCACAACAACAAAAAATTTAGAGCATCCAAGGAAGGTAATAGATGTTTATTTTTTATTTTACTTGTGTTTTTTATTCATGTTTATTAAGTAAGCTCTCCTTAGTGTCTAGGCCTAGGTATGTTATGCTAGTTAGTGTGTTTCTTTCATTTTTTTTTCATTTTATAAATAACACAATACTAACCATCCTCTCTTGAGCCAAATTCCTATATCAAAAGATCAATATAACTATTGAGGAATTTATGTTAGATAGAATGCATATGAACTTCAATTTGTTTAGTTCGTTGGTGCTACACTAGATTGTTTTCTAGAACTATACAACTTTATCACCTATACAAAACATAGACATATATCCATAATTATATTCATGATAAAATAATATGGTTATCATCAAAATAATCAAATACATAAAGATAAATTATGACATATGTTTATATGTGGTAAAGCACATTTTAAATAATCAAGTCTAGTTTTAGGAAAATAAGTTCACTAATTTGATTACAAATTTAGTCACAAACATAAATTATTATAGGCAATTCATTTTTGAATATCTCCAATATTGACAAGATGAGCATACCCAACTATCATGCAATGCACACATACTAATTTTAATAATAATATGATACTATGTTTCGACAAACATTAGATATCTTATTAGCAATAATTCATATTATAATTGGAGTCTTAAAAAAACTTTGTAATTTTCATATGCTTCAATTTTCCAATTATTTATAATTGTATTTAACACAAGATTAAGGTTTTAACCTCTCATATATTCAACATGGATAATATGAAATCATCCAATCAACTAGTTATGAGATTAGAACAAATAATTTGATATATGTATGAATAGAATGTTTAATAAAGTAAATGATGAAGATCCAACTAATACAAAATATATTTACACTTTACATTTCATAACAAATCTTCTTATTAAGTGAGACATATAAGTATGTTATCAAGGATTTACCTCACTAATCAAATTAAATCATATTAAAAATTGAAACACAAAATATCTAAACTTACTGAGCATGATCTTCTTACCAAATTCAATAGCTAAACAAGATCATCTTATCAAATTAATCATGATGCTTATGAATATAATGTATTTCAATGCTAACTCATGAATTGAAAATAATCATAAATGTAATCATTTTGAAAGAAATATAATTTCTATTTTATTTAATTTATCATATAAGACTAGTATATCTATTATAATATAATTGTGATTAGCATTTCTCAAGAATCAAACTAAATATTTTTTAATAAAAAATACCATTTGAGACATTACTAATTTAATTAGTATATTTGAGGTAATTAAAAATAATAATGACAAGATATGCCATGGACATACATGTCTTTTGGTGTATAAAAATGCAAATATTTAGTGGGACTCTTTTCATAATATGAATTACAATATTCATGTCTTTGGCCCATAAAGATTTAGGAACATTTATGGAATGTAACATTGTTGTAGATATTTATTTAATGATGCAGTTTTTCCTTTTAGCAATACCATTTTGATGAGGGGAATAGGGATTTGTTACTTCCATTTGAAAACTAAAACTAATTTAAAAATAATACAAATATATACTAATGTAGTCACCTTCATTATCAGATCTTAATCTCTTAACATAAAAACTAGAAGCATTTTCAACAATAGATTTAAATTTCTTGAATTTAGACAACACTTTAGTTTTTTTTAGATGAAATATGACCATATCATTCTAGTATAATAAGATATAAAAGTAATATCATACAAGGAACCATTAAGATATATAAATTCAAGAGGTCCTTATAACATCGACATGAATTAATTTTAAAGGATGTGAGTAATTAACATCATGATTCTTTTTGAAAGTGATTAGTATATTGCTTATCACGTAAGCAACCTTCACAAGTTTCATGATGGAAAGAGATAGAAGGTAAACCAACAATAATATTATGAGAATAAATATCATGTAATCTTTTAAAATTAATATTTCATAATATTTAATTCCATAATTGAGATTCATTCTTATTGTATAATGAAAAAAACATGTAGAAGAATCAGCAAAAATGTATAAGTGATTCTTTTAAACACCTTCAACAATAAGAGAACTAGATTAATTTATAATAGAATAAATATATTTTAAAATGTTAAAATTAAATTATCATTTATATGTTTAGAACAAGATCATAATTTTTTCTTAAGCTTAGGTACATAGAAAACATCATTAATAACAACATTTGTAAATTTTACCTTTTATTGTTTAGTTGCTTCAAAAATGAATTATCCCCTAAATAAATATTTGTAGAGATATATTTAGAATCATAAAAAAATTTAGATAATAAATTAATATGGTTCAATGCACCACTATATATAACCCATTCATTCTCATTTGAAGTGAATAAAGTAACATATAAAGTAATAACATTTGAATTATGATCCCGATTATTATTCTAATTAGGGTTTTGATTCTTTTATTTATTTTGATTAGATTTATTCCCTTAATTATTTTTAGAAAATTAATTTTTTAACTTTAATTTTTAATAATAATTTTTTCCTTATATGACCAAATTTACCACACAAATTCCAATTCTCATTAAGCTTAGGTTTATGATTCTTATTACAAGATCTCGTGTTCCTATTTTTGCCTTTAGTATAATTAGGGTTAGGTTTATGGTTTTTGTTATTATTATAAATAGAGTTTAGAGTGATAATTTTAGGAGTGGACTTATTTTTAGAATCAAAATTAGGCATCACTTCTTTTTCTTGAATTAGAAGAGTTGATAGGGTAATGAGGTCTGGGATATCTTGCTCTATTTTGTAATTTAAATTTAGAAACAAGATAAAATTATGTTTTTTTTCATGAACATTAAGATGGATAATGAATTAAAACAATTGGTATTGAATAAAATTATAATCACAACCATATAATTGGTCTTTAATATTCCTATTTTTAGCAAGATAAATAACAAACATCTCATCACCTTTCATAGGTGTAGTAAGTAATTCAAGAATAAATTAATAATTTTAGAAAGTTGTTTGACTTAATGAATATACTAAATGAGTTTTAAAACATCACTAAAATAATCTTAATTATCAATGTGAAGTAAGAATTCATCCTTAACACTCTATAAGATAATTGGCATGGCTTCTTGCAATTTCTATTGAAACACATTTGAAAGATCATGTGTCACTTGTCATTTTGATAGCATTTTTCAAGTCCTAATGATAATGTTCCATAAAATTCATGCCATAAATTCCACTTTAATTGGAATTTTACATATGTTATACATAGATACATTAACTATTTATGATTTATCCTGTAAAAAACTAGGAAAAGCCATTGTTTCCCTTTAAAATTAAAACTACAACACTAGATAAAGCTTAAATTTGAACCCTTTTTAAATGTGAATTTATAATATATTTGAAAATAAAATAAATTTCAAGCGTAAACAAATATTTATTATATTAATGTTAGACAAAGCAAGAAAATTGTGAAAGATTGCAACAAAATAAGGTGTAGAAAGTGTTGCAATAATACACTAATGTAAGAAAAATTATTAAAAATGAACCTTTTTTAATGTGAATTTTAACTTTATTTGATATATTAAATAAAATTATAATCATAAAAAATTAATAATTATTTAAATAGATGTTAAACTATGTAAAAAAATGAATAAAAAAAAACTAATTTAAGTTTCACAAGAGCTGCACATAAAATAAGTATCTAAACACTATGATTAAAAAAATGTGTAAAAAATATAATATAAGGTTTCAAAATAAAATATGGACCACACCAATTCATATTTAATATGTGAAAACTTAGGAATGGACTGGTTACACAACTATGGTTGATAAGGTTTTGACTAGATCAAATGTCATAACAAGGTTGATAGGTCTAGGGTTTTGCATGTGAGAAAAGTTGGCATGCAAACCAAAAAATAGAATTCAACATTAATGAAATTTTTAAAATTAACTTGACCAAAAAATAAAGAGTTAGTGGGTTTTGAACATTGAAGGAATAAATTTTTAGTAAAACAAGACCCACCAACTCCTTTATACTACCACTTAAAATAATACATGCACTAATTTATTTTTAAAGCTTATTTTTTTATTACACACACACACACACACACGTCTATGCATGTAAAAGATTTTGACTTTTTTTAACTTTTAGATAAAAAGTAATTAGAAATTGGTGGGACCCATTTTTATTTGCATGGTATTTGAAGTTTTAATAAAACAAATATTTAATAAATGTATTTTAAAAAGTATATAATTACCTTGAAACATAACTATGTAGAAGTATGGCACAAGGAGGAGAGCAGGGGTGCTTCTATAGATTGGAAGAGGCCACCACATGACTTGAAACTTTCCAACACTCCTCCACAAGTCTAGAGAAGAAAATAAAGCTTTAAAAAATAAAATTTAATGTCAAAATTCAATTTTTATATAGTTTTTAGATCTGGTACAATCATATAATGGTGCATGGATGAGAAAAAAATCACAAAATATTTAGGTAGTCCTCTCTAGCTTTACAGGGGTGTAGAGGTAGGAAAAATCATGTAGAAATAATATTTACACATAAAAATAGGTTATAGAAGTATCAAAAAAAATAATCTAATTTTTTAACCTTTCATAGGCCATACAAGGACACCAAAGAGGTTTTTTGGACTAGTTATTTCATGTTTTAATGTTTAAAAGATGCTTAGATTGGGGATCTAGATGTTGTTTTCACCAAAAAAATGAGTTATACATCCATAATGTCCATACAAAATTTTATTTCCTTCCAAGGCTATACAAGGGCCATAAAGGTGAGCTTCAACCTAAAATTAATTTGAATTTGATTGAATTTGGATGAAAAAAATTATACAAAGGTATCTATAAGCCAATCAAAAATTCCAAATGAACTTGCCAATCAATCAACAACGTGAAGCTTGGTATGATACCATGTTAAAAAACATAAAAATATATGTATAGTGGTGGATCTAGATAAGTAATTGATAGTAAAGATAGAAAGAATAATGACACATCATGTAGATGAGAAAACCTCCAATGAAAGTAAAAAACCCACAATAGTTGATGTTCTATATTGAGAAATAATAATACCCAAATATAAATCCTCTTCCTCTTCTCACTTTTCAAATAATATTCATAAATATTTTCCACACATAAATATGAAACATTCAATCCATGATATTTTTTTATTAGATTAGGTAAAAAATGGGTTAAGGGACTCATACCCATTATAAAATACAAATAAAGGATATAAAAACACAACAAATAGAACCAAGAATCAAGAAGATACATAAGTCTTGACCAAACATCAAAAACTAGCTACCACATACAAACCACTGCTAAAAACTAGCAAAAAAGAAAACAAAAAATAGACCTCAAGAAGTTTAGAGCCTGAGTCCTTTTACTCCAAATAAAGAACTATATTGTTAGTTCTAAAAATTTATTTATTATTTTCCTTGTCCCTAGTCTAGTTACTGATGCCCTACAAAGAGTCTATTATTTCCTTCTTTCTTTTAGATCCCATAGTTCTTAATTCCACACTTCCTAACCAATCTTCTTCCTTTCTACCTCTCCCTCCCTTCTTTGATCATTTTTGTTCTTTTTAAAGGGTGGGGTTGAGACAAATATTTCCACATTTTCATTACCCTCTCTTTGATTATCACCCTTCCTCAAGAAACAAACCTATGAAATTAGCAATGATTTCAACTTGTCAACTTATTCCAAAATTTTAGAACTCAAAAGACTTTAGATTACAACCTTTGTCTAGAGGTTTTGCAAATATTTTTCAACTCCATCAATAAGATTATACTTATAAGAAGAATTACTTGTACTAGTAATGGGGTCAACATATATATGGTTTCCTTTTATACTACCCCCAAGGGATAAATTACCTAAAACATTTTCTCCTTTGACCCCATGAGCTTCTTCCCCTCTCCATTTCATGAAGAAGCCTCACTATACCTAAAAAAATCTTATTGGTCAATTTGAATATGAATTGCATCCAAAATATATTTACTCTAAAGGGTCTCCCCCATTTTAACAATCAAAAGGCTAAGACCCTAGTAAATAAGGTCAGTAGAAGGATTGTTCCTAAAATTATTTATAGAGACCTCTAAATAATTAAACAAAAAAGTGAATGCTTATAGGATGCCCACTAAAATGGTTGAGCAAAAAAAAATTGTGGGATAAAATAACTGTGTGCTTTCCTGTAGGGTTATGTATTTCATGACTTGTTGACCATTTTTTAGGAACTTAAACATGGAGGAAACCTTTCTGGTTAAATAACTTTTGTTTTTTCTTCTCAGTAATATAAAACTGTTAAATAACTCTTCTTTCTTTTTTATCATTAAATGCCTTAACCCCATCACAAACCATACCTATAACCTTACAAATAATTTATATGGGTAAAAACCTATTTATAGTGAGTGAATGGAGGTGATCATTATAACTAATGGGTCCAACCATCCAAAAATACATTTAATAAAATTTGTAAGTATTAAATAAATATATTTTAATTATTTATTAACATGAGGTTTTCACCTCATGTTAATAAATAATATATTATTATTATTTGATTAACTACCAAGGTAAGCAAGGGTCAATTAATCCCATTTAGATATTAAATTATTTAACAAGATGTGATTTAATTAATGGTATTTTAATGGTCATGTAGGTGTTTGAAAATTAATCCTATGGTACATTAGAGTTTGTCGCTACTCTTGATATCAAAATGTAGAATATGTTATGGATGCCTATGAATTTAAAAGGATGTATGTTATTATTATAATCTAAAACTAAGAATTATAAGTGTATATACTAATGTTTACCTATTAATGGATTTAAATAATCTTTACATATAATAAAATATTGAAAATGAAGTATATCCATATAAGAGAGATGTTAAATTATGAGGAACGTACCAAACTATGAAGTTTGATCTAGTAATATTTATGTTATAGTGGTTCTAATACTAGTGATATTTATGTTGTATGAATTTGATTTCCATTAATTAAAACTTTGATGTACATAATATAAGTTTACAAAACTTAGTGTACTGTATCTATGTTATTATTAAGATTTGAAGTATAATTCACATACATTTTTGTAAGTTTAAACTACAACAAGTGTACACCATGGCATATTTTTTTATAACATACAAGGTCATGTAGGTTAATAAAACATGTGTAATCCTAAATATGTACCTCAAATACTATGTATAATAAAGGAATGGTGAAGAATATGAAGAGACATAGTCTATTCATTATCTATATATATCATGCATTTTAAAAATAAAATGTTAGAATTTTAGGGAACTGGTTGACTCTATATTATTTTGTAGAGCTTTTCTTCAATTTTATAAAAAGTATCTTGAGTTGCATATATACCCTTTTTTTTTGAATTAATGTATTCTCTTATAATGGTTAAATTTTATTTCATAAAATAATAAAAATTGTAATAAATGCATATACATTTGTTACAAATAAGAAGAAAGGTATGTGCATGCCATTGCACCAAGTTTATCTTTAATTTTGTCTATAATTCATGTATTGATTCAGTGTCTCATCATAAAATTAAAATATTAAAATATATAGCATGCCCTAATGAGAGATTTTATGGATCACTATCAATAATGGTTTCATTTCCAGGACTTGAATATGTTGAAATAATTACCTTGTCAAAGGGACCTTAAGAATTGACGAGATGTGAGGATTCGTAAGTTGACATGTTGAGGTATGTTCCATTGATTTGTTTATGTAATTATGTTTCTCATTGATGTAAAATGTATCTAAAGTTCATTTATGTACTACAGGTGATCATGTGAAGTATCATGATAAGTATTCATGATAAACTCAAGCATATCCTAATAGATTCTTGAGTTCTATATGAAGTATTAACATAGTGTTGTGGTGTAACAAGATGATTAACCTTTTTAAAATATGTGAAAATAAGTGGAAGACCATTTTATAAAGTTTTTTAAACATATAAATAAGGTTATAAATCATCTACAATGGAAATAAGGTTTCCAAGAGGTATGGTACTTAGTAGACCTATGTGTTTAGACTTGGTCTCAAGCATAAACATTGCTTGTAGAGGAATGATGTTGATATGTATGAGATTTAAGTTGAGAAAATAAGTGATAAATAATGTTATAGGATTTTGGACACTATGTCAACATGTGTATAAATAAAATAGCCTTTCAAAATATCTCCAAGGTTACGTATTGAGGCATAACCCTTGCATGAGAGACCTAATATGAAGACACAGGCTTGGTAACTAGTTAATATGAGAAGTGTGAGACCTAATTGAAAATTTATAGAAGATTAGTATAATGTTATGAGTGAATTTTAGATGTGTATTATGTGTTTTGAGTACAATAATAAGTTTTCAAGTGTGCTCAAAGGCCAAAATATAACTAGCAGTCCTAGACCTAGTGTGCAAAGAGACCTAACAAGGTCTAATGAGGAGTCAAAATCAGTTTTGAATGGGATAAAAAACATGATATAATGTATAAAGGTATTAAGGGATTTTTTAATCATGTGTACCAACTTTTAGGTCCTGGATTATAGGATAAATCTCAAAAAGGTGTTTGACGGTCTCCCATACATGTAGAATGAAGAGATGAGAGATCGAGAAGAAAGCTTAGATGCTTATTGGCACATGTACAGTTTACATGGTGTCATTATTAATTTTTTAGATTTATCATATGGTCCTAATAATTATTTAAAAGCATTATTCTATCATTTTAGGGACAAAGTTGTATGAACACTAATTAAGAAGGTTAATTGGTCTAAAACCCTCTTATAACCCTTATAATGGTAAATATATTGATATAAAGTGCCAAAATTACTTTGTTTAATATATTTTTATGATTTATATGACTCCATTAGTCATCTCAAAGTGGTAGTGGTGTATCAAGACAATGAGAAAAAGCTACAAAAATTTACTTATTTCTGAAGAATTTAATGTTACAACAGGGCTGACTAGGTTAATGCATGAAAATGGTTGGAGGTTGAATGTAAATATTTAGTATTTATTTCCATGGTGTTAATTTAGTGATTTATATACTATATTAAAATAAATTTGGTCACTCAAGTTAACCTATCAATAAAATGGATAACAGTGAAGATAATAAATAAGAAATAGTCAAAGTGAAAAAGAGATTAAGGAGTGGTTTCAAATGATTAGGGATGAATCCAATTGATTAAGGTAATTATTTTTTAAATAAATATAAATATTATCCATGTTTATTATATGATTTATATTTCACTTAAAATTATGAAAAAGGTTTTCATAAGATGGCCTATATAGAGAAGATGTGATAGTGAAACCCAAGACAATGAGAATGGTCTGCAAAAGAAAAGTTACCATTGGATCATATTATTTTTGTGTTTTAAGGTGATATAATGAGGTTTTATTTTATTTTACATGTATTTTAATATCATTATTATGTTTTTTCATGTGTTATAAAGTCATGTTTCCATGTTTGGATGTTTGAAGTATTTGACAGTTTCAGGTGTGCTAATTGAAGTGGAGAGTATGAGCCCATGTGACATAAGTTGATGCATAAAATGAATATTTTGTATTTTTGGGTTTATAAATTATATATTAATGATTTATTTAAGAGATATAGTTTAATTATTTGTAATATGGAATCCAAAATGGCTTGTCCAACTATGTTAAGATAATAAGAGAGTAACCTAAGAGATTGGTCTACAAGACCAATGATTGTCTCTAGAGTTTAATATATATCAATTTGGGAGTGATATATAAAACTAATATAAAAAATTAATATTAATTATATTTAATTAAATTATCCTTTTAATTGAAAATGACAAATCTATCATGATTGTGTTTTTGGAGGCTATAAGTAGTTTGAGTAGTCATCTAGGAGTGATGAGTTTGATATCTTCTAGCTAGAGTTAAAGAAT
Organism: Torreya grandis; assembly: GCA_037957365.1. Classification (NCBI taxonomy): domain Eukaryota; kingdom Viridiplantae; phylum Streptophyta; class Pinopsida; order Cupressales; family Taxaceae; genus Torreya; species Torreya grandis. The sequence continues at coordinate 558,074 of JARHVA010004294.1, forward strand.
CCAATGAGTTTTAATATATTAAAGAGGTATAAAATGTTTGTGATAATTATTTTATAATCTTGTCTTGTCATTATTTAATTTTTGAGAGTCAAGAGTTCTTGACTATACTTTGACTGTGTTTGATTATTCTGAGTTGTCATTTTGTAAGAATTGGTTTGATACTTGTTGGCCTATTTAGTAAAGTCAATGGATATAGTGATGAACATGAGGTCATGAATTTTATATACATGTGGTTTTTTCATATTTTCATGTGTCAAATTTAATTGTATACTTAAATTTTATAAGGCAGATTTTATGGATGTGTGAAGGGCTAATGGCGAGTAGGCCTAATAGCTTGGTTAAAGGTGTTAAATGAAGAAAATGGTGTTTGGTACCCAAGGATAAATTATGTGGGGAATATTAAAATTATATTATAATTTTTTATATAATTTTTAAATTCAAAAGGTTTTCCAAGAGGTCTGAGTGTAACATGTGCCTTAGAGAAGGCCTAATTCATTTTTGTTTCTATTAGGCCTAATATGGTTTTGGTCCCTATGAAAGATGATTAGCCTGTGTGGTGATTTTTTCTTGTGTGAAACGTGTATGAGAACATATTTAAAATATAAATCAATTATTAAAATTATCTTGTTTTAACAATATGGGTGAGACCAAGAGTTGAGTATAAAAGAAAGGCCTAATTGGCCTATTTTAGCTAGTTAGATAAGAGAGGATACAAGTGAAGGGGAGATCATTTTAAATAGAATGAATGGGTAATTTATGGACATAATAGGGATAATATGATTAGACATGTTTATATAACATATTTTTTTTATGTGGATTACTAGGTCAACGGACCTAATGAGCCTAGAAGAGGCATATTGAGCAAGTAAGCTTAGAAGGCTAGTTGAGTGAGATTGAAGGGTAAAGAGTGCAAGAAAAGGAGGTATCATCAGTTTAAGATTATAAAAAAGTGTTATAATGTTATCATAGATAATATGTGACTTTTTTTGGTTCTAATTTACCTATGGGTCTGGAGCCTCCCTGCAAGATAGAGCTTGCAGAAGACTAGTTGAGTGGGTGCTCAACTAGATAGGGGTTGGAGATCCTTATGAATTTGGTGCTTCACTAAATTTTGAATATATATATTATATTATTTTATATTTTATACATGGTTTAATGGGTTTTATACCCTAAGAGGTTTTCGCACATATCTATTGTGTTATCTTATGATATGCTTGTGTGGTTGTTCATGTATGCTTTGATCTTTATGTGAATGAATGCTTCTTGGAATGATGAGTGGAATTTAATATAATTTTCTAAGAGACTAATTCACCCCCATATCAATATCTACTTCCAACATCATAGATGAATAATTTGTAATAATATGATTGCTTTAATAAGATATTATTTATAATCATATTTAAGGATATCTCTATGAAATATTCTTATTAAAGTTGTGTAAGTTTCGATAGCATGGTTATCTAGACTTGAATATTATTGATTTAGATGTACTAAAAAAATATTTTTTTGGAATAAATAAAACTGTTAATGGTTTTACAACACTAAATGGACATGTGCATTTGACCATTGGGTAAAGACTAAATTTGATGGGTACATTTTAGATTTTGTTTTCATAGGCACATTGTGTTTGAAGCTACATGAGATTTTTTGTTAAAGGGATCAAAATATTTTTTTGAAATGATTCCATGTGATCTTAAAAAATTTACTCATGGAAAATGTTATAGCACCGATTCTAGATGACATGGATTAGTCACATAAGGCACAATCAGGACATGATTGAAAGGGATCTAAATGAATAAGACATGAACAAAGTAATTTTCAAAAAAACATAGAGAATGGATGAAGTAGAGGTGAAAGATCTTAGAATAATTTATATGCTTCAAAGGGAATTATGATAATAAAAAATATGGAAAAAATAAACTTTATAGAAAATGAAGAACCATAAGTAGTTACAATTAGGACTAGAAGGGAAGCTCAAAGAGAATGGAATGAATTAGACCTATAGAAGAATAAATTGATTTTTACTGTCAAAAAGCATAAAAAGAGATTGAAGGGAATGAAGGAACCAAATATATTATAAAGACTAACCATGAATTGGAGATTGACTTGGAAAGATACGAGGGAATATAAATGAGAAACAATGAAGAGGATACTAAAGGGCAGGTAGAAAAAATTAACAGTATATTTAGTGATTAGATAAAAAGATAGTTATTACATTTGGAATGGGAATGTGAGTATTTATAAGAAGTAATGATGAAGCACAAGTCTAGTCTAGGTTCAGGAGTGGTCATGATATATACTATAAAGTATGGTTCATTCACTCCAAGGTGATGCATCCCATAAACCCATTTTAACTATTGAGAATAGTAAAATATAAGTATTCAAAGATTTAACATTAACTAATAAGTGTTTTGAATAAGTTTTCAAAATATTAGATAGGTATAAGAAGGAAAGTGGATGTCAAACTAGCCAATCATTTATCTTAATAATGTTAGTATACCAATCAACATCACAATTATATTTTAGATACTTTTTTAATCATCACTCAAATAATTCATAATTATCCCAATTATAGGAATGATTTTGTTACTTATAAGAGTTTTTTACTTTTATGTTATATGATGGGTCAACTGACTTGGAACCAAACTTATTGACATAAAAAATGAAGTGGTAGGTTAAAGTGTAACATATGACATCTACAAGAAGTGAAACCTTATAGTATATTTCATTAGTCAATAATTTAAGTTAATTTTATGTAGTTATAAATCTTCAACACATAAAAGAAAAATTAGTATGGGAATTCAAGATGCAAACATGTGTCTGGTAGAACATTCAAGATTTGAAAGAAATGAAAAAAATGGGAGAATCCATATAGGATTATGATCATTGTTTTATGAAGGTTTTTAATGTATGGATGTATTTCAAATCAGATTTGATTTAACATGAAATCAAAGTTATATATCAACCAGTATGCCCAATAATTACTAGTTGTTAATCTAGTAGGGTTTTACGTGTGATTTTTAATAATAATTTTACTAAATAAATTTAAGTTAGAATACATATGGTATTTATTTTTCTTTGGTGAATACCTATAATATAAATCATAGATAAAAATATGAACAATTATTTTCCAAGAATAAATATGGTGTTGAACTATTGCACTATTTTTTATTAGCAAACAAGACTAAAATTATCCAATTACAATAAAATTTGATTAAAATGTGAATTATACATTAATATATTACTTAAAGACTAAGTTAATTAAAAATATTTTCAATTTAATAGTTTGGACTTATTGATAAGATAAGGTCAACAAGAAAGAAGCCTTTCTTGACAAGTAAGTAAACCATGCAAACTAGAAAAGCTAAGCACCCCAAATACATATAAAGAATGAAATTGAATAAAATAAATTTAGTTTTAGTTAACTAAACTCAAAAAATTTCAACCCCTCTTTGGTATTAATGGATAAGTAATTGATCTGACTTATGTACACATTCAGTGAACTGCACTCTAATTGGCACTTCTACCTATTTTTGAGTAAGTTCTCAAAAAGTGTTAAAAAATGACCAAAAAATTAATATAAGACATAATAAATATAATAAATTACTAAAAAACTAAAAAATATAATTCTAACATCAACTATTAATTTTTGTCATTGGCATCATACTCAACATTCCCCCCTTTGATACAAAGAGTAGAAATATCTTTCATTTCCTTAAGTCTTCCATGAACTTTGTTCAAAAATCCCATGGTGAAAAAATTATAAAATTGATCTTAAATTCTCAAATAATCAATTCAAAAATATTTATCCTTGATCAAATCTCTAATAAAATGATGTTTGAATTCAATATGCTTGGTTCTAGCATTGAAAACTAGATTCTTGGATAATTGCATGCCCCATTATTATCACAAAAATATATGTGTTGGATCAAGTTGAGCCTCTCTAAAATAGACTAAGAGTATCATAAACCATAATAATTATGTGAAATATGATGTAAGCACTATATATTCATCTTTAGTATAGGATAATGCAACTGTATCTTGTTTCTTTAAAGACCATGAAACCAACCCACTTCCCAATGTCAAGCAATAGCCTAAAGTTAACTTCCTATCATCAAGAGATCCTCCCCAATACAAATATATTTATACAAATTATATAATTAAATTTATGTTCTAAAATGAATACCATGATTATAATTACCTTTCTTTACTACTTTAAAATGTTTGAGTGACAATTTGCCTATAAATATAGAAACTAGTGAAAACCATAACAAATATTGGGTCTTTTGATAGTGAGATGCATCAATTATCACACAATTATTATAAAATTATTTTCATAAAAATAATTAATTCCATACTCTATCATTATATTTTCTCCACTTGAAATTAGAGTGTCCATAGACTTAGAATCTTGAATATTATATCTCTTTAACATGTCTTCAAAATATTTAGCTTGAAAAATGAATGCTTTCTCTTTATTTTGATGGAATTACATGAAAATAAATTAATTAATACATCCAATATCACTGATATAAAATTATTATTTCATATCCTACTTAAATTTATTCAACATCTCCATAGATATACATATAAATATTGATTCGTCTACATAAAGACAGACATATAACATATTAGAACCCAATCCTTGTATGCAAATATTTGGTTAATTTTTAATTATTAAAAATCCTTGATCTAAAAACTACCTATAAATACTTGATTACCAATATCTTGGATCTTTATTTAGACTGTAAAGAGTTTTTCAACTTATATGCCCAAAATTCTCTATCTTTTACCTCAAAACCTTGTAGTTGGACCACATATACTTGTTCTTCAATCACTCAATTTGAAAATGAAGTTTTGAAATAAATTTGATAAATTTACCATAATTTATGAGAATATACAACAAGAATTAGTATTATAGTATCTTTACATTCTATAGGTGCTTATGTTTGCTCATAGTTAACACCATATGTTTTTGCAAAACCTTAAATTGAAACCAATATAAATTTTATATTTTAAATTTAGATAGACTCTTAAGTTTGGTATTATAAACCCACCTGGGTCCTGTATGAACTAAATTTATATGTGCAAAAAAATTAAACTAATCCTAAGATAAGTTGAAATTCAACTAAGATAGAAAAATAAATAAAGAAAATAATAATAAAAAATTCACACTTTGAATACAATATTTCTCCATTGTGATGCATATCCAATTTTATCTTTCAAGTATGTGGTGCTTGTATGCAATCAAAAATGCATCATGTCCATAAATAAATCCTATTTCAGATGGGATAGAGCACACCTACACTTCTAATTGGAAGCATATAATTGTTAAGCAGGAGCATGACCAATGTGAGGCTCTGTTAGGCCTGATTACGGGATCACTTATCACAACACACCATGCAAGATCAGATTCTAAATCTTACAGTATAACATAATAACATAACAACCCTAAAATATTCCTATGATTTAATATTTCACTAATCTAATAACATGAAAATTAAATATAATCTAGTGTGCCCCAAACTTTGTGGCACAAAGTGGGTAGAAACAAAATAAATAAACAAGTAAACTAAACATGTATAAAATACATATACTCACATCAATGTATATAGAATTATCATATATAGAAGATAATAATACATATTCTCTATCTATCTACTCTTACACAGGATGAATAAAGTTAGGAATACTTAACTTTGAAGATGAACCCATTGAGCATTAATCTCCCCATTATCCAAGGTGCTTTGTAAGATATTGTAATGGTATGTAAGGATAACTAAGATAAATTAACTATAGGCTATACAACCTACCCAATCATCCAAAAGATGATAGTTGAGCTCCAAAAAAAGTATTGAACCCTAAATATTTATTCCCTAAGTAGAATGGTCAATAGGTAGATGTCCATTCACACTTGTTTACTTAATTATTCACTCTTATTAAATGGTGGTAAATGGCCTTGTACATAAATAGTAGTAACTTACCCTAAATTTTTTTTTTAACATCAACTATGCTAGGTCAACCTGATTGACCTAGCATGTTTTTAGGGCTAACTCTCTAAGTATGTGCTAGGTTAGCTAAGATACCAACAAACCAAAAAAGAACAAAAGCCTTGAAACTATTCTAGGTCAACTTGGTCAACCTAACACAAATGATAGATCAAAATGGTGATAAGGCAAGAAATTAAGGATAAAACATAGAAAATGATGGGAATAGATAAGACTAATAAAAATAAGATTGGGTTCAATTGTTTCAAGAGGATAGAGTTTGGATGAAAAGAGGTAAAAGGAATGACAATCTTATGAAGCACTAATGGTCTATCCACCCCTTTCCCAAGGCACCCTTAAGGCATGCACCTAGAGAAATTGTGACTTGATAGGTTCTTATAAGATACAAAGTGATAGTAATAAATAAAAGTTAAAAATATGATGTGTATACATATCCCCAACTGAATCTCATCATATATCATGCAAGTGTAACACAAGATGTTGCTTAAAAAAAAACATGATAACACACAACATTGATGCTAAGTATGGTGAAGTAATTAGAAAATAAGTTAAATTAAAGAAATTTATTAAGGAACACATGTATTTAACTTACCTTAGTGCCATAGATAAAGAATTAAGATGCAATAAATGAAGGTGTCTAATGTAGAGTACATAGGTGAACCTATAGAAGTTAGTGCAAAAATAGCCAAAAATCAAAAAAATTGGAAGATAGGAATATGATAGTGGAAAATAATCTCTACGTCATCATGATTCTAATGCATTTTACAGTTTGCAAAAAAAATGAGTAAAAATAAAGATATAGGCAAAATAAGGAATTTCCCTAAAAATAAATGAAAGATTTGAATTTTGAAAAGTGTTTTTAAATAGGGAAAAAGGCAATTCATTTTGAATTTTGAATAGTGAGATAGAAACAATAGAGATCTGAAACCAAAAAAGGCTAGGATGGTGAGGGAACTTTAGGCTAGATGTGGAGGACACTCAGAGGTGAAATCATGTGCATTATAAGTATGCAACTACGGATCTTAAACTACTTTCTGAAATTTATATTGAATTAAGTGAATTTTTGATAAAATTTGTTTTTAAGAATTTATATATGTTGAAAGTTCATAGAATTAGATTATAAGGGTATTAAATAGGAAGATGGGAAATGGGTTGGAAGGATTTAAGAATAAATTGAGAAAAATACAAATTTTGAGGAAAATGTACTAGGTCAACAAACAAAACCTACTAGGTTGACATAATAGGTTGAAATAAGTTAAAATCCATATGGTCAACCTAGTAGGTATGGGTCGACCTAGTGTAATCTACAGGATGAAAAGCTAAAACTGAGTGAAAAACTAATCTATAAGGTCCAAAATGAAAATTGAGAACCAGGAAGGGTAAAATAAGAGGGTTGACTTAGAATATGAAGTCAACTATGACAAAAATAGGGAAATTTTCATCAAACTAGATTGATTAGGGAATCAAAATAAGCATAAAAAGTGTGAAAAAGCTGAAAGAGGGCTAGAAAGGCCTGAAATAACAAAAGGAGGGAAAGAGGGACCAAATAAACTAGAAATAGGATAAAATGAATAATGTAAAAGCAATTAGTCTTGTTTCTTAATTAAAATTATAAAAATAATGTGTAAAGAATGTATTATGATTATACATGACATGGAAGAACTAATACATCCCTTGTTTCTTGGTTGTAGAGATGGCTGAGACTCTAGAGGTTGGTGGACATGTCTTGGTTACCAAATTTGTTAGAGAGATTGATAGATGGATATTGAGCTAGATTGGTAGCCATGTCTAAGAGGTATAGCTAAGATGTGTAGAATCCTAATAAATTTTGACTTATTAGTCATGTTGCTAGGATGTTGGGAATAGTTGACTAATGCCTTCATATGGGAGTTGGATGGTGATGTGGTAGAGGTGGGTATCACATTAGAGGATGTACATGTTATCATTGGGATACCCATAGTAGGAACACTAATGATTACAAGAATACCAGATAGCTTGGAGGAGAGGAGAGCCTTATCCATGTGGGTTAAAAGATTAGAGATGATATTGAGAGGATGGAGAGTCAGTATGGATGACATGTATATATCATATATTCCAAAACTCTATAATTTGGTGATAGGCCTTGTGACATAGTGGGTGCTCTATCACAAGTCAAATGGTAAGGTACCCCTATTCATGGTAACCTTGAGAAAGATGATGCATGAGGATGGAGTACTATATAATATAGGTTTTGTCATTTGGGTCTAGCTCATACATGATCTATTTGAGATGCCAGTTAGAGGGAAGAAGACTATGGGACTGATCATACTACTGATAACATGGATATATGAGAGATATCCCATGTATCAACTAGCTAGGTTACCCCATGTGGTTGATGATAGATTACCTCAAGTATGGAGATGGTTGGAGGACCAAGTAGCATGGGCCATACCCCATGTGTCCGCATTTTAGTTGATGAGATGTATGGAAATTATGTAGTAGGTGTATAGGCACATAAAAGCTACATGGTTGAGATGACACATAGTTTCACCAACATTAGAGAGGAGAGAGGTGATTAGTCACTATACATGGTGGAGAGAACCACATCTAGTGGCATGAGTGCCAAGATATATGGGTCTTCCTCATTTTGTGATATTCATTTGATGCTTGACCAATGGGCTCAACATATTAGGAAAACTAAGGGAAGAGGGGAATTAGACCAATGATAGTGAGGCCAAAACTAAGGCCATGTCAAGAGTGACCACGGAATGGTCAAGCATGATGAGTGGTAGAGGAGGAGGAAAAGGAGGTAGAAATATTAGATGTACTACTACCAATCCCATAGTGATATGAGCAATGACCACCAAAGACATGGTGGCAACTGAGATAAGAGAGAGTGGAGACTATAGAAATCCTAGATGATCCCATAGATTAACTATAAGAGATTCTAGAGAGACTACTAATATGGAGGCTAAAATAGACATGAGTCATTACAACTAAGTTTGAACTGAGGAGGTGACTTATCAAGGAGGTACTAGGAGGCCACATAGATGGGAAGACTATGTTAGGTGATTGTGTACATGATGATATCATAGGAGCCAAGAGATAGATATGTATGAATATGGTTGAATTATTTATTAAGTTTTTATTTGGTAGTAGAGAGATATAGATAGATATTATGAGATATGATAGTGATATAATATCCATCAAGTGTGATTTTGTAGGCATACCTAAAGATGATGAGGAGAGATGGGGGTTCCTAGTTAGGGGAGAACTCTATGACATCCTAAATGAGACTCTATATCCATATTACCCCATGACATTATAGGATCTGAGTGTACCATCTAACTAGCTTAGCTTAATTGTTTTAGATTAATTCTTTTATTTACCATCTAACTAGTATACCATGAGAAATTAAAGAAATGGTTTTAATCTTACATGCACTCAGAAAATTAAAAAAAAAAAGTAAAAAAAAAGAAGTAATCATGAAACATACTAAATATCAAGATTGGAAGTATTTCAATGATGTGTAACCTCATAATCAATATAATCTTATCTCTTATTTGACACATGTACTTTGGATGACAACTTGTTTATTATAAAATTTTGTGAGGAGGGACGGGTCTTATATATGGTCTTATACTACAACTTAAAAAACAAAAAACCAAGGGGATGCTAAAATAACATTGGTAAGTAGAAGGATAAGGTAATGGTAAATCAAGGATGTGGGTAATATGATGGAAAATGTGGTAATTTGTGAGAAATGCTAGGTTGTATCTATGGTATTACAAAATAACTCACAAATGAAATCCCATGGGGAGTGATTAGTAAGCTAAACAATATTTACTAAGAGCAAATATGAAGGAAAGGGAATGAAAAATGGAGTTTAATAATCAAAACTTAGGTGTTTTATGAGAAGAACTTAGGAGGACAGTGGCATGCTAAGGACATGAAAAGACACTAAGGGACTAGTGGTCATTGATGTACAATTGAAACCCACTTGTGATAGACATAAAGCTTTGTAGGCAAATAGTTGTGCTACTAATATCAACTCATGATGGTATATTGGCATAAGGAAAAGCAAAATGGACCTACCTTCCCACGTCATATTCCCCACTCCTTAGGACCCTTATAGAGCCCTCAGTCTACTACAAAGATTGGGTACTTGTATGAGAAAGTAGGTAGCACTAAAATATTTTTTTATTTTCCTCTTATAATCTAATGGCCTACTAAACCCCAAAGGACCTCAACTATATTGTGATACCAACTATAGAGCTTGAGCTTTAACTAGAAAAAGAGGATGTGCTTTGAATCACGTCTTTTAGTGTGATTTGACTTTTAATAATATTCAATATTTTTGACTTTTGATATCATTACCTTTTGTTCAAATGATTTGGATTTTAACCTTTTTTTCAAGGCTTATTCAGAGTCCTCCTCCATACATATTTGGAATGACCAATCATGAGAGAGATAGTGATGCACACGAATGAGCTATACACTAAGGCTAGAGAAAGATAAGTGACCCAAGATAAAAGACTAAATATAACACTTAGGATTGATAATGAACTAAGCATGTGATCTCAAGTCTTAATAGTGTATATGCTTAGTTTGTAGAAAAAAGAAGGGAAAAATGAAATTTGAAGGAGAACCAGTGAAAATAAATAGTAATGAGAAAGATTGTTTTCTAACTGATCACATGGTAATAAGAGATAGTAATCAAAGGTAAGAGGGTATATATAACCAAGTCACCATGACAAATATATATATGAAAAGTAAAGATAATAAATAAAAAAATCATGAAGATACAAGGGAAGAGTTTTGAGAAAAACTCTAAAGGAAAAGAAAGCAATGATCAACGAAAGATATAAATGATAAGGAAAAAGCAAGTATATGTGAAATGTAAAATCATAACATAAGCTGACTATAATATAACAAGAAGGAGAAACATGATATAAGATAATAATGACTATGACATAGGGTCAAATAATATAATCAAGATATAAATAATATTGGAGCACACATTGAATCCAGACATAAATGAGAAAGCACCATGCTTGTGTTCATAAATACTAGTAAATCTATCCACACACATTATCGAATACATCAGATAATTCTCTATGAATATGAATGCATAATTTATTCTAAGGTCTCATTAATATTTAGTGAATACTGGGTAAATACTTCTCTTCTACTCTCCTCAACTGAAAAAGTAGGAATGCTCAAAGGATCATGTTGAGGAGGAAAGTTAGGCAAATGTTGATTAGGAAAATGAATGGAAACAGGATCTATGGAAGAAAGAATTTTAGGTGGAGAAGGCTCTATGGGTGAAGCAATTATGGGTGGAGAAATATCTATAAGAGGTGATGGAACCACTGGAAGTGGAGCCATAGGAGAATGATGAGGAGCCTTCTTGTAGGAATAACCTGTGGGAAGAATGGTAGAAGGTCTAGGGATGGCTACAAGATGATCTCTAAGATGTTATTCAAGAATGAAATAATGATTAGTATGATGCATGCCATATAGGTGTTATGGATAATATACCTCAACATACTTAGGTAGATATTTATAAAGTACTTTAAGAGAGATATGGCTTTATCTAATGATGGGGAAGGAAGATGTAAGGTATTAAGGTATTATCGTAACTTATGAAAATAGGTGGAAGAGTGATTATTTGTCCCATGAAAGTAACATATATATTGGTGAGTGGTTTTAATATCACTCATAGAAGGAGGTGAAATAGGAGTGAAAGTATATTATGAGGACTCACTGTCCCATTTGGTGGGCAAAAGAACCATCCTAGATTGTGGAATCAAACCATCATCAAAGGAGGGTGATCATGGGGAAGGAGTGGAATTAGACTCAATAGGAGGAGCACTAAGATGAGAAGTAGGAAGAGGCTCAATAAAATTAGGAGAGTGAATAATCTCAACTAGGGTGGAAAAAGGAACATGCTTAACTATAGATAGCCCTACTAAAAGAAGGGAAGGATTCAAAAAATGTCTAAAGAGGATTGCCTTAGGTGTGGAAAAGTTATAAGGTTTGGTCATAGCACGATCCAAGAGCATGGTACTAAGAGGTTCCTTATAAACTAGAGGTATCATCACCATCTCTACCCTATGATAAAAAGGAAAAATGAAAGAATCAATAAATATAAATTAAAGAGAATGATGAGATGCATAAAAAGACTCAAGAAAATAAGATTACTAATAAACAATCTCAACATCAGGTGCCTGTAAAATTACACCTAAAAGAGAATCATCTAGAGAATATCAATCATCATAATCTAGAGTATGAATATTTATGACAGGGGCTAGGATGACCGTGTCATCAGAGGAATCTTGGTGAATAGAGTGTATAGTCTTGGTTAAGACTATAGGGATGTCATCACAAGGAGGATTGCAAGAATGAGGCTACAAGGAATCAAGAAGTTTTAATATGAGATGAGGCAAGAGATTAGAAGATTTTATCTTTAATTTAATCTCATTATGATCATCATCATTAGAATCTAATCTAAAAGGTTGGGAGGAATGTTACCAATAAACTTAAGATGCCCTTTGTAACCTCTAGTTGAGTTGTTAGGAAAGTTGAAACACTGTGACTCACAAAATGAAACACTAGGTAAAGGTTTAAGAGTAATAATATTGAAGACACCATGATCCTAAAATTTTAAAAAAATTTAAGGGTTAGTGTCTCTTTGAATCCTATAAATGGCTTCATTATGAGGTGATTTAATGTATTGGCAAGCAGAAGATGTGATGACTCATATACAATGAGTCCACAACCTACAAATCAAGATGTTATATGAAAGTCTAAAGTTGATGATCATCACCTTCACATGAAAAGTGATAGGTGAGATGGTAATGGGAAGCTACACACACCCTAAAGGAGACATTTTCCTTCTATCATATCCTTGGCATGTGTTGTGTGTTGACTTAAGATTACATTTATAATACCCAAAAGTACTAATGAAATCAAGGGAGGTGACACATGTTCCATAACCCTAATTGATTAAGGCTCACTTGACTTGGATATCACCTATTTGGATTATAATAAATAATGGAGGATCATTTACATGAAGTAAGATCTTGTTTGGAATCATAAATTCAATAGGAAATCGTAAAGAAATAGAAGATTCTAGAGTTTCATCAATGTTAATCGACATCTCTTCACATTGATATAAGATATTATCCATAGATCTAGATAAAGTTGACTCCCATCCTACTAGAGGAGGGTGAGGGATATTCATGTTGAATAAGATCTACATGAGGTGGTTTCTATGATGTGGATATGTACTCATGAGTTTAAGAAAAGGTATTTGAGATGGAATATTAGTAAGTTCCACAATGGGATCCCACTCATCATAACCCATAAGGATATTATTAGATATAGGTGCATAATTATTAATAAGGTCTTCAAAAGGTGGATCCAAAGATCATTGAAACTTATGTTGATAGGAATGAGAAAATTGAGAAGAAGGTTGTAAATTATTTGGTGATGAAGAAGTAATTGGTTTATATTGATCTTGAATTTTATAAGATGAAGTGTTAGTAGAAATTGGATTGTCATTAATATTAGAATATGGTAGGAGAGAAGTAGAAATAGTATGAGATGTGTCATCCAAGGGAGAATCATAAATTGGATCATCAAAAGAAATAAGATATTATTGCTCCAAATCATTTAAATGAGTTGGAAAAGAATCCTGGATAACATGATATGTCTTATGATAAGTAGTGTATATAAGATGTGAATCAATTAAATCCACCACTCTTCACATATTGGCCATGATAACCACATTCTCTTTAGAATTTGGTTCAAAAATACTTTCTAAGTTATTAGTGGAAGAAGTGGGATTGTCTTGACCTTCTTAGATTCTTTATTAATTAGGCAAGGGGTCGTTATAGATAACGAAATGAGTGTTTACTTGATTTAAGGCTTGAGTCTTATCATGTGATTTATAGTCTTTAAAAGAAATCTCATAAGCTTGTTGATGCTTACGAATAATGGAATCAAGATCAAAATTTTGGCTAAGAAGAAAATCTATGGCTAAATTACGAAGCTATCTACAAGTCTCATGAGAGTGACCCTAGCTATAATGAAACTAATAAAACTTATTAGGATCATATAATGATTTCATAGTTCAATTAGGATAAAGCTCTCGAGGGAGAGGCTTGGGTAGACATTTATGCAATTCATTTGAGGGTAAAGGCTTATAGACATTAATTTTTCTCATTGAGAAATGAGGATTAGTGTATTGTTGAGAAGGAGATAGTTCCAAATAAGGGGTAAGAACTACAACTTGAACATTATGAATGATTTCATATGAATTAGTAACACCATCATTGTTAATATTAGTGTTTTTGTTCTTTAATAATAGGGGAGGGCCTATGTAAGGTTGGGGTGGCTTAAATTGATTCATGAGAAAATATTTTCTTTTGGCTTGATTAATAGCTTCATCCAAGGCATGTGGGGAAAGGGTATGAACTCGATATTGTAATTTAGGTAATAAAGCATTTGTAAATAAATGAAAGAGATTTTCATCCACCATGTTAAGTTCAAATTTGTTTGACAAAGTCTTCCATCACTTAACATAGGCTTGGGCAGTTTCATTTTCATTTTGTTTAAAATTGATTAAATGGGCCAAAGTATTTTCTAAAATATCATTAGTTTGAAATTATTGAACTAAAGCATTTACTAAGTCCTCAAAAATAGTGATAGAGTGTGTTCTAGGTTTATTGTACCAATCCAAGACATCACCCATGAGGATTTTGGATAATATTTTAGTAGCGGTAAAGGTATTTAATTTGACCCAATCCTTGTAAATATTTCCAAATGTCTTGAGGTGAAGGGTAAGATCGGTTGATCCATTGTAGGAAATTGTAGGTTTTATACATCCAATATCAATGTTAGCAATTTGGGTGGTAAAAAGTTCATTTTGTAAATTCTTGATGACTTTTTTCACTAATGGAGTTTGAGGAATAAGATTACCTTGAGAATATCAAAGAAAAGGAGGAAAACTATTGTTATGTGTGCCCAAATTCATTGGTTGAGGATTGGATTGAGGATTAAGAAGGTGGTTTTTCATTCTCATCATTTGATTCATATTATTATCTTGGAAAGTGTTTACTTGATTGAGAGTTTTAAATAATATTTGATGAGTTTGATTAATTTTTTTAGAAGTAGTATTGGTGTTTGTGTTGGTATTAGTGGTTTGGGTACTACTATTAGTGTTAATATGAGTTTGATAAGAGCTATGATATTTTGAGGTACTAGTGGAAAAATTTACTTGTGAAACAAAAGATGGACTAGTAAATGGTTGAGAAGAAGCAATATAAGCATGAGTGCCTTGGGTAGCAAATGATGAACTAGTAGAATGATTAAGGATAGTGGATCTTATGAGAGGCCTACTAGATGTAAAACATGTCATGTTAGCTAAGATACTAGGAATGGAGGTAGAAGAAGTTAAAGAAGAAGATGTCATAACATAAGGAGTCAAGATTGAAGGAAGAGGTTGAGAAGAAAATAAATTAATACCCCCAAATCTAGGTGAGAATGTAGGAATATGAGAGTGAGGTTGTTCAACTTGATGACTAATCATGAGGTTATAGATGGTAGAAGGATCCTTCCCTCTATGTTGAGGGAACTATATGATAAAAAACATTTAAGTATTATTCTCTAACTCAAGATGATCCTCTAAGTGAAGAGGAGGTTTTTGCTACAAAGAGGTATGAGGAGGGGTGCCATAGTCCATCATGTGGGTTGTAATATTAATATTACTAGAATTTATGAAAGGAGCCCTACTTTATCTATGGGAGACCCTATTAGGATTGGTAAATTCCCTCATGTCTTTTGAATAAACTTTAGAGTTATCACCAAACATAAATTCCATGATGAAATGAAAAGAGACAAGGTGAGAAAGAAAATAATCAAAAAGTGACTAAAACATTACTAGGTCAACATAGTGAAAAATAAGGAATGTAAAATTATATTGCGTCTATAGTATCAACCCAATTCAATGACTAGTGACTGGAAAAAATATGTAATGGTGTTGTAAATAGAACTAGGTTGACTAGGTTGACCTAGCATAATGTATAGGAGCTGAAAAAGATACTAGGTCGATAGGGTCAATCTAGCACAATAGATAGGGAAGAAATGAAAGTTGATAACAAGTTATGAACTAAAGTAAGATAATTTTAAGTAATGTAAGAAATTATTAAGTAGTGAAAGGGAAACACATAGTCAATTGAATTGATAATGTCTAATCTAATTGATGCATACAAAGTAAAATCTTGCACTAACGCTTGCTAATGCAAGCTTTTGCACACATAATTGATCAAAGAGTTTGAAAACAACTTGAAAGAAAATATATCTACTTGGTCAACCTATAATGTTGATTAGATTATTAATAATGATTTTAAGTATAAAGGAAAATTGGCTATAAGTAAGGTACTAGATAGTAATCTATAGATAGTTTCATGTAAGTTTAGGATGAAAGGGACTAAAGTGGAAATGATACATGCTTGGTATTGGGACCTACCTCTAACTTCAAAAACTATAGCCATAATTTTGTCAAGTTATTAGCCAAAATATACCATTAACCATGATTTATACTTGACCAGAGTATCAAGTTGGCTTCCCCCTTGGTGATGAAATCCAAGTAGGTTGGCTTATGTAGCCAAATATTTTAATTTTTGTTGATGTTTATGTGTTTTGGCCATGTGTGAAAAATATTATAAATAGTGTAACTAAATGATTAATTTAAAGACACCTAATTAGACTATGTGAGTTATTCTAAGCATGTAAACTACTAAAAAGAAAGATGTAATTGACATATATGCTTCATTATAACTTTGAAATAAGGAATAATTGAGAAACTATATGGATAATCATAAAAAATAAGGTTGATAGGGTCAAACCTATATTGTGGAAGCAAAGTATAAAAATGAACTAGGTAAATCAATTCAAACAAGTTATTTTAGAACACACAGAACATAGAACTAGGTCCACATGGTCGACCTAGTTGACTATGTAGGGGAAATTTTAAATACTATAAACTATGAAAGAAAACTATATAAATAGAGAGATACAAATAAACATAACTCACTAGAGTGGTTTAGAGATTAAGATAGAGAATATTGATTATCTAAAACCTTGAAGAAAACTTGTCAAGAACATATAAACTAGGTTGAGTTGCTTAACCAAGTAATATAAAAACCTACTAAAAATGCATTAAGTTGACCTAGTTGACCTAGTTGATAGAAAAAGAAGTCTAAACATTGGTGAAAACTAAATTGGGTTTAGCTAGTTGATCTAGTTGTTTGAATAAAATTCTACAAGTTCTAAAACTTGTACTAGGTCAAGCTAGTTGATTCAACTACTTATTCCTACAAACTTACACATAGAAATAAATAAACTAGGTCAACAACATTGATTTAGCATAATAAAGATATGATAAAAATAATGATGAATATAAATGATATAAGTGAAATAAATCTTGCAAGGGTTTGATTCATGTTAGGTTCACCATAATCTATGCAATCAAAAATGCATCATGTCCATAAATTAGTCTTGTATCAGATGGGATAGAGCACACCTACAATTCTGATTATGGGCATACAATTATTAAATATGATTATGACCAATGTGATGATCCAATAGACCCAATTAGGGGATCACTTGTCACAATAAACCATGCGAGATAGGGTTTCAAATCCTATAGTCTAACACAATCATATAACAACCATAAAAGAGTCATATGATTTAATATTTCACTAATTTAATAACAAGAAAATTAAATATAATCTAGTGTACACCAAAGCTTGTGGTAAAAAGTGGGGGTTAGAAATAAAATAAATAAATAACTAAACTAAACATGTATAGAAGACATATACTCATGTCAATGTATAGAAAATATTAATACATAGAAGAGAAGAATGCATATGCTCTATCTATCTACTCTTACAAATGAGGAATACATTTAGGATTACTTACCTTTGAAGATGAACCCACCGATCCTCAATATCCCACTTAGCCAAGGTGTTTCACAAAAGATGGTCATGATATGTAAGGATAACTAAGATAAATTAGTTGTAGGCTACACAACCTACCCAAGCATACAAAACACTTATCCACAAGATTAGATCAAAGATCTAAATAAAGTATTGAACTCTAAAGCTTTATTTCTCAAGTATAATGGTCAATAGGTAAATGTTCATTTGAACATATTCACATAATTCCTCAATATTATTAAATTGTGGTAAATGACCTTGTATATAAAGTGGTAACTTTCCTTAAAAAAATTTGGGAATGTCGATTGTGTTACATTTACCTGGTTGACCTAGTACTTTTTTAGGGACAACTCTCTAGGTATGTGTTAAGTCAACCAAGAGGCCAATAAACCAAAAGAGAACAAAAGTCCTAAAACTATACTAGGTCAATCTGGTTGACGTAGAATAATTGATAAGTCAAAAGGGTGCTAAGGCAATAAGTTAAGGATAAAACATAAAAAATGATGAGAATAGATAGGATTAATAAGAATAATCTTGAGTTCAATGGTTTAAGGAAGCTGGAGGGTGGATAAAAAGAGGCAAAAGGAATGATAATCTTATAAAGATTGATGGTCTATCCACTCATTTCCTAGTGCACCCCTTAAGGCATGAACTCAAAGATATTGAGACTCGATAGGTTCTTATAAGATATAAAGTGTTAGTAATCAATAAAATTTAAAAATATTATGTGTAAATGGTGCTCACTCCTCTAATGTAAAGAGATAATAAGTAGTGTTTTGGTGTAAAAAGGGAGACTTTGATTCACTTTGATTTGATTTTATTCACTTATACTTAAGATATTATGATTCCAAAATATATTATTACAATTGTGAGTATGATTATGATTTCAAGATTTTGTGATTGCAAAGGATATGATTATGACTATGAGTATGATTGTGATTTCAAGATTTGTGATTTCTAGAATTTGTGATGATTTAAAATGGAGATTTTCAAGATTTTTATAGAGACTTGGAAAAGGATCCAATGTAGGATGATCATTTGTAATTTTTCAATTCTCCAAATGATCAACGATGGAGGACGAGTCCTCATCCATGAGGATGGATAGCTTTTCAACTTGGTTGAGAAAAGAGTGGAGTTGGTTAGTTGACTCAACAATATTTTATCCATTTTCTTTACAACTTAGGAGATGAGTAATAAGAAGTGGAGACATTTGTTGATTTGGTTGGGATGAGGGAGAAAAAAGGTAGGAGAGGTTTGAATAGGTGTAAAATCTAGATTTTATTATTTAAAATAAGGATTTGAAGGTGCATAATTGACTTATTCAATATGTTGAATTATTCAATTATTTACTTTTGGGAAGAAATGTTATTTATTATTTTAAGAATTTTTATTAATAAATTTAGGTGAATTTTGACATTAAATGAAATTTAGGTGTTTATATTTACTTTTCTTTGAAACAGTGTTGCGAAGCAATACTGTTTCGAAGAATAGAAGAAGAAGAGTGTTGATAATAGAAAAGAAAAAAAAAATCCCCAAATAAATGAATGAGTGTGATGATGCCCAGTCGAGGTTTTTGTGAGAAACAAATAAATTCTCAAAATTGATAAATAGAAGAAGTGGTTAAAATGATGTGGATGAACTATAAGTCAAGTTATGTTTGAATTTATGTCAAATTTGCAAGATGTTGGTTGCATAATAAGGTTACCCCAAATTAATTAGAACTAGAGTATGGATTTTTTTAAAAATAATTTAACCATTAAGAGACTATAAGCATATTATTTTTTGTTAACGAATCAGTGGTTAAATTGAATAGGTGTGGGAGTGATATATCCTAGTAATAATAATTTGTGACTCTATAAAAATAAAAATGTATTAATTTCTTAAAAGATTTTAGTTTTTACGTTGAGATATTGTTGCAATATTTTGAATAAAAATTCTAAATAAATTTATTTAATGTTTCTTGAAATTTTAAAAATGGATTAAAAATGAGGTATGGAAATGATAAAATTGTCATCAATAATATAGATACTTGTCTCAATACTAATGTTTGTAAAATTGTGGAGGGTACGTGTAAAAGTTATTTACCCCTAGCTATTAAATTCTAGAGACAATATTGGAAAGAGTACACTTAACTCTTTATATACTTTAAGCTTGGATTTTACTTAGACTCAGTGGTCTCAAGATCACATGTGGGAATGATATATCCTAATGATGATAAGCCATAAGATAATAAATTAAAAATATAGATTGTCTGATTTGTGGTAAAGATTTAAAAAATTGATATTTGCAAGCATTGATAAGGAAATATAGTACTTTGATTAAATTATAGTAGAAAATGTGTATGAAATGAATTTAATGGATGATGGTGGCCTAACTAACCCTAGATATCCCATGTATCTAAGCATTGTCTACATAATCCATTATAGATAAAGTCTGAGTGGGAATATCAGGCTAGATGTAGTTCTCCTAATGTAGGAAGAGAAGTGATGATGTAATTTAAAACTGACCCATAGATGTTAGTAATATATTTAAGTTAATTATTGAACACTATGATTGGATGATGGAGAAAGGATGGAAATTAGGATTTTATTTGTCCTAATTGACAAGTATAGGAGATTGAACAAAAATATTAGGAAATGATTTTGGATAACTACTATGCAAACATTAACAAATAAATGAAGTGACTATATGGATTAATGATGATGGATCAAATGATTAAACAACATTGATGAGATAAATATGGATGTAAGAGAGATATGACACATAGATGCTTCATTTGAGAACATGAGATGGTTTGATATCTGCTTTGTGTTTATTTTGTTCTTTACGTTTGATTTCCAATAATAATTCCAACTGAGTATCAGTCAATCAACCTAATTTTTGATATTATGAATGACAGTATGCACCAATGGTATATAAAAACCATGATGAATATCATGTGATATGCACAAGGACTAATAGATTCACAAGGATAAAACCTAGTGCATCATGATATGGAAGTTCACAATAACACCATTAGTAATGCACATAGTGATCTAGACACAAGAATAAAAAATAAAGATAATATAAAAAGAGATGTTTAAAACAATGAAAATGATGTAAGTAAAACAAACACAAAAGTAAATAAACACTGTAGAAGCAAGTAAACACCCATGACATAAAATAAAGAAAATTACTATACAAATAGGTAAGTAATTGACTAAACTAAGGAAGAAAATGACTAAAACAAGTAAAAAATAATTTTTTTGGATGTCCTAGGCTAGATTAGAACCTTTTGGTATGTGTAATTTTTGACAATGTTGAACTATCCGATGAGTAATCCATGTAAGAGATGACTAGGGTACATAAATAGGAACAAGGGAATTTTTTATTTATCTTTTGGATTTTTTTTTTTAATTGGATTTTTTAATGTTTTGGGTTTTTCTAGTTCTTTAGAGTTTTTAATATTTTTGGATTTGTTTTGGATTTATAGGTGTATATATAAGGAATACTAGAACATGGAAAACCATATTCTAGCACTAAAGAGTGAATGGTAGGGGATGGAAGGAATACATGATATATGGAGTATGGATGAATAGGAATGGATTAGAATTAAGATGATAAATCTAGGCAACATATGATGTAAGAAC
Organism: Torreya grandis; assembly: GCA_037957365.1. NCBI lineage: Eukaryota > Viridiplantae > Streptophyta > Pinopsida > Cupressales > Taxaceae > Torreya > Torreya grandis. The sequence goes on from JARHVA010004294.1 coordinate 579,695, forward strand.
CAAGTGTATAGTCATCAAAATAGCATTTCAAGAATACACCAAGATGTTTCTAAGAACATCTCTCAAGACATTTCCAATTCCTTATCAAGGTCAAAATGGGAAGAAGGATGGTTTAATGATTTCAAGGATTGGATAGGTTTTGATTTGTTTGGAGTTAAATGGATAAGGATGGGTTTGGATAGATAAGGGTAGTCAAGGATGGTGTATGATGGTTGAGGATGAGATTAGGATGGATTGGATATGCGTATGATTATAAAAGGGTTTGAGATGCATGATGTTAACCACTATTGATATTTTAGGTATGCGCTCCAAAGATGTATTCAATAACTTCATTGATTTATAAGTTGGATTCTTCCAAACTTACAAGGATATAGTCATAGCCCCTATGACAGAGGGTGATATCATACAGGGTAAAGTGAAAATTATGTTGAATGAAGGATGTGTGTTAAATCCATGAATGATTTAGATGGATGGAAGAATATTGGGGATAAGTATATGTTTCATGATGTAAAGGGGGAATTGGACCAAAAATATCACATTCATATATATTGGGTGTAACTACAAGTGGGATGATTTGGGAATTCAATGCTTATTCAATGATGTTTTCAATTTATGATGGGGATCCATCCTACATCTATGATAGTGTAGAGGATATATTAATTTTATCATCTATTGGTGCCATAGAGATGTTTTCACCAAAGTATTCTTCTTAATTTTTTTATTGGGATTTAGATTTGGATTGTCTAATAGCACCTCAAAGAGGTTTTCACTAAGGGACTCATATTTTTGGTTTCCTATATTTTGATTTGGATTTTGACTACAATTTGTATTTTGAGTATTTGATAGTGCCTCAAAGAGGTTTTCATTGTGGGGTGTGGCTTTTATATTTAAACTATAGTATTTATTTTGATTTAGGTACACTTGTTGTTCCTCATAATATGTAGATGTTGCTTTATGTTCTTATGATAGGAGACTAGCTAAAAAGTATAAAATTATTTTATTATAATGGAAGGAAGTTAATTGTAATTAATATAATTGGTGCCAATCAAAAGGTGTAGAATACTAGATTGCAAGATAGAAGGCAAAATTGGTGAGGTTGATGAAAGGAGTGATGCTAGTAAAATCCTCGTAGAGACTATGAATGGATCCTATTTTAATTATGGATGAATGTACCTTATAAACCATAAAATTATCACTAACATATTTAGATTGACTTTCAAATAGTGTATGTTTTATGCTATGCAATCTAGCATTTACTTCAAAATGGATGGGTTTGATAATTTCTTACTCTTGGATTGTTTTATCTATAAGTACCTCTATCATTTGGGGTACATGTTGTGGGATGATGGGAGATTAAATAGGTGATAAGGATTTAGGTGTTTGGAGAATGGGTGATAGGCTATGTTGTTTGAACTAGGTTTTGTCCAAGATAGGATCTTGGTCATAAATGGGATCTTTTTCAAAAGTGGGATCTTAATCAAAGATAGGATCTTGATCCAAGATAGATGTTTGGTCGAAGATTAGCTCTTCAATAAAGAAGGGATCTTCATAAAAAATGGATGGTAAACCATGGTTGTCAAAGGTAGGTTGATCAAGTAAATATTGGTTAAAAATGGGGATAAATTGATAGAAGGTTATAACCTTAACTTGGAAGTGGTGTGGCTTGACAAGGCTCAGGAAAAATGTCTTGGCCAACCTCCAAGCTATGATTTTTGGACATGGATAAACTTATCTCTACCTTGTGTACCCTTTGTTAATAAAATATTGGATATAATGCTTTAGTATCATACACCAATTTATAGAATGACCTTCCATTTTATGATAATCACAATATTCATTAGGTCTATACCACTTAGGTTTTGGGACATTTGGCTCAAATTATTTGGTGTTAAGAAATATGACTAAGTTTAGAGTGACCAATTTTCAAAAGAATACATCATAAGGTTTCCCTAGAGGAGAGATTTTTTATTAATAGGCACAATAATGGTTTTGACAGGTTCAGATTTTTGAAGTTACTCTAAATTTGGGGGTGTAATAACACTAGATGGTAGAGCTGTTAGAATTGGATTCACTTTATTAGTGTGATAGGGAATGTTAGAATCAAGGCTATAACTAGTGAAGGGGAGACTTGGTTGATTTTTATGGAAGATATTTGGATTTTATTGAATTTGATTTTGATTAGTGAATGGATTTTTGTTCAAATATAGATTGAAAATGATGGTGAAGGTGAATCAAAATTTTTATTTAGATTGATGCTAAAGTTAGAACTAGATGGATTGGTGAACGTATTTTGATTTATGATTGGTGGGATTTGATTAATGGATGGGGTGGCACTTGTAAATCAATTTAAATAAGTTTTATTATCAAATTTGAAAACCTAATTTTATGTTTTCCCTAAAGTAAAATTTGGATGTTGATCTATAGGTAAAAATAAATAAGCATTTAAGTTTGAAATTGATTGGTTGTGGTTTGGGTTGAATTATTTGGTTGGGAAACTTGAATGACTATTAAATTTTGGATTTGATTGATTGATGTATGAGGATTAATATATATTAAAACTTATATTTGTATTTGTTGGAAGATTGATTTGATATTGATTCAATTGTGATTTTAAATCAAAATTGGTAGGATTGAACTCTAGGTTATAACATAGACTATTATGATTATGATTCAGGATGAAATTAGTTAAGGGATTGTTCCATATCCATAATTATTACAATAGGTAATGTTTCTAAGGAGATACTTGACTCAATAATAAAAAATACTTGAAATTATAATCAAATAAAGCAAAATAACAAAGTGACTAAATGTTTGATTGCTAATAGAATGCTTTTGATCTTTTAGAGAGAAAGTTATAATTTTTAGGATAGAATTTAAAATCAACCTAAATTTTTTACAAATAAGTATTTTTTAGTACATGGTAGACACAAAAAAATAACAAAAAAAATTATATTCTAAACAATCAAGAAAAGTTTCACATAAAGGGTGAAAACTAGGATGAAGGGTTATGAACAACTATTGGGCCTTCCATTGTCACTTACTTATCTATACTCTTTGATACAACCTAATATTTTAAGGAACTAACCATGGAGGATCTTACCATTCCCATGGCCCACTGAGTCTAATTTTGAGGGTGTGTGGAAATTTACAAATTGGTGTTAAATGTTAACTGATGTACCAAAGTCGAATTCTAAAAATCTTATATTATGATTAAGATTTGTATAAGCTTATCTATGGGGGGAAAACTATGGAATAAATGGATAAATTGGATGCACGCTATTATGTCTTATCTAAAAGTACCCAACACAACCGTAGGGGGTCTTAGTGTGTTAACAATTGACAATATTGGATTTCAAGTCAGTTGTTGAAACCCTAAGTATTGTAGTATGAAATCCCCTCACATCATGGTGTGATTAAAACCTACAAATACTTAAGAAATTAAAACAACTTGGTCTCAATTTGTATACCCCATCAATAAATAGAGTTTGGCCTACTATGTGATGGTAAAATCCACTATTAAAAAAGCCCCTAAGAAAAGAAAAATAAAAAGTAGATACCTATTTATTATTTCCATGTTTCATAATAGATGTAATACCAAGGAGAAAGCATATGCAGATATCACTTGGGTAACACAAATAATTGTGACAACATTTCTAATTTTTAGGTATCATTACCAATGTAATGCCAAGAAAAGAGCATATACGAATTTCACAACCACAAACAAAAATACTAAAATAAAACTAATGTAATTATTAAGAATTTTGAAAAAAAATAAGAATATTAGAAACAAGAAAAATTGGCTTTTTATATTGATTCTTTGGTGATCCTCTTTAGTAATCATCCTACAAAGAAAGTGTTAAAATGTTTGCTTTGGCTAAAAAATGAGATAATCTATAATGAACAAGTGAAAAACCATGAAAAACAACCAAAAAACTAGTATTTATTATGAAAATGTTATTACAAAATCAAATAAAAAAATGAAATTGAAAAATGACAATCTAGGGAAAACATAAAAAATAAAAAATAGGAAAAACCATGCTTACAAAATGTTTTCACTGTGTAGAGAAATGATTTCACTATGATAAATGACAAATTTTCTACCAATAGGAATGAATTCACTATGATAAAAGATGAAATTACTTCACACAAAAATGATTTCACCACAAACACTGATGATTTTACTATGAAAAATAGTGATTTCACTATGAGGTATAATGATTTTGCTTTTTTGGGATGAAAATGTTGTTGAATTTGACAAATTCACTATTTTAAAATGAAATCATTGCTAACCTAAAAAAGAAAATAGAAAATTCAAAAAATGCAATAAAAAGGAATGATTTAAGTGTTAATTCTAATAATTTCATAGCTAAAGCCTTTAAATTTACTATTACGTAGAGAAACATAGACAACCGAACAGAAAACTAGTGACATCAACATGTAGTCCATACAAGCACTAAAATAAACAAGATTAATCACAAAATGTAAGCATAAACAATTAAAAAAAAAAAATTTATCTAAGTACAAAAGAGGATGATAAGAAGATTCAAAAGATATGTGAAAGGTCCCACTGGGCATGTCAGAAATATATGAACTAAAACTAGATATGCAATTAAAGTAAACTAATCCTAATCTAGCTAACATTTAACTAAACTAGAGAAAAAGTAAAGAAAACAACAATCAAAACTTCACATTTTGAGTACAATATTTCTCCATTGTGATGCATATCTGATTTTCTATTTCAAGTATGTGGTGTTCACTCCTTCAATGCAAAGAGAAAACATGCAAAATTTTGTTGTAAAAAGTAATACTTTGATTCAATTTTATTCACTTGTGCTTAAGATATTTTGATTCCAAAAGATATTATTATTATTATTGTGAGTATTATTTTGATTTCAATATTTTATGATTGTAAAGGATATGATTGTGATTCTTAGTAGGATTGTGATTTCAATATTTGTGATTTCTAGAATTTGTGATGCTTGAAAATGGAGATTTACAAGCTTATTTATAGAGGCTTGTAAAATGATCCAATGGTGGAGGGTCATTTATAATTTTTCAATTCTCTAAATGATCAACAATGGAGGATGAATCCTCATCCATGAGGATGGAGACCTTTTCAACCTAGTTGAGAAAAGAGTGGGTTGGTTAGCTGACTCAACATGACTTAGTCAATTTGTTTGAAAACTCAATGGAGGAGTCATAAGAAGTGGATAACATTGTGCATTTGGTAGGGATGACGGAGAAAAAATGTGGGAGAGGTTTGAATAGGTGGAAAATCTAGATTTTATTATTTAAAATAAAGATTTAAAGGTACATAATTAACTTATTCAATATGTTGAATTATTTAATTATTTGATTTTTGGAGGAAATGTTATTTATTATTTTAAGAAGATTTTTAATATATTTAGGTTCATTTCGACACTAAATGAAATTCAGGTGTATATAGTTTCAATGAAATATTTATCATATTGAGGCTAGAAAATAGTCCATGTATCATTCCTCTCATTTTAATCCATCTCAATTTTCATAACACAACCCATTCTTTCCTTTGATTATCTTCTACATAAATTATAGGTTTGATAGCCATAAATGATAATGAAAACATAATATTTTCATCATAAAAATCATTAAAAAAATTACGTTCTTGATGTTAAAGCCTTGTGATCCTCCTCTCAAAATTCTGATCTAATATTTTATTGACTAGATGTGGATTAAACAGACATTTGTGCTTTCTTGGAGTAGATTAAGATGGATGACTTATCTATTTGGAAGAGTTAGTATTATTTCCTGTTGAAGGAGAAACATGTGTAAAAAATTTTAATCCCTTAAAAATTACTTAAATTGGTTTCCCAATTCACTTATGGCCTATGTATTTATATTATCATAATCAACATACATCTCATTTGAAAATATCTACATAATCCCTAAAAACAATTTTGGATTTACTAGTAGGATTATAAAACTTGTATGATTCACTTTCATCACTATATCATGGTAAATTGTAATCAATAATCTTAGAAACAATATTTGAATAAAAATAAACATATTTTATCTCACCCTTACCTTGACTTGTGGTTATTTCCATGTTGCCCTTTCCTTCAACTTAAATTGGCTTTCTATCTCCCAATTTAACTTGGTTTTTGCAGGAATCATCTACCTTTTTGAAACCATATTTGTGACTTATCATGTGATTTGAGCAACATGAATCAAGAAAACACCAATTATTTGATTCATATAATCCCATATTACATGCCAAAAATTAATATTAATGATCTTGAACCTCATTTTTTTCATCTTGAAAAGCCTTTTTTTCACTCTCTTGATTAGCTTGATTTTTAGTTGCTAATATCTTGAAATATTTCATAATGTGACCTAGTTTTTTGAAAGAATGAAAAGATATATATTTATTTTACCTATGAATTTAGCTTGATATTTCCCCTTCTAATTTTATTTTATTAAACTTCCTTGATTTTATTTTTTATTTTTCTCTCTAGCCTTTGAGTTTTTTTTCCTTGGTTTCAAATGCATGTTCTAGATATCTTACAAATAGTCTCATCTAATCCTCATGGGAAAAGAGAGAAACCATTAACTCATAAACACTTATAATTTTCATTTAATCACACACCTCAAGATTTATCACAATATGTAATCATTCTTTAGTAAAAAATATCAAAATTTTCCTTAATATGACCCTATCTTCTATGGTTTCTCCATAAACCCTCATGCTATGCACTAAGCCATTAATATTTATGCAATATTCTCCAACTCATTCCTTATTATAAATTAATATATTTTTAAAATTCATTTTAAGAGTTTGGATTTTTTTGTATTTTACCTTAATATATCCTCAATATGAAGTATGCAAGGTATGACATGCCTCATGGTAATATTTTCCTCCAATAATTATTAGATATATGCTTGGGTATATGGTTGTTTGAAGATAGAAGAAATCTTGTGCATCAACCTTTTATTCATCATGTTTTTGTTCTCTCCTAATCTTGAGTCAAATTATTTCAATCTACATGTGATGAAAATTCTCCAAAACTCCCTTCCAAATAGGTATTATCTACAATTGATCTCTCCAATATTCAAAGATTTCACCTTTTAAAATGAAAATATTCATAAAAGCAAATTTCATAGTTTCCATAATTCTCTTGATAATGGATTGAAATTTTTTTGAAGCTTTCTTGAATGAGAGTAATACCAAATATTTTTTTTGAATGTATCATAAGAGTACAAACTAGTTTTGATTTAATTTGAAATTTAAGTTATATATCAACCAATCTATCTTATAATTACTAGTTGTTAATCTAGTAGTGTTGTAAGTGTGATTGTTAACAAACATTACACTAAATAACCTTAAATTCGAGTGTATATGCTTGTTGTTTTTCCTTATTTAATACATGTAATGAAAATCAAAGATAATAATAGAAAAATATTTCTCAAGAATAGCTATGGTGTCACACTTGCACCATTCTTATATTAGCAAATAGGGTTAAAATTATCAAATCATAATATAATTTGCATGAAAAGTGAATGCTAAATTAATACCTTACTTAAAAACTAGCATAAATAAAAAAATATAATCTTAAAAAAAAAACTCTACTATAATTGAAAATAGACTCAAGAAGTTTTTTTGACTTATTGATAAGGTCAACATGCAAGAAACCTTTTTAACAAGTAAGCAAACCATGTACACTAAACAAAATAACAGCCCCAAATCCCTATATAATATTAAATTGATTAAAATAACTTTATTTTTAGTTATATTAGCTCTAAAAAGTGAATAATGTATACACATAATATTTTTAAAATTTATCAATTATTGATGTTTTTTCTCTTGTAGGAACTTATCAAGTCTTGGTTTCTTTGAGCGAATGCTTTAAAGAGTACACCAAGAAAGGGGTGGATAAACCATTAGTACTTCATAAGATTATTTTCATATATACCACTAGTTATAACCAACACAAAACTCTCCTATTAAATTACCTTAGATTTAACACCTCCCTTACACACTCCTCCAAGTAATTCACCACTTTAAACAACCCCTACCTAAGATAATTTTTTTTTTATGATATATACCAAACAAATTTGGCTTGGTTCGACCTTATACTTAAAATATATTATTATGCTACGAAACTTATTCAACCTTGGATGACCTAGTCTAAGACCTAACTTGATTTTATTGATTAATGATATAGGGTTGATTGGGCCTACTCTATTAGTTAAACTTTAAAAAGGGTTTAAGGTTAGATTTAGCTATATATACACATCTATTTACTCGATTTTAGAGTGAGATAAAGAATTAAATATTTATTTATGAATTTACTAATCCACAATTATACTTGAGGATCATTACTTAGGGTTTTAATACTTCCTTTGGAGATATGAATCTTGTCTTGTGAAAACTTGGGATTAATTATAAGGTCCTTGGATAAACTATAGTCTATTATACATCCTTAATTTCTTAAACATAAATAACAACCTCTTGTAAATCACCTTGGACAAAGGAGAGATTGGGGCTTGGTGGGTTTGTCTTCAAAGGTAAACATTCCTAAATCTTGCTCCTCCTTGTTAAAATAGATATATTTTCACTTATGATCATATATGATTCTCTATCCATGCATTAGGATTTCTTCTTCATTGACTCGAGTAAAGATATACTAATCATGTTTAATGTCATGTTTATTACCTCCATTTTGTGCCACATGATCTGGTGAGCACTAGATTAGCTTTTAATTTAATTTGTCATTTACTTTGTGAATAAAGAAACATAGGACCTAGCTAGGGTTATTGCATGGTGTTATTTGAATATAAGCTTTAGAACCCTCTATAATGATATTATTGTGGTAAAGGACCCATTGGTTAGGTCTAGCATATCTATCATGGTTATGACCCCAATTATCTTAATGTACCAACAAATGAAAGGGTAAGTGTGATTTATCTTCTCTGAGATAGGATTAATTTTTAGATCAGATTCACTTTCCCTTATATACATTATTTTGAAAATAAAAAACATCTAACCTTTAAAGATTTATTTCATGGATTCATTTATTATCATCTATTATATAATTTTATCTCTACAATACTAGATCAAACTATCGATATAGTTTAACATTCTATGTGCAAGTTTAACACATAGTCACTTTGATCAAATTTATATTTATTTGTGAAGGTCTCCTACAATAACATGTATTTGGATCAATCAACTCAACTCATTTATCTTTCTCATCCATATATTTGTAGACTCATTCAATCTAGTGGACTTGATTATCAGGTCGTTTTCAACATACCAATTTTCAAACTCACTCAAACTAGTTGACTCTATTAGTATGTCATTTTCAGCATACAAGTTTTACAAACTTGGTCGACATAGTTGACTTTGTTAATAGAATTTAAAAATCATCTAAGCAACACAACATAAAAATAGTAAATTTAACCACTTCAAAAAATTATCAAGTTCATTCTTACCTTCTTAATCAATTCTATTCCTCATTTACAATCCTATTTTTCATTATTTGTAGTCTATAAAATTGTAACCCTACAATGAATTAGGTTGGCTAAATTGATGCAATTCTATTGTTTTATTTCCTATCTATAATACTTATTCAAACTATTAAACTATGTTCTTATGGATCTTGTTTCTCAAGACAACATCAACCCTATCGATTATATTCTATACCATTTGCATACAATGTAACTTGAACTAACTCTGTACTATTCAAAAACAAAGGAATTAACCTATCTTATTAGTAATTAATTCACTTTTCATTTTTGTTGATTTATTTCTTAGAGTCATGAACATAGACTAAATAAGAGTTTTTTAAATTACCAATTTAGTCACACTATTTTTATTTATCACACATTTCCAAATCAAATATAACCAAAAAATAATATACAAATTATTCCTAAGTTCTACATACTTAGATTTCATCACCAAGTGGGAGCCAACATGGTTTTTTGGCTAAGTATAAAAATGTGGTTAATGGTATATATTGGAAAATCACTTGACACCCTTATCATTATGGTATTATGAAGCAATGGGGTAGGCCCAAATAACAAGCACTTACCATCACCAATACAGATGCCTTTCAGCCTCAACAACCTAAAATTGTCTTTGGATTAATTTTATAGTTCCTTCTTATAGCCAACTCTCTATAACATTGATTACTAAATTTATTATAACTTAAAAACATTCAAGAATGACCACTTAGTTTAGAATTTGTATTTTTTTTCTTGCTCTCTGATCTTTGTATTTTAAAACATTTACTAGATAGCATTGATACAAGGTTTATGTTGTGTGATACAATTAGCTCAAATACATTTGATCTAATTAATTTTGTATTCAATTGAACTATCCTAGTTATTATTTTTTTTAAAAATTCTTATCTTTAGAGCATAGTTGACCCTATTGATTTGATCTCTAATAGTCAACTTGTTCCATTTATCTTTAGTACATAGTCAACCTATCTGACTATGTGTATTTTAGACTCATTTATTTTATCCATCTATAGCACATAGTTGACTAGTTTGATTGTGTCTTTTATATCCTATTATTTTAATATCTTACAAGATAGTGTCAATTTGTTTGACTTTGTATCATACTAGTTGATTCTTATTTATATACAAGTTTTTAGTCTTCCTCTTTCATCATGAATTTCTTATTTAATGATAATAAATAATTTAATCAATCATATATGATGAGTTTTACAAAACCTAATAGGTTTCCTTAGACACATTGTGTGAAACCCACCATGGATCAAAACAATGTCCATGTTACCACTCACATTACCAACTATGGTACTCCTCCCCTTTCATACTCAACACTTAACCCTTTATTCTTAGTAAAATATGAGCATGATTTAGAGTACACAATTAAAATGATATTTTTCATCAATTAATACACTCAACATAGAGAAAAATATCCTACAACCATCTATAATATCATGATGGGTCCTCATATATGAGAACCCCATTCACTCTCCCCTAATTTTTCTCGAGGATTTTAGGGAACCACTTTCTTTGTATCTCAACTATTACCTTATATTATGTCTATTTTCCACACCATGACATCATATTCTATGTCTTCTTCAACCTGCATGCCTAGTATTTTTACCAACATGGTAGGTTTAACTTATAGTGGGAATCTTCAAAATATCTATACCCATAACTATACTACTAGTGCATATTTTTCTACACAAGCTTCTTTTTATACCAATACTACTCATGCCACTAGTGCAACACATGCTACTACTTCATCCCACACTCCTAATGCAACTCAAGATATTGATACTAACACTATTGCATCACATGTTATGTCTACAAGTCAAAATATTACTCAAACTAACTCCTATTAAAATAACTTAATCAAATACATACCTTTCAATATAATAATGTAAATTAGATGATGCAGGCACAAAACCATCTCATTAATCTCCAAAACCAACCTCACCAAGCTTTATGGGGAGAAAAAAATCCTAATACTCCCTCATGACCCTTAGGGACTCCCATGGTAACCTTATACCACAACTAGCACTCATCAATAAAACCATCAAACATCTACAAAACAAACCTCTAGTACCTTAAATTAATAATATTAACATATGAGGTATCACACCCACCATCACCTATAATGGATATATCGATCCCACTTTGTATCTCAAAAACTTTGGTTACTATTGACCATTTATGGTCACCATGAAAGAGAAAAATTATCTCCAAGTTTCAAGGTTTAGTTACAAGCATGAAGGATTTCTAGTGTTTAATCAATATCCATGAAAAATGTCAAAGTCTTTTACTTAGTGAAATTTTAATAAGGGATGGTCTTTAGGCCTTTTACACAAAAATAGTCATAGTTTCTAGTCAAGACTTGTGTTACAAAGTAAAATTTTTGAGGACCTAAGGAGAAGTTTAATAGAAAAAATCTTTCATGCCTTAGTAATTTTTTGACCTTGTTCCCAGTGATGGTTTTGGGGGCACTATGTTAAAATTGATGATTCCTAGGTAATGTCTTAATGGGTTCTTAGTTTATTAGTATGTTAAGGCTCCAGTCTAATCATCTTAGTGCCATGCATAATTCATTCATAGGTCCCAAGAATTTCATCCCCTTTTCAAATCATCTTGACACTTAGTCAATTCTTCAAAATTATGCTTGATGTCACATGCCACTCTCTTGGTAGCCCCATTTTTATTCAAAAGTTTCCTAGGAACATGATGTAAATAAGTGACAAAGTAAGTGGGTTAGTGGGATGATTCCATGTGTCATGATCCCAATGACCTGGATCCCCATTTAAATATATATAATTAAAAAAACCTCAAAATAATGGGTTGGGAAGATGCTCCCACCTGTCATAATCCCGATGATCGGCCATCTTAGAGATGTTCATATAATGTTGAATCCCCTTATGTAATATTAGTGGGATGATGCCAAAATGAATTATCCCATTTGTATAAATCCCCATGATGGTCTTCTAAAATATAGAGGTGTGTTTGGGTAGTGAGTGAGTGAGATTTTACCACAAGTTAAAATATCACTTCATCATAAGAGAAAATTCAACACCTATTTGAAGTCTTAGCTAAACATCCTAATGTGAGAAAAAGAGCCATTTGGAGGTGGTAGGCCCCAAGTGCATAGATGTAGGTATTAAGCACAATAAGTGGTGACCAAATCAATAGATATTGGGGATACTATGTAGTGAAGCAACGAGGAATAACCCTATGGTATGGATTCACTAGTGTTGAGGTCATGTTGGCTATGTATCCTATTGACTAAATTTCAACCCCATGTCAAAATTAGTCACCCCTTAGAGGTTGAAAATTCATAGAGGTATCTAATGTTTTTCATGGTCTTTAGTGGTCCTAAATAGTCCCATATGGTCATATGTGTCCTTTTCTAATAATATCCAAGTTTTGGTCTTAGGTTCACTTATCTAATCCTATGGTAAATCATAAGGTATTGAAATTTTTTAACATGTTCAAAGGTTTAATATAGTCTAGGGTCACTTCAAAAGGTTATTTGGATCTAATTTATATCATAATATCATAATCTAACCTTTATTATACTTTTATATACAAAAATATCAATTTGGCCACCTTTTGGCCCATTTGGAAGAGTTGTACATACCAACTTAAGGAGAAAACATTTAAATAAGATTAAAAACGTCATATTTGTCATAAAAAATTCATATAAGGTTCAATAATAGTTAGGGTCTAATATAATCTATAGTTAAACACCTAATCTTAGCAAAATGACACTTTACAATCACTTGTATGGCCTTATAAGATCATATTTCAGTTTCCAATGGTTTAAAAGTGTCTCTTGGGATCCCTAAGATCATTTTACATATATATAGAAAGTTTTAGGTTGAAATAACACTCTAGAATACTTTTCTCCTTCATCGCTGCCTTCACAAGCTTAGGAAGGCAAATTTGCATTGAATGGTATGTCTAAGTGAGAGAGAGTTAGGTTATGAAACTTTGGTAATTTTTATGGGTATAAGTAAGATTAAAAGAAGTGTATTTTTTTTGCATATTGGTTGCCTATTATATATGAAAATTTGATAAGAGTGACATCAGGTCATTATGGCCTCTTCATCCGAGAGGGGTTTGTTCTTACACCCATTTATCTAGTTTAAAAATAGATGAAGAAGAATGTTTTTTAGGGTGGTTTTTATAGGTAATTTATATCCCTTTAATGGTGGTTTCATCATTTTAATTACTTTCATGAAGTGGTTTCACTTTAAGGAGGAATGTCTTAGTGTACAAGTTATTTTAGTGAATTCTATTGCAAGTATCAATTTTTTATTCATGATGGTCATTATTAGAGGTTTTATAATGATTTATAAATCATGGAAAGTACATTAATTTCATTTATTTCATGTGTTTTGTCTAAATTTGTGTCTTTTGTCTATATTCTTCAAGTGTGCTTTATTTTGGGAACATTGTCTATGTGTGAGAAATATACTAAATATTTGACTACTAATTTAGCTCAAATAATATTAATACATACTTTTATATGGTTATAAGATGATATTATATCATTAAACTTAAATAAAAGTGAGGATGCTAGTCTATTGCACACATTCCAATGAAGATTCATAGTTGTTTCTTTCAATTTCATGTTGTATGAATTATAAAAATGAATTGAGGATGCTTAGAGCTATGGTGGAGGCCCAATACATATCTTCATGCATTTGTGTCTCTATTAATACCTCACTTACATCACTAAGTTTCTCAAATTTACTATATTATCCATTCTCTACATACATACCCTATTTATAGTCAAATAGGCACTTACATATCCATACAAACCTTTAGGGTAAGTTCAAGTGATATGATGTTTGTCTCAAGTTTTGGATCCAATTGAGGATTCAAAATAGGAGGTGTAGTGGCTTGATAAGGTTAAGGAGTTCAAGAAATCAAAGAGGGCCTCTATTTAGACCTAAATATTCCATAGTGACCTACATGCCCTAAGCTTGTAGGTCCACATTTTAGACTAATTACAGCATCAACCAACCAACATAAGGAATATAAAGTATGTAAAATTTATTGTGATATAAATAATTTAAATAAACAAGCCTTGAAGAAGTCATGAGGTCACTTACAAGTGAAGATGACAATGAGATTAAGTTGACAAGTTTACTAAGAACACATAAAGTACCCTATATGGAAGGACTATGTGATAAGTTGGCTTAAATTTGTCACAAGAAGTTTGTAGGATATGCATTCATAGTGTAATTATTTATTTTTTGTTTATATCCTTCAAACATCATGCCTAATGGAAAGAGTAAGTTCAAGATAGAAGACATAGTCAAATATATTAAATATACACCTATAATGACTAATCAAATAGTTGGTCCAACATCAAGCTTGAGTAAAGAGATAGAGGTATTTGAGAATTATTATATCCTAATGGAAAAATTTAACATGTTAATGGAATATTCAAGATATCATGGCTATGAAGTGAGGTCCAACCACACAAAATGTAGACTTGATACTCTCATGGGCACCTACAGGTTACTCTAACTATAGACTAACTTTACACTTGAAAGAAGAGCATAGTGGGTGTATTGAAAAGGCATTTAAACTAATCAGGAATTAAAATTAGATTAAATATTATTAAAAGGTCTATAGGTGTAATGTTGAGATCTTGATACCCTACACACAGTCAAGATACCCAAAAAGCACCTACAGGCTATAAGAACTCAATCTAGGATAGTGATATACCTAAAGCTAATGAATTGAATTGATAGAGGTATATGAAATATGCCTAAACCTTGTTGAGATTGAAATCAATTTCATATACCATTTTAAAGATATTAATGAAGAAATTGAAGACCTAAGACACAAGGTATGCAATCAAGAGAACCTCTCACAGTGGTTTCAAGGTACATAAGGTAGTTTGGTATTAAAACTTGAGTAAGACAAAATGGTGAAGGGAATTTGAGTTTAACCCTAGTTTGAAAAATATATCATAAATCATTTTAAAACTAAATAGAAACAAAGTAAATATTGATCCAAACTAGGTTTTAGGACCTCATACATAGTCAGTCAATAAGCTACAAGTCTGTCTTAGGTGAGTTTTGATTCAATTGAATAAGGATTATGAAGAGAGTGGAAAGAAGTAATTTTAAAGGATATATGGTGCGGTGTAGATCTAATATAATCACTTAGACCTAATGATAAGGAGGATAATATCAAATCATAGTCTTAAACCTCATACACAGTCATATCAAAACCCTACACACAGAAGCCCTAACTAGTAATGAGATAAGATGGTGTGTTAAGGCGTCTATAGGTATGGCCATTAATTAAAAATTGGTAAATATGGTGGTAATGACTTGATAAAGACATAAATGGTATAATTTAGGTCACACAAATAGTGGATATACCCACTATTTTGTCTCAAAACTTGCCTACTCCTTTACTAATGGGAAATCAAGAGGTTTAGGGGTCTATTTGAACTTAAAAGACAAAAAATAATTTTATAGACCTCATGACGAGTCATATAGGCAGTGAAATTTCATATCAAATGTCTATATACACTATTAGGTTTCAAAACTACTCAATTTTCCATCAAATGCCCTTGATGGCTAGCAAGAAGGAGATAAGTCTTAAACCCCAATAACCCCAACTAGTACACCATGAACATAAATTGGGTAAAAATTACTATAAAATAATGTGTAATAATGGAGGGTATTTTTTTTAATGTGTATGAACTCCTACTAGTAGTGGGAATGACTTCTTAGACCCAAAACCCAATCTAGACGTATCTGACACTCAAAAAACACTAAGTAAGCAACCCAAGGAGTAACTTCATATGCTTTTACCATATATCACACTTTTAATGTGAAGATGATTGATTTTTTATAGTGTAAGTGGTTATATAAGAAGTTTTTCCAATTATAAGGAGGTTATTTGATGATCTATTGCTTATGAACAATCGTTAAGACCCCAAATAGGTCTTAAACCTCGCTTAAACTCAGATAGTGACCAGCTATGGAGAAAAGACCTCAAATTCATATCTAATGACATAATTTTCCCTTGAGACCTATTATATGTTATTTAAAAATCTAAGGAGGTTATCCACATGTACTTTGATGCTGATGTCACTTGTACATATTTCCACAAATGTCCTATTTTTACATGTTTTTAGTGTTTTATAGGTATTCTAATAAGGTGAGAGATTAAAAATTATGGTATGAGGTAATTTTAAAGTTTTAATATCCATTAAATTCCAAAAATTCACATAGGGGATTATGGAGGTAATCAAACTAGGCCCATTTTCCAAAGTAGTCTCAAACAAGTTCAAAATGTAACTAGGTGGTAAGGCCATTTCTTGGTTTTCAAACATCCATAAGGTTTTAGGACTCCAAAATTGACATGGAGGTTGTAAATTTCCTAGGTAAATTTAATCACATTATTTTAATTTATTTCATATTTGTGAGAGAAGTTTGGAGCAAGAAAACAGGGTCCTAAGCAAGGAGGCCTAATTGAAGAGAGAGAAAGGCTAAAAAGATAGGCTTCCACTTCAATTTTTAATGTTAAATTTGACATGGAGATATAATGACATAATTGGTCATATTATATGTAATTTTTTTATCAATATCATCTATACAACTCCCTACACAAGGAGGTTTACAGGTTTTTGGGGCTATAAAGAAACTAGAGCTAACGAGGGCTTAAGGAGTAAAACAAATTGTTAAGAATTATTACATGAACCAAAATTGTTTATTTAAGATATAGTAACATATTTCAATATCATTAATGGTTTTTTGATTAGTTTAATAATATTCACTTGTTGTTTAGGCCACATGGACCAAACTAGGTGTGGTAAATAAAGATTTCCAAGACACCTATGCACATGAATGATGAAATGGTAGTCCAAATGAGCTTATTAAGGCATGAAATATGTTTAATTAGTGGTTTAAAATAATTTAATGGTTAATTCATGGTTTTAAGGTCCATTTTTTACTCCTTTCATGTAAATAAGGGTAGTTTTTAAGGAGTTAGTCAAGTTGTCAAGCCAATTTATAACCCCCTAGACACTTGGAAGGTTATAACTGATTTAGGAGTGAGACATATCGACTTTTGGGTTATTTTGGATTGTCTCTTAACTCACCTTATTTTTTAATCTCATTTACACTTTTCATTACTTCTCCACTACACCCCTCTCTCTTTCTCTCTTTACCATTCTCTATATAAGTAACCACTTTTGGCTAAGTTAGAGAATCCACATATATTATGGTGAAGCCCTACTAGTTTTAATACTATTTTTGAATTTTAATGAAATATTTTAAATCTATTTTTGATCTCATAAATTTTTTTCTAAGTGTGTGAAGTAGTGCATAGTTGAATGACAAGTGATAATCATCTATCCTTATTTTCACTTTACTCTTTCATGTTTTGTGTGATTATTATTCTCTCTAACATGTCAATTAAGTGTAGTTAGTTTCTTTGTATATCTCTAATTTTAATGATAACTTTAGTGTTTACAATCATATCTCTAGTTGATTCACCTTGAGAAGTACATTACATATCACCTTCATATTTGAAATACTTATGTTAGAGAAACCTTGGATGTTGAAGCTATCTTTTTGAATCATCCTTCATAGTGAAATTTAATAGTAGTATTGTGGATATTAAATTAGTACATAAACTTAGTATATTAGGTTTATTTCATGTTCTCTCTTTCCCTTTTCATCCCAAGAAAGAAATTAGTATAGGTGATGAGCTACAATGAACATATCTAGTGAGCTAGCCCTTTAATTTAGATGTTTACATCTTCTATAGGAAAACCATAGGCCTAGAGGTAATCTCATGTTCCACTCAATTTGGAAAAGGCTTGAAATACCTATCCAAGGGTTCAAAATTGAGTGAAAATAGTTCTATCATGTCTGATCTAACAATTATCTCAAGCACATCTTATCAAGGTGAATTCTAGTCTTGACAACATCAAAACTACATAAGTGTGTTCTACTTAGCATTTGGTTACTCCACTAAAGGTATACCATCTAGTTGTAAACCAATTTTTATTATTTCCTTTATTCATGCTTCATGGTCTTTATTAGGTCAGTTTCTATTAGAATTAATCAACCTATAAATCCACTCCCCCATCCTAAATTTCCTCTTGAACTTTAGTAACCTAAGCCTATCTTGACATTTGAAGATAAAAAAGGTTTTACAAGTCAAGAAGAGTAAGAGTGTGAAGAAGAGTTTGAAGATAACATGGATAAACAACATGATTTCCCAACCTTCAATACTAAAAATCCCATGAACTTTAATGCTTATGATGATATCCTTCTCAATGCTACCAAGTGTGTTCCTACCTTCAATGGATAAGGTCCCAATAATCCAAGTGAGCATATTAGATACATATCCAATTTTTGTAATTTCAATAATGACATTGAAGTTAACATAGTAGTCATATTTCTTACCATGTCTCTTAGGAGTAAATCCCTTGATTTGTATAGAACATTACTGGGAGGATACATTATTACTTGGGATGTGTTTGGGGAGTTTTTGAATCAAAGATTTGAGGATAAGAGTGATCACACATCACTCACACATCAGTTAAATTTCATTCAAAGAGGTCTTAAGGATATTATGCATGATTTCAATGAGAGGTTTAAAAGAACATGGAATAGGCTACCACCTCCCATGATATCCCCTACATGTTTTGGTTTCCCAACATACCTTATAGCTATTGGGATTGATATAGTTTTCATGTTTTAGTCTATGGGTTGGTACACTTTGCCTAAATCATATGATATAGCCATTAGAGATGATAATTGTTTGATCTAGTATGGTAATCTCCATCTAAAATTATTTATGTCCCTATTTCCTAACATGTATGATACTCCTTCAAGTATTTCTCAAATTATAAGTTCAATTAACAAGTTGAGAGTGTTAAAGACACCTATCTACTAAGAGGGGGGGTGAATCAGTAGATATCAAAAATTAATTTTTTACACATGCAATCCTAAACAAATAAATGAAAGATATCACATACACAAAAGCACAACACACCACCATATTTATAAATGGAAACCCAAAGGGAAAAACCATGGTGAGAATGTTGTTATAAACTAATATTCTAATCCATCCTCATAATGTTTCTTTCACTGACTGAACCTTATTGGTTACATTTAAGGACACCCATCCCAAAGAGACACCAATCCCTTATTTTAAGATCATTATCTCTAAGGAAGCACCCACTCCCTATATTGAGCACCAACCCAGCTTAATCTAACAAACTAACCAATCAGACATTTACACTTCAAATAATGAATCAAATTCATAAAATAATCCAAGTCTCTAATTATTTGTTGCATGTCTAATATGCAACTACTCATTTCTCATTCAACACAATCTTGTGCAACCTTCACTCTTCCTACATAATTTTTCTATGTCAAAATTTATCTATTTGACACTGGTATTCTCCAATTTGACCATTACTACTCTATGCTAAGATGAGTCTCATATTTATACATCTATGGCTCAACTCCTTTCATTCCAAAAATGAAAAAATGACTATTTTTCATCCCTACTCTTCATCACTTTGGATTTTTTCATCAATCAAAACTTAGCCGAGTCTCCTTTTTTATATATTTTGCATTTGTTATTTGTCTCTTCTCATTATAAGAAAATGACTAATTGACTTCCATTCTCTGAGCCTCTTTGAATTCTACCCTTTTCACTTCATATACAACATTCACACAATTGGAATGAATCTATGATAAGTCATTTTATTTCACAATTATTAAAAAAATTTAATGTTGATTTTATTCAATCATCATGCCAATTTATTGTAACTAACTTACTTCATCAGGTTCTTAAAAAAACATGACTTAACTAAGTTAGACCTTAACCTTCATTAGACTTGATTTTAGCTCATTTTCCATAGCATTCATTAAAGATATTGTTCTAATAGATCTTACCAGACTTGCTCGACCTTTAACATTATACTATGTCATTAACCATCTATCTCTTTCTTTCATCTTGTTATCTCTTATATGATTGGTTTAATTTTGCTCCTTTTGATTGTCTTAGACATGTTCTATCTTTATATTTTCATATATTCCTTTTTGGAGTTTGTCATGGAAGCCTTTCAGATTTTTTTGAAATGGCCTTGTGTCCTCCACAATTGTCCTTCGGCACTTGTGGAAGTCTCTTATGTCTTTCAACAAATTTTCAAGTGTCCTTTCTCTTCATTCAAACTACCCTTCAATATTTTGAAGACTATCTTTATAAATGTTGCAAGTGTCCTTCTCTCCTTTAGAACTATCCTTCAGAAGCTTTATAAGTGCCCTCTATCCTTTGGAAGTGTCTTTTAAAAACTCTACAACTATCCTTTCTTCATTTGAATTATCCTTCAAACAAATTGTTGTGGGTTTTTTGTCTAAGTGCCCTTCACAACAATTTCTGCAGACTTTTTTTCTAAGTGCCCTTCAGGACAATTTATGTGGGTTTTTTTGTCTAAGTACCCTTCAAGACAATTTCCCTGACAAAATGTCTAACTACCTTTCAGGACTTCTGAATTGTCCTACACTTAGTCACTCATATCTTTTGGAACTTTTGTGTAGGACACATACCCTTTAGAAACTTTTGATTGGATCAATTTCCCTTCGACATATTTTCAAATGTACCCTTCAAATTTTTTGATCAAATCACTTACCCTTCAAAACTTTTGCATGAAACTCATTTCCTTTGGGGCTTTCCTTCAAGACAATTTATCAAAAATAATTCCAAAGCTTTGAAGTAATTGATGCATGATTTTTGTTCGAAATGTCAGTACTTTTTCCAAAAGAATTGCCTTTAACATTTTCTCAAAAGAATTCCCTTATTTGTTATGGTATTTTTGTCTGAGAGAATTGTCTTTACCAATATTTCTAAAAGAATTCCCGTAATAAATACAAAGGTGCAAAATCAAATAAGTATGGAAACTTAGTAGGATTTTAGCTGAGGAACGACCTTATGCATTTATAACATTTTATTTATTCATCCTTATGACATAGAGCGTAAACCACAAAGAATAGACACAAACCTGATTATCATAGTGTGATCATTTCCTTTAAATGCTATCATATGTGCAAATGTTGATAACATCATCCTATGATCTTAGCCAAATCTTGTCAACATAACCATATGAGCAAAGGCATTCAAAGTACACACACAAGTCTATTCAACTCAACACCTTTGTCATTAATTCATGATAACACATGTTGCCTTTAACATCAATGAAAATTCTTCAGACATTAATGATTATGTCAAAAAATCTCCCCCTTTGTCATTGATGGCAACTCATCATCATAATGTCTTAATTCCTTTATATTTATTTTTCTTTCTCCCCCTTTGAAATTAGTGACAAAGATTCTCATCTGCTCCTTTCCTAGCATCTTTGTTGTTTTGATCCTTAGACCTGACAGGTTATAACATTGTGAGGTTATAGGCACTAAAACATTTGCCTAAACTCTACACAGACACTTTCAAAACTAGATCCTTTGGCTCCAATATTATCTAAATGATCATTTATATATCATTGTTCTAAAATACCAATCAATAATCTACATATCTATGTATAAATAAGCATAATAATCTAAAGCCAACACACCTTTGTCACCTCCTTTGTCATCAAATATAAAAGGGACTACAACTTTTTCACTAGATGGCCTTTTCTCTTCATCCAAGAGTTAATAATTTTCTTTCAATACTCCCCTTGGATTCATGCCCTATCACTAAAAGATAGTGATGTGGTGTGGGAGCCACTTCTCCTAACCTCTCTCTTAGATACTCAATTTTATCCTTGAGAAGAGGCTTGGTAAATATATCTACAATTTGGTCCTTTGTTGGCATATAATCAATCTTTACCTATTGATCTACAACCTTTTCTTTCAAAAAATGATATTTTATGGATATATGTTTGGTTATGGAATGCATCACTGGATTCTTAGATATGTTTATGGAACTTGAGTTATCACAAAAGATAGAAATAGGTTCTTTGTATTCTACCTTGATGTCTATGAGATTTTTATTCATCCACAAGACTAGGATGTAGCATGTTGCTACTTCTACATACTCTACTTCTGTTATAGAAAGCGTAACCAACTCTTTCTTTTTACTTAGCCATGACACATGTCTATTTCCAAAGAGGAATGCACTACCACTAGTACTTCTCATGTCATCCATACTTCCTACCCAATCAACATTTGTGTATGCTATCAAAGTGAAATCATCACTTGAAGGATAACATAAGCCATATTCTATTATGCTTTTGATATATCTAAAGATTCTCTTTATTGCATTTACATGTGTTTATCTTGGTGCAGCCTAGAATCTAGCAACCATGCATATAACTTGCATGATGTCTAGTCTTGATGTAATGAGGTATAACAAACTACCGATCATAGACCTATACATCATATGATTCACTTTAGGATATTCATCACCTTTTCTCAATTTACATCCAGTTATCATAGAAGTGCTAACTAGAATATTGTCGTCCATACCAAATTTCTTGAGCATCTCCTTCACATACTTGGTCTGGGATATGAATATCCCTTCTTTTGATTGTGAAACCTGTAGACCAAAACAAAATGAAATTTATCCCAGCATGGACATTTCAAACTCCTTTTTCATTTTATTTTCAAAATATTTACAAATATTATTGTTGTTACCAAAAATGATGTCATCAACATAGGCAACTATGATCAACATATGTCAATTTTTAAAATTAACATACAAGTTACTATTTACACATCCTTTATTAAATCCTTATTGAAAATATTGATATAGCCTTGAATATTATGTTATAGGTGCCTATTTTAGACCATATAGTGCTTTCTTCAGTTTTCACACATAGTCTTCCTCATCTATAGTTGAAAACTTTTTGGTTGTTCAATATAAACTTCTTCCAAGGTTCCATTCAGGAAAGCTAACTTAAAATCCATCTGATAAACTTTGAACTTCTTAAAGACTGATAATGCTAAAAAATTCTTATGGATTCTAATTTTTCCACTGGGGAAAATGTCTCCTCAAAGTTCATACCTTCTACTTGAGCATATCCTTTGCAAACAAGTCTAGATTTATTTCTCACAACAGCTCCATCTTCATTCAACTTATTTTAAAAAACCCATTTTATGCCTATGAAATTATTGTCTATGCGTCTTAGAACTACCTACCAAGTTTTTTTCTTTTCTATTTGACTTAGTTCCTCATCCATGCCCTTTTGCCAATTCTCATCTTTGCTAGCTTCAGCATAGCTTTTGGGCTCAATTTTAGATATTCAAGAAAAACTTACCTATTCTTTGATCAATACAAACCTTCTCCTCATTTAGACTCCTTTATTCATGTTTCCAATGATTTTATCCTTAGGATGATCCTTTTGCCTTGAGAGTGTCTTTTTGGTCCTCTTTATCTCTTCTTCATTATTTGATATTTCATCCACATCTTCTTCTTTGAGTTATAAAATTTTGTTCTCCTTTATAGGTTTAGTCTCTTCTTTGATAATGTATTCAAATTTAACATGGATGATCTCCATTATCTTATGAAATCTTTTGTTATAGCATACATAGGATTTTTTATGAGTGGAATAACTAAGGATTATTCCCTCATCACACTTTTACTCGAAACTACTTAGCTTTTTCTCCTTCCTTCGAATGTAGCATTTGCTTCCAACCACTCTGAAGTACTTGATTGAGGTAGGATTTCCATATCATAGTTCATATGGATTATTAGCAATGTTCACTCTCAATTGAACTTGTGTCAAGATGTATACTATTATGTGTACTGCTTCTCTCCAATAACCATCTAACAAGTTGGATTATTTCAACATTTCTCTATCCATCTCCTTGATAGTCTTGTTCTTCCTTTCAACAACTCCATTTTGCTATGGAGTTCTTTTAGAAAAGTAGTGTCTCTTAATTCCATGATTTTCAAGGTAGTTTATAAATTCATTTGAAGTGAAGTCACCACCTTTATTAGATCTGAGGCACTTGATATTTTTACCAATTTCATTTTCAACCATGGCCATAAAGATCTTGAATCTCTCAAAGGCTTGAGACTTATCCTTTAATAAGGTTACCAATGTCATTATAGTGTATTCATCTATGAACATAATGAAATAATACACTCCTTTAGAACCTCTTGTCTTGGTTAGTCCACAAAGATCAATATGAACTATCTGTATAGGTTTTGTAGTTGTATACTCTTTAGTTTGGAATGAGACCCTGGTTTGTTTACTGAGTTGACATTCTCTACATGTTGTGTCAGTAGGCTTGGTTACCTTAGGCATGTGTCTTACACACTTTTTAAAACTTACTTTGACTAAATTTTCATAGTTAACATGACCCATCCTTCTATGTCATAACAAGCTCTCATCAATCTTTCCCATGAGACAATTTGTATCATTTACCTCAATCAGATTATATATGTTACTCTCAGTCCTTTTTCCTTGTGCAACAATTTGTTTAGACCTTCTTAATTCACAACCTTCAACATCAAATATGACTTTATAACCATTTTCACACATCTGACTGACACTCAGTAGATTATGTTTTAGTCCTTTAACATAAATAACATTATGTGTAGGGAGCTTGCCATCAATATACAAGGTTCTTTTACCTCTAATTTTGACTAAAGTATTGTCTCCCAAGGTGACAGTCCCTTCCTTGAATCTGATTTGGTGAACTTAGTTTTGTCACTGGTCATATGCTTTGATCAGCCACTATCTATGACCCATAGATTTTTCTCTTTAGCATGCAATGTTGTTTGGGTGATCATAAATCAATTTTTATTTTTCCATGTCTCCTTGGGCTTCTTGACTGTACTTTTCTTTGTTGTGTCATTGATTTGTGAGCCTTTATTAACTTTAGGAGTCTCAATAATTTTTTCATTGTTAGACTTTGATTTAAAAAGCTTTGTTTTACAATGCTTTGCTATATGCCCAAAATTATTATAGTTACAACATAAAACATCTAGATCTAGAAGAGGGGAAAATAAATTATTACTTAATAAACTTATCCTTCTCTTAGGTACAATCTTAAAATCAATTGGTTTATATCCAAATTTATTACAACTATAACAACACACATAAAATGATGCGGAATACCAGGTTATCATTCTCCTTTGGGGATATAAAGGAGGTCTCCTAAACTATATCTTCTTCATGTTCCTTATTGTTATGTTATTTTTTGTAGCAATAACCTTGGTCTTTGTAGGAACATAGTAATTACTTTTCTTCTTCTCTTCAAGAATGTGATTTTCTTCTTTTTTGATTATTGATTCTATTGCTGCCTTGAAGTTTTCATACATATTCCTAGTTGTACTCAACATGAGACTCTTGCCTTTCTCATACTCAAGACCTAATTTTTATTTGAGGGGATTTTGTGAGATGATCATCTCATATAGTATTATAGATCCTCCTTTTAGTTTCAAGCCTTTATCAATTTGTTCTTTGGCCTTTTTGAACTTTTCTTTTAGGTCCATGATTTCTTCCTCCATCTTCAATCATTCTAAGGATTTTTCTTACAAATCAATTTTGACCACATCCTCTGTCCTCTTTACCTCGTCAACTTAGGTCTTGAAACTCACTATCATTTGATCTAATTCCTCATTTCTTTTATTCAATTTTACAAACTCCTTTTAACTAAGCTTCTTTTATTTAGAATTTTCTTTTCTATGTTTTTTAATTTATTTTAAATCACAGATGAGTTTGCATTCTAGATTTACTTCTCCTTCTTCTTCATCCTCATATAAGTCCTCTTCTTCTTGGCATAAATAAGTTGATTCATAACTTAATAGAACTTCATTTTTTTTGCCATAAAATCACTATCATGCTCATCCCTTGAACTATTATTGTCATCAATCAAGGCGTTGTCTTATTTTGAGTACAACCCCTTTTTATTCTTAAAGAAGCTTTTCTTATTCTTGGGATAATAGGATTTCTCCTTTTGATTTTTATCAGTTGAATCAGAGTCATCCTTCCTTTTATGTGGACATTTAGTATCAAAGTGACCTATATTTCCACAATTAAAACTGTTAAGTTGTCGAGCTAAAAGCTTCACTATTGAGTTCATACAAAGGTTGTTGGATTAACACAGTCACTGGCATCAGTAGTATCACCGACATTGGTTAGGGATCAACTGACGTCGGTCATATGCAGACCGATAGCAACCAGCATCGGTCACCTATGTGTGTGTGTGCATTTGCATGCATTTCCAGAACTAGATTTGTTCTAATTGTAGGACGAACAGAGTGTTTGCATGTAAAGACTAATTTTAGTCTTGAGTCTGTGTTTCTAATTATTGTAATTAGGAAGTCTAATTATTGTGTGCCTTGGATCCTATTTAAGAGACCCATGGGGGCATGTATTGTAATTATCCAAGCAAGCAAGTAAGCAAGGTGAATTAAATCTACAAGGTGCAAGATCAAGGAGATCAGTTGAAGCTAGGGAATAACAACTCGATTATTGAGTTGGTTGTAATTGATTGAGAGAGATAACTCTTGAGAGAAATATTGTACGCCCAAGAGGTGTGGAAGAGTGAGATTTCTTCATTGTATTCTGGAAGAGTTTAATATAATATTGGTTGTTTCTTGTATCTCCTATTATTTTCTATTTCATATTTCTAGTTACTTATTACTTCTGGTTCAATTCCATGTTTAGTTGCTTATACAAAAGTAATCAATTGTACTCCAAGTTCCTAACAGCTGGTATCATAGCTAGGATCACTAACAAGTGGTAGAGTGGGTTAGTGTTTGTTGATTACAGGTCACTCACAGGGGTTTCTATTTGAGTGGGAGCAAAGCAATGGTAGAAGAAAGTAAACTAAGAATGGATAAATTCAATGGCAAGAATTATCAATTATGGAGGATGCAGATAGAAGGTTATCTGTATCATAAAGATCTATTTTTACCATTGGGTGGGCTTGCAAGAAAGCCCATAGATATGCAAGATGATGAATGGAATGTTCTTGATAGAAAGGCTCTGGGATCTATAAAATTGAGCCTGGCATCTTTTGTGATTTCTAATTTATCACAGGCAAAGACAATGGTAGAGTTAATGGATAGTCTAGAAAACATGTATGAAAAACCCTTAGCTTCGAATAAGGTATATCTTATGAAGCAATTATTTAGTTTGTAGATGCAGGAAGGTGGATCTGTATATAGTCATCTTAATGATTTCCATGAAATTGTAAATTTGTTAAATTTAGTCAAAATAGTTATTGATGATGAAATTAAGGCTCTCTTGATCTTATGTTCTTTACCTGAAAGTTGGCATAGCTTGGTAATGGTAGTTAGCAATACTGCATCTGCTTCAAATATCTTGAAAGTTGAGGATGTTGCTAGTGTAATCTTGAATGAATAAATTCGTAGGAAAAGCACAGGGGAAATATTAGATAATGCTTTAAGTATTGAAAGTAGGGGAAGGCAAAGAGAGAAGGGCAAGCAAAGGAAATCAAGGTCAAATATGGAAAGGAAATCCAAATCCAGAAATGGAGGTATAATTTGCTGGAATTATGGAAAG
Source organism: Torreya grandis (assembly GCA_037957365.1). Classification (NCBI taxonomy): domain Eukaryota; kingdom Viridiplantae; phylum Streptophyta; class Pinopsida; order Cupressales; family Taxaceae; genus Torreya; species Torreya grandis. The sequence goes on from JARHVA010004294.1 coordinate 607,716, forward strand.
AAAGGGCATGCAAAGAAAGACTGTTGGTTGAAGGATAACAAAGAAAATCAGCAAGAAGGTAATACGGAAGCAAATGTTGCAGGTATTGTTGCACAAGATGCTCTTATATTTTCTTTGGATAGTCAAGTAGAATCATGGGTTTTAGATTCTGGTGCTTCTTTCCATTCAACCCCAAATAGATAAATTTTCAATGATTATGTCCATGGAGATTTTGGAAAAGTTTATTTAGGGGATGGTGAGCCTTGTCAAATTGTTGGCAAAGGAAAAGTGCAGCTGAAATTGCAGAATGGCAACACATGGGTGTTGAAAGATGTCATGCATGTACCCATCTTGAAGAGGAATTTGATTTCTATAGGAAAGTTGGGTGATGAGGGTTGCACAGTAACTCTCACAACAAAATTTTGGAAAGTTTCGAAGGGTGCACTTGTATTAGCAATAGGTAAGAGAGTAGGTACACTTTATATATCTACTTGTGTTACTGATTATTCTCCTTCTATTTTATCTGCTTCAGATGTAGATGTAAAGATTTGGAATTATAGGCTTGGTCACATGAGTGAGAAGGGAATGAATGTTCTTAAGTCAAAAGGTAATCTTTCAGATTTGAAAAGCATAGATCTAGATTTTTGTGAGCATTGTATTTTTGGGAAATAGAAGAAAGTAAGGTTTCTCAAGACTAGGTCAACAAAGAAGGAGCACAAGTTGGAGCTTGTTCACACAAAAGTGTGGGGACCAGCTCAGGTAGCTTCTATTGAAGGATCACAGTATTATGTTTCTTTTATTGATGATGCTACAAGAAAGGTATGGGTTTATTGCATAAAGAGGAAATCTGATGTTTTTGACACATTTAAGAAATGAAAAGCTTTAGTTGAGAATGAAATAGGTTTGAGATTAAAGTGCCTTATATCTGATAATGATGGTGAATACTGCAGAAATAAATTCAACAGTTACTATTCTAAGTGGAATATGCAGGGAAAGGATGGTTCCAAGGACACCTCAGCAAAATGGAGTTGCTGAAAGGATGAATAAAACAATAATGGAGCATGCATGGAGTATGAGGTTGCATGCTAGTTTACCCTTAAAGTTTTGGGTAGAAGCTATAGATACTATGGTTTACCTGATTAACAGAGGACCTTCTACTACTCTAGATGGTGGAATTCTATAAGAGGCTTGGATAGGTAAAAAGGTAGATCTTTTATTTCTTAGAGTTTTTGGTTCTGAAGCTTTTGTGCACATTGATAAAGAAAATAGAAAGAAGCTAGATGCTAAATCTATGCAGTGCACTTTCATTGGTTATGGATTTGGAGATTTTGGATTGTGATTGTGGAATTTAGAAACTAACAAAATTATTAGAAGCCGTGATGTAGTTTTCAATGAGAAGGTGAGGTACAGTGATCAGCTCAAGAGGCTAAATAATTTTGAGCAGGGAAATCTTGATTTGGATGAGGTAATGATTCAAAATGAGCTTGCGGGTAAAAGTCATCACTCACAGGAAAACATAGAGGCTGACGTTAGTCAAGTAACCAACGTCAGCAGTCAAATGAGAACTGACATCGATCAGATAGTAACTGATGTCAGTCAGGTCAGTCAGGTGGAACTGATGTCGGTCATGTATAGATCAAGAGTTGACTGAGATCAGTCACTGATAGAGAATTTGGGTAGGCAGTAAGTTGTAAATGAGTCTTAAATGCCAATAAGGAGGACTAAAAGGGTAAGTAAACCTCCAATTCATTATTCCCCTTCTTTATACTATGTGTTGCTCACTGATGGTGGAGAACCAAAAAGTTTTGATGAGGCAATGCAGGTAGAATCCAAGAAATAATGGGAGCATGGCATGAATTAGGAAATTGATTCCTTGGAAAAGAACCAAATGTGGGATTTGGTTGAGTTTCCAGTCGAAAAGAAAGCACTGAAAAATAAATGGGTTTATAGGTTAAAGGAAGGAGAGAATGGACAAATGAGACATAAGGCTAGGTTGGTAGTAAAGGGATTTACACAGAAACCAGGTATTGACTTTGGTGAAATCTTTTCTCTTGTAGTAAAGATGACTTCTATTTAGACTGTATTGTCTTTAGTTGCTATTGAGGATTTGCATCTTGAGCAGCTTGATGTTAAGACAATGTTTCTTCATGGAGATTTGGATGAAGAGATATATATAGATCAACTGAAAGGTTTTGAGGTCAAAAGTAAGGAGAATCTTGTGTGCAGGTTGAAGAAAAGCTTATATGGTCTTAAGCAAGCTCCAAGACAGTGGTATTTAAGGTTTGATAGGTTTATGATAGAGCATGGCTTTAGTAAATGTCAATCTGACCATTGTGTTTATTTTACCAGATTGGATAATGGTAGTTATATTATCATGTTGTTGTATGTAGATGATATGCTTGTTGCAGGTTCACACATACAGGTAATTACTGACCTAAAGGTAAATTATGCTCACACATTTTCCATGAAGGATTTAGGAGTAGTAAAGAAAATCATTGGCATGAGTATTAAGAGAGACTAGAAAAAATCACAGGCTGATTTTGTCTCAAGAGGATTATGTGAATAAGGTGTTGGAGAGGTTCTATATACAGGATGCAAAACTGGCAAGCACACCTATGGCTAGACACTTCAAGTTGAGCAAAGAATAGTTCCCTAAAGAATATTCTTCAATAGTTGGGAGCTTAATGTATGCAATGGTATGTACTAGAGCTGATATTGCCCAAGCAGTGGGAGTTGTCAACAAGTTTATGGCCAATTCAGGAAAAGAACACTAGAAAGTAGTTCAATGGATTCTTAGATATCTGAGAGGGACTAGTAGCAGGTATTTATGCTATGCAAGGTCAAGCATTTCTCTTCATGGGTATGTAGATTCAGATATGGTAGGTGACTTAGATGGAAGGAGAAGCACCACAAGATATATGTTCACTATTGGTGGAACGGTGGTTAGCTAGATTTCAAAGTTATAGAAGGTTGTTGCCCTGTCTACTACAGACGTAGAATACATTTCAGTCATAGAGGCTAGCAAGGAAATGATATGGATGACATGGTTCATGGAAGAGTTGGGAAAGGAGCAAGAGAGTTGAAGATTGTACAGTGATAGTCAAAGTGCAATTCATTTGGCAAAAAATTCAGCCTTTCATTCAAGAACCAAACATATACAGCTTAGGTACCACTTCATTTGACAGGTATTGGAGGATGGATAGTTGAAGCTAGAAAATATCCATATGGATAAGAACCTTACAGATATGTTAACAAAGCTGGTAACAAAGGAGAAGTTGAATCTTCATTCAACTTTTGTTGGTCTTCAAGATTGAACTTGAAGAGGGAGAAACAAGCCAGAGAAACAAGACAGAGGATGTTGCTATACAGGTACAGGTGCAGCTGTTTATCTCCAAGTGGGAGATTGTTAAGTTGTGGAGATAAAAGATTTATTATTGAGTTCATGCAAAGGTTGATAGACTAACACACTCATCAGCATCGGCAGTATCACCGACATCGGTTAGGCGTGGTTCAGATCCGACTGACATCGGTTAGGGATCAAACGATGTCAGTCATATGTAGACTGACAGCAACTGACGTCGGTCACCTGTGTGTGCATGTTCATTTGCATGCATTTCTAAAATTTGATTTGTTCTAATTTTAGGACAGACAGAGTGTTTGCATGTAAAGACTAATTTTAGTCTTGAGTCTATGTTTCTAATTATTGTAATTGGGAAGTCTAATTATTGTATGCCTTGGATCCTATTTAAGAGACCCATGGGGGCATGTATTGTAATTATCCAGGCAAGCAAGTAAGCAAGGTCAATTAGATCTACAAGGTGCAAGATTAAGGAGATCAGCTGAAGCTAGGGAATAACAACTCGGTTATTGAGTTGGTTGTAATTGATTGAGAGAGAGAACTCTTGAGAGAAATACTATATGCCCAAGAGGTGTGGAAGAGTGAGATTTCTTCATTGTATTCTAGAATAGTTTAATATAAGATTGGTTGTTTCTTGTATCTCCTATTATTTAATATTTTGTATTTCTAGTTACTTATTACTTTTGGTTCAATTCCGTGTTTAGTTGCTTATACAAAAGTAATCAATTGTACTCCAAGTTCCTAACAAAAACATTTGAAGGGTAACTTACCTTTGTATTTTCTTGATCCTTTCTTCAATTTTCTAATGAAATTGGCCTCTACATCATCAACCTCCTTAGATTCAGAATTAGGAGCTTCTTCTTCTTTTGCTTGCTTAGAAACTTTGAAAGCAGATTATATGTTGGATGACTCTATCTCTTTCTTCTTCAATGGAAAATTTTTTAGAATCATACTTTGTTGTCATAGATCTTAAAACTTTTTTTACAATGACTTATTTGTCCATTGTCTCTCAAATTCCTCTAATTGTATTTATAATCTCATCTACCCTAAGGAGGTAGTCTACAATATTCTCTTCCTCACTAATATTGAGGCTCTTGAACTATCCCTTATGTGTTTGAAGCTTGGCTTGTTTTACTCTATCATCTCCTTCATATATGCTCTTTAATTTGACCCATATATCCTTTACACTTTAACAATGAATGACGTTGACAAACTCATTGTTTGACAATCCACAAATGACAACATTCATTGGTTTGGCATTGTTTTCACATGCCTTTTTCACTGCCTATTCAGTAGGAAAAATAATAAGGAATGTGCATCCATTCTCAATGGACATATAGACATCAAACCCTAAGGAGGTCAAATATGCTTCCATCCTTATGCTCCAAAAGGCATAGTTAGAACCATCAAACAAAGGTCACTTGTTTGATGAAGTTCCTTCATGACTGGCCATTTTGTGCTTGGACTCTAAGATCAACCTGAGTTGATTAAGCTTCTCTTTTAGAACCCTTGGCTTTGATACCAATTGTTGAACACACCTATCTACTGAGAGAGGGGGGTAAATTAGTATATCTAAAAAATGAATTTATTACACATATGCAATCTTAAACAAATAAATTAAAGATATCACATGCACAAAATCACAAAACACAACACTAGATTTATACATGGAAATCTAAAGGGAAAAATCATGATGAGAATGATGTTAGAAGCTAATATTATAATCTAGAATCACAAAGTTTGTCTCACTGACTGAACCTCACTAGTTATATTTAAGAACACCCATCCCAAAGAGACACCAATCCCCTATTTTAAGAGCACCAACTCTAAGGAAGCACCCACTCCCTATACTAAGCATCAACACAACTTAATCTAATGGCACCAACAAATCATACATTTACACTTCAAATTAATGAATTAGACTCACAAAAGAATCCAAGTCTCTATTCTTTATTGCATGTCTAATCTAAAACTACTCATTAAACACACTCTTGTGTGATTTTCACTCTTCTTACACCCTTTCTTTGTGTCTAAATTTATTTGTTTGACACTCTGGTATTCTCCAATTTGACCATTACTACTCTTTTCTTAGACAAGTCTCATATTTCTACATCTAAAACTCATCTCCTCTTGACTTCTCTCATTATAAAAATTAAAAATTACTAGTTTTCATTCCTACTCTTCATCACTTTGGAATTTTACGTCAATCCAAACTTAGATGAGTCTCAATTTTTATATATTTTGCATGTGTTGCTTGTCTCTTCTCATTCCAAGAAAATGACTAATTGACTTCCATTCTCTGAGCCTTTTTGAATTCTTCATTTTTCACTTGATATAAAACATTTACACAATTTTAATGAATCTATGATAAGTCATTTTATTTTACAGTTATTAAAAAAATTGACTATTGATTTTCTTCAACCATCATGCTAGATTTTTGTAACTAACTTACTTTGTTAGGTTCTTAAAAAAAACATGACTTAACCAATTCAGATGTTAACCTTTAGTAGAGTTGATTTCATATTTATTTCCATGACATTCATGAAATATTTCACTCCATTCGATCTTATCAGACTTGCTCGACCTTTAACATTTCAACTGTGCCATTAACCTTCAAGCTCTTTCTTACATCTCACTATCTCCTATATGATTATTTTTCTTTCACTCTTTTGATTGTCTTAGACATGCTTGATCTTTATCTTTGCATATATGCCTTTTTGTATTTTGTCATGGAATCCTTTCAGATTTGTTTGAAATGAACTTGTGTCCTTTGCAATTATCCTTTGGCACTTGTGGAAGTGTCCTATGTCTTTCAACAAATTTTCAAGTGTCCTTTCTCTTCATCAGAACTACCCTTCAATATTTTGAATACTATCTTTTAGAACTTTTTAAGTGTCCTCTCCTTCAAAAGTGTCCTCTATCCTTCAAAAACTCTACAAATATATTTTCTTCATTTGAATTATCCTTCGAATAAATTGTTATGGGATTTTTGTCTGAGTGCTATTTGGGAAACATTTTTTGGGCTTTTTATCTAAGTTCCCTTCAAGATAATTTATGTGGACTTTTTTTCTAAGTGCCCTTCAGGATAATTTATACAGGTTTTTTGTATTAGTACCCTTCAGGATAATTTCCCTCACAAAATGTCTAAGTGCCTTTTGGGACATTCAAATTAACATTCACTTCTTCATTCATATCTTTAAAAACTTTTGTGTAGGACACATACCCTTCAAAACATTCATAATGGTCTAATATTCTTCAAATAAATTTGATTGGATCACTTGCCCTTAAAAAAAAATTCAAATGTACCCTTCAAATTTTTTGATCAGATCACTTGCCCTTCAACATTTTTTCAAATGTACCCTTTAGAACTTTTACACGAGACTCATTTCCATTAGGACTTTCCTTCAAGACAATTTGTTTAAATGAATTCCAAAGCTTCAGAGTAATTGATGCGAGTTTTTTCTTTGAAAGGTATTCAACACTTTTTTTTGAAATAATTACCTTTAACATTTTCTTGAAAGAATTCCCTTATCTGTTGTGGGATTTTTGTGTAAGAGAATTATCTTTACCAATATTTCAAAAAGAATTCCCCCAATAAATACAAAGGTGTTAGATCAATTAAGTATGGAAACTTAGAAGGATTTTAGCTGAGGAACAACCTTATGCATTTGTAACATTTTCTCTATTCATCCTTATGACATAGAACTTAGACCACAAAGAATAGACACAAACCTGATTATCATAGTGTGATCATTTCATTCATATGCTACCATACATGTAAATGTTGAAAAATTCATCTTATGCTCTTAGCCAAATCTTATCAAGATAACCATATGATCAAAGGAATCCAAAGTAAACACAAAAGTCTATTTAACTCAACACCTTTGTCATTAATGCATGATATCACACGCTGGCTTTAACTTAAATGACTATTATTTAGAAATCAATGATTATGTCTAATATAGAACTACCCCAATGAAATTAGATGATTCCATTGATTTGGATGCAAAGTGTAAGGCCTTAGAATCTCAAATTAGGTAACTAAATCAATAATTTAGAGTTCACTAAAACCCTACTACTACCCTCCTTAATCAAATATATTTATATCTCAATATATGGTCAAGGGAGGGAACAAGGTTAGCCTAACTTTAATATTCCACCCAATGCCTAAAATTCAAATTCTGCTCCCAACATAAGAGCCACAATTCTAGTCTATACTAACTTGGTTCAAGGAGAAGAATGACAACCTCAAGGATAGTACATGGATGTGAATGATGGTGAAGTACAATATTTTTTATATCAAAGATGACTTAGTCCTCATTAGTTTTCATGGTATCTAGTGGTCCTAAATAGTCTCATATGGTCATATATGTCATTGTCTAACACTTTCCAAGTTCTGGTCTTAGGTTCACTTATCTACTCCTATAGCCAATCACAGGGTCTTGAAATGGTTAGACATGGTCAAAGTTATAATATAGTATAGGTTAATTTAAAAAGGTTATGATATGTCATTTATATAATAATATAATTCTCTAACCTTTATTTAAATTTTATATGTAAAAAATGTCAATTTGTCCACCTGCTGGCCCATTTAGAAGAGTTAGATGTACCACCTAGTGTCATCTAAAATTTTACACATATAATTTTGGGATACCACCTATTAATTTTTTGCCTTTTTTTATTAAAATAAATCCCCTAAATAAGACTTAGTATTCTGTAGCTTTTGTTTTTCTTACTTTCTTTTCTAATTAATTAAAACTGCTCAAGAAGGTTAAAAATGTCTGCCTCAGGCCATCACTAAAAAACCCATTTACCCATATTTCCTAGAGGATAAAAAAGATAAGAGTTTGGTTTAATTTCTAAGACAACTCAAGTTATTCAATTTATTTCACTTATTAAATAAAAATCAAGTCATCCCCACAATCCCGAGTTGCACTGCCCAGTTCAAACCAAAACTAAGAAACAACTTTACCTTTCATTAAAAGGTAAGTAAAGTAGTCCCATAAACCCATAGATCACTGAATAGAGAAAAATAACATTTCAATGTTAATTTAATTAAATAAATTTATAATTATAAGTAATAAAGGTTTTCAAGTCTGAAGTACTCCCCAGTTAAGACCGAATTGGGATTGCCAAGTTACTTAACTTCAAAAGCTAAATTAAGCAAAGTAATCCAAGAAACCTGATAAAAAGCTAAGGGTTTATGTGGTTCCATCACAAGTGTCTCTTAATTTTCATTAATGCATTAGATAATATAAATATTGAGGAAATACACCTCATTTCCCACCTAAAATTTGAGTTATTTAACCAAGTTGTTACCCCTACAAATCTTGAGTGACACTATTCAAGCTTCTAGAGCAAATTTTTACAGTTAACCTTCACAACTCATTTGAATTTGAGGTATGTAGTTTTTTTCCATTTATTTTCATGTATTCATTTTGTTTTTAGATCATGTTCTAATGATTTTAAATATTTGTGCATCATTTTGATTGTTTTCACTATCTTTTGTCACTTTTCCTACATTTGAATGTCATTCTTGCATGTAAAATGTTGTTTAAAACCTTATTAGAAGTCTGATAGGCACTTATCATGAGAAAATCACAAAAAATTGTAAACCCTTCTACAAGAAAAACCTAACTAACAAGCTAGCTAAGAAACATGGGTCTTCCACAACTTGTTACTTACCTAGAATCCCAAACCTGAGTTACTTATATTAAGAAACCCGAACCTCTTAAAATACCTATTGCTCAAAATTATCATTAATTCTTACTTTACTTAGAATTCTAGATACTCTTTATTTATATTTCTTTAGGTTTTCTAACCTGAGTTATTTTTCTTAAGAAACTTGAATTCATAAGTCTTAAGAAACCCAATGAACTACCCAAGAGAGACCTTGACACCTCATAACTTACTACTTACTCAGAGTCTTAAACCTAAGTAACTTGATAATATAAACCTAAAGTTATAATATAAGAGAAACTTGAAGTTATCCATGCCTATTACTTGTTACTTTCTCAAATTCTTAAATGCTTAACATTTGTGGATTTTCTAGACCAACTTAAAGTTGTGATACCCTGTTACTTACTATGAGTAACTTGGAGTTTTCAAGGCTCTCTAATGATTGAAATTTAAAGATTTCTTATGAATATTGTATAAGAAAATAAATTAACCCAGATATTCAACCTTTTATAAACCAACATGAGAAATAATTGAACTCCTAAGAACACTTATCAAATCCATCTAGTGTTAGTCAAAACAAATGTTAGGATCAGACGAAGAAATAGCTAGAGTAGAAAAACATAAAACCCTCATTGAAGAAGTTCCTAAGTTAGAATTTGAATAAATCCCTTGGACAAGTAGGAAGAGTAGGGAAAAATAAAATAAAGTTGTGAAATATCAGGAACCAAAGATGAAGTATGAGTACAAAGGTTACCCCATTGAGTTTAGTGTTGTATCCAAAGTGTTAGAAATTAGTGGCATAGATATGGGGCATGTGTCTGTAACTAAGTTATTAGAGAGATCCAAAGCTATCACCAAGACTCCACTCATGTAAGAAATAACCACTAGTGAAATATATATAGTAAAAAACTCTACATTTTTATTTTTTAAAGTTTCAATTGTGCACTCCAAGTTTTGTCCCTGTGTGTTTCGGTTTCGAGGCAGTGAAGTTTTTTTGACACAAAGCGCAGGTGTGAGTTTATTTTTTCCTAATTTTTTTCTAAGTGTCAAAATCACGTGGAAGCTACCAAGTGTCATCAGTCAAGACACATTTTATAATTTCTATAAGTTACTCAGAATGTGGCACGTGTCCTGTGGTAACTCAGCGGAGTGCGACAAGTGTTGGCATCCATGTTTCAAATTTATTATGAGTTTTGAAAGCTTATTTCAATAAGCTTCTCTCAAGGTCAAGTGGAAGGCACCAATTGGAAACTATGGAAGGTTTCAATATGTTTTTCTAAAATCAATGAAAGATGCCACGTAATCCTAGCTAAAGAAGGTAGAAGCTGCCACGTGTCAACATCTAAAATATCTTCATTTTGTTTCATTGTTAAAGTAAAGATTGTGGTGGGCCCTGGGTTTTGTTTCTAAAGTTAGTAGAAGCCACCAAGTGTCACCATATATATGAATCTAAAATGAGTCCTGAATGTTTCTACAGTCTAGCTAAAGCTCAACAAAATCCGCCATGTATCTCTAGCTAAAGCAACGGAAGCTACCATGTGTCCCTTGTTAAAGATACATGAAAAGCGACACCTGTCCCTATTCCCTTTTTGAAGCTGCTCAGGTGAGAAGTTTTGTGGGTACATTTTTCTATAAGTTGTTAAAGTTTCAAAGTAGCAGACTATGACATATGTCAAAAATGGAGCACTCTTGAGCAAAGACATATAAAGAGTATAAGTTACGTGAAAAGTGCAGTGTGTTTTTTGTAAGTGCCACAGAAGCTGCCAAGTGTCATTTTTTAGTGTCACCTAGATAATAAGATAGTTTTTGAGTGAAAAAGTGGATACTACCAAGTGTCCTCACCCATTTCACAGTGGGCAGTGTCCTATGTATCTATTTTAGCCAATGCAATTGAAGGGAGACAGAACATTTTAAATCAAGGAAATATTTTTTGTTAGACACTTCCAGTTTAGTTAGAGTTCAGTTAGACTGTTGGATTGGGAATGTGAAGGCAATCTAGAGCTAGTATGATGCTATAAATATGGGTGCAAAGATCACCAAAAGGATCATCATCAGAAGATAGAGAGAATTTTCTATGAGAGATTGTTATCAAGAAGTTTTAGACTTTCTAGTTGTGGCCAGGAATATCATTTTCCTTTGTTCTATTTTCTTGATTTAGAAAGTTTGTATAACTGTGAATGTATCTATGCCTTTTATGTGACTAGAAAATTAATAAGAAGACTAAATTTTGTGTCTTTGTTAATTTTTTCTGTGTTACTACAGAAATAGTCTAAGTTGTGAGCCTTTGATTCTAATGTTTTCATCTTTTACATTGATCATGCATTGATTGCTCTTTAGTGTAATTGAATCCTAAAGATAGATTCATTGTACTTAGAATTAAGGATTGAATTAAACTTAGGCACATTGCCATAGTTAGATTTTCTTTCATTGCATTTGTGTTTCTATTTAATTTTTATCCTTTTCCCAACATACTTTTGAGATAAAGAAGAGCCAGCTTCTTTAAAATATGGAGGTCATTCAAGTTGCAAGCCCCACATTCCTAAAACTTCCCATTGTTGGTGTTGGAAATAGTGCAAATTATAAGCATCAACAGTTTTTAGTGACCACAATGGTACCATCTTGAAGTTTGTTTCAAGATCATATGAACCAGAGAGCTACAAGGACTCAGAGCTGTGGACCAGTAACAAGATCTCAATCTGTTATAAATCTAGGTATTCTTTTTCCACCTTTGATAACTAGTCCAAGAAGAATAAGGATCAATCAGTTTATACCAATACCAAGAGTAAACATGGGAGCACCTATACCCCTAAGGAATTATGTAAGTTGGAACACTGGCAGTCCTCTGATTCTCCCAGTGCCACCACCCACTTGGGATCCTATCCGAGTAAATTCCCTAAAAGCTCTACCCAAATTTAGGGGCAAGATTTCAAAACACCTAAAGAACATCTATAGGATGTGTCTGATGTATGTGCAATACATGTGGTCACACAGCAGAATGTGGCTATAAGATTGTTAGCAACTTCTTTTAAAGGGAAGGCTCTAGAATGGTATCGGTATTTGACCCCAAATACAATATCTACATGGGATCAGCTTGGAGATATTTTCTTTGAAATATTTGAAGAAAAGGGTGATAACTCTTCTTTGTTGCAATAATTGATTACTATCAAAAGGTCACCACAAGAAGCAATGACTAATTTCAATTCAAGATTTCAAAAGACTAGGGAAAGGATTCCTGCTATAGCAAGACCATTACCAGGTATGGCTATAGTCTTTTATCTTAAAGCTTTAAATTTAGATATATCAGTAATGATTCAGTCACTTGGAGATCAGACTCTACCAGAAGCTTATGACTATGCAGTCAGAGATGAAAATAATTTAATAGATGCTATAAAGTTGCCCCCAAGGCCTCCCATGCCCATGTTTCTAGAGATTACCTTACCTTTACCTCAAGAAACCCCTAATTCCATAGCCGCACCTGTGTCTATGTACACATATCCTCAACAACCTACTAAAGAACTTATCCCTGCCCAATCATCTGAGATGGATGATATCAAGAATATCTTAAGGACATTTTCTAATGAGTTAATCAACATAAAAAGATAGAAAAATCCTTATCCTAAACCCTAATATCAAGGATAACAAGGAAAAATATTTCCACCACAGCCAAACCAGTATCAAGGTCATTAAAGGCAAACTAACACTTAGCCAACAAACCAATTAGTTGCAGTCCTTACACCCTCACAAACTATTTCCCCCAATCCAAATAGAGAGATTGTTTAAGGGTAGAATAATTATGTAGATGGCACCAATGCCTGGTGCTTCCCTTGTAATAATGCTCATATTCCCAGAGATTTTCCCATGGATAATCTATAATAAAAGGTAGCAGAGCAAAGAAGAATGGATGGACAATTTGCAAGTACTTTTGACACTCAAGCCTACCAATCTCTTGATATACAAAACTTAGTCATGATGGCTCAAATGCAAGGGATGTCTATATAACAACAAGAAGAAATAGCCCCTAAAAATTCTCTATTTTCATGGGTTGAAGATGAAGATTCAATATTCTTGAATGAAGCTTCCACTTCCAAGAAGCCAATAGTACAATTAGATTACTACACCAGATTAAACAGAAGGATGATGGAATAGCCTGAAGTCACAATGAATGAAGTTATGGGGAATCCTCCATTTCAAAGTCATCAAAATACAGTCGCTAGACAAGAAATGCCTCAGGCAGTGTAGAACCAAGTAGTTCCTAGACAAGTTTAAGAAAATTTAAGGTACCCTTATTTTCCAAGAACCCAAACATTAGGACTAGTGAATGTGGTAGATCAGCTGAAGAGGACACCAACAAATGTGTCAATATGGGACATATTAGCTATTCCTGAGAAAACAACACTGTTACAAGAAGCTCTATAAGGCCAAACAGTGTGTAAACATACTACCACCAAAGAAGGACCTATTGATAAAGAAAATCTTAAAGACATAGTTCATCTGTAGACAATAGCCCTTTTGAACAATGCAGCAAAGGTAAGTAAATCCAAACCAGAGCCGTTCTATTTGACTTTGATAGTTGGAAAGAAACTATTTCATAATGCAATGATAGAATCAGGGGCTAGTACTATAGTAATGCCTAAGCAAATAGCAGATGCTTTAAAAATAAAGTATGAACCACTTACTAGAGGAGTCATGTAGCTGGATGGAAAATTAGTGCAAACAATAGGGAGAATTAAACAATTCCCATTGCAATTATATACTTTCCCTAATATAATTGTCAATCAAGATGTGGTAGTCATAGATATACCCCATAGATTTGGCCTATGTTTATCTAGGGATCTCATAGCCAAGATAGGAGGATATATGTCACTTGATTGGTCTCACCTCATCCTAAAAACCAAATATGGTTTAAAGATGAAAATACTATCTAATCCATTGTCTGAAGATCACATCACCAATGAACCAACCTCAAAATTAGAGGAAGATCATGCTATGCTAAATAAGGAAGAAAGGGTCTTTGTTGAAGAGTTAGGTGACTGGACTGAACATGACCAAGAAAAGGAAAATAACCATTTGTTACCTATGGTGCATAGTGATCCATATGTAAATTATGACTCTACTGGTCTAGGCACTTATGTCATATTTGATGAAGATCATGAAATCCCAAATGTTTTAAGGGAAGAAACACCAAAGACTCAATAATCTAAAAAATATTTAGAAATATGGACCTTGAATTTTGATGGGGCTAGAAGTAAAAATGGTGCTGGAGCAAGAATTTGTCTTGTAGCTCCAAATGGTGGGAAAATTTTGAGAGCTATCCATTTCTAATTTACATGTACTAATAATGATGCTAAGTATGAATCCTTAGTACATGGGCTCATGTTAGCTAAAAAAAAGGAAGTAGAGAATCTGATAGTAAAAGGAGATTCAGAACTAGTAGTGAAGCAAATCAGAGAAAAGGCAATAGCCAAAAATGTAAGGATGAGATCTTATAGACACAAAATTTGGGACTTAATAGAAGATTTCGAAGCTTTCAATATTGAAGTAGTTCCTAGAACCCAAAATTTTGAAGCTAATAAGATGGCACAAATTGGCTCACAGTTTGATCCAGCAACTGGCCTATTAGTTAACAATGAGTCAGTAAAAGTTTTAATAAGGCCAATTATCCCAGACAATGATGAGAATTGGAAAGTATTTGAAAATGATTCTCAGGTAGTCTCATTCTTGCAACAATAAAGGGAATTTGCTGATTAATTGCAACCCAAAATTGAAAAGGAATATGGAGACCAAGTTATACAATTAAAGACTAATAAGCTTCATAAAGGCTTGATCACTTTAGAAAACCTATTTGATCCAGAAGATGTAGGCCTAGAGAAGAAAAGGTTCCAAGTAAATAAAGTAGATTATTCTGAAATAGAGGTGAGTGAAGGGAGAAAATAAAAAATTGGAAATTCTGAAACTCAAGAGGAAAGGGAAAGACTAATTGACTTGTGCAAAAGATATGATAGAGTAATAGCCTGGACCTATGAAGACCTTCGTGGATATAATAGAGACATCATTCAGCACACAATAGAATTGACTAAAGGATCTAAGCCAGTTAGACAGATGCAGAGGCCAGTAAATCCAAGGATTGAAACTCTAATGGTGGATGAGTTGCAAAAACTCTTAGATTCTAAAATAATTTTTCCAATCAAACACTCAACCTGGGTATCTAATCTTGTACTGATTAGAAAAAGGAATGGTGACATAAGGCTGTATGTGGATTTCAAAGACATGAATAGAGCTTCTCTAAAAGATCACTATCCCATACCCTCTATGGAACAAATTTTACAGACTGTGGCTGGATGAGAGAGATTTTCCTTGCTAGATGGTTACTCTAGATAAAATCAGATTTGGTTGGTTGATGAAGACCAACACAAGACTACATTTACTACCAAATGGGAAACATTTGCATATGTTAAGATGCCATTTGGCTTATCAAATGCTGGAGCCACTTTTCAAAGAGCTATGGATGTAGCATTTGGGGAACTTATAAATAAAATCATCCTAATTTATCTTGATGATCTCACTATTTTTTCCAAGAATGTTGTTGATCATTTTGATAATCTAGAATCTATTTTTAAGAAATGTCAAGAATTTGGAATATCCCTGAATCCCAAGTGTGTCTTTACAGTACCTTAAGGTAAACTATTGGGACATATAGTATTCAAATAAGGAGTCTCCATAGATCCAGAGAGAGTTATAGCCATAATGAACTTGCCCCTACTAGTAAATAAGAAAGCAGTTCAATATTTTTGGGGAAGATTAATTTTGTCAATCGTTTCATATCTGACTTTGCAGGCTTAGTGAGACTAGTGACACTCTTGTTGAAGAAAGACCTGGTATTTAATTAGACTAAAAAAGGAAGATAAGCCTTTGAAGAGGTCAAGAAAGCAATTTCAATGGCCCTAGTACTTAGAAACCTAGAATTTTATAAGCCTTTTGTAATGTATGTCTATGGAGGAGAGCTCAGTATTGCTACTATCCTAACATAGAAAGATGATAGATAGGAGGGAGAGCATCCAATAGCCTTTTTCTCAAGGACTCTTTGGGAATACAAAACTAGATACAACTTTGTGGAGAAACAAGCATTTTCTATGGTAAAAGCCCTCAAGAAATTCATGCATATAGTATCAGGATGTAAGATTCTGATACTTATGGCTCACCCAAGTGTTAGAAAATACATTATGAAGGGTGAAATTATTGAAAAAAGAGCAAACTGGATAACAAATATCCTTGAGTATGATGTAGAGGTCAGACCCACTAAGTTAATCAGAGGTAGGGGGTTGTGCCAATACATGACTCAAGAGCTTGTAAAGATGATACCTAAAGAAACAGATTTAGAAATAGAAAGGAAAAGTGTATTGAGAATACAAGAAATTGATCATAACTCTTGGGTCAAAAATAGGATCCTTTTTATGAAACATGGGATTTACCCAAAATAACTCCCTTAAGACAAGAGGAGATACTATAGGATGCAAGGGGTCAATTTTGTTTTAATTAAATAAGTTCTTTTTAGAAGAAATACTGATGGCAAACTTTTAAGATGCATAGAGAATAATGAGGCTAAGAAAATACTGCATGAAATGCATCATGGAGTCTCAAGTGGACATTTTTTTGCAAGAACCACAGCTATAAATATAAGTGAGGTAGGTTATTTTTGGCCCACTTTATTTATAGACTATTATCAACTGGTAAAAAGTGCCAATCTTGTCAATATTATGTGGGGATGAGAAGGAATACAACAATGCCCCTTAGTCCTATAATTGTTGATGAACCCTTTGCTCAATGGGGTCTTGACTTCATTGGAATGATAAATCTAGTGTCAAGTATGGGTCACAAATGGATTCTAACTGCCATAGAATATTTCATCAGATGGACTAAGGCAGTGCCACTCAAAGAAGCAACAAAAAATGTTATCCTAGATTTTCTAGGGAGTATCACTACTCGCTTTGGGGCTCCTCACACCATAATTTCAGATAATGCTAAAGCATTTTTAAGGTATAAAGTATTTGACTTTGCATTAAAACATGGAATCTATCTAAAAACTTCCTCTAATTATTACCCTCAGGGTAATGGTTTGGCAGAATCAACCAAAAAGAACCTGATTAGACTCATCAAGAGAATAGGGGCTGATCATCACAAAGAGTGGCATAAAGTTCTTAATATATCACTATGGGCTGATGGAATTACACCTAAGTAGGTGATGAAAATGTCCCCATATGAATTGATCTATGGCAAGCCTATTGTAATACCTCTAAGATTGGAGATTCCTGCTCTCCAATTGTTAAAACATATTGAAATTGAGGAAAATGGCCCCATGCAGGTCAGACTTGCTGAACTTTTGTAAGTTCAAGAAAAGAGGGATGCATCACATGATTCATTAATAAAGCATCAAAAAATAATTAAAGACTAATTAGATAAAATTACTTCAAATCCCCATTTTGAAGTAGGCTCAATTGTTTTTAAATGGGATGCAAGAGCTGCCAAGTCGGGTCAACACACTAAATTTGAAGCATTATGGACTGGCCCCTATAAAATTCATGCATGTAAATAGAAAAATTCATTTGAGCTAGAAACAATGGAAGGTGAACCTAAAGATATTATTGTGAATGGGATCTACTTGAAACATTTTAGTTAAGCTATGTCTTTAATGTATTATAGTTAAATAGTTTCCCTTTCTTTGTTGCTTTATTTTTCGATTTTTCTTTCCCGTTCTTTCTTTTAAATAAGTGTTCTTTGAACACGTGGCTGCATCTCAGAGCCTTTTTCAAAATTTTCAAAACTCTCGACACATTAAACCTCTCCCAAATCCTTAAATTCCTGAAGGTACCTTGTGCAACCACTTTCATGACGTATCTAACTCGCTGTCCCATGAAGATTTAGTAAGATTTACTAACAATTATCTAGTTTTAATTGCATTTTGAGACTTGGTGGATCATTAAACACCCCATAACAAGAGTTAAAGCTTGACAGTGTCTCAAACATTCTTGCATTTGCTAGAAAATCTTTGTTACTTGCATTTTTAGTTCATAGCAAACCTACTTAGTGAATGTGCCTTCCCTATTGTAAAGCTCCATACCTATTACCATAGTTCACTATTTCCAAGTATAGATATAGATATGGAGGGAGCACAATATTCACAACAAGGGTTTGGAATTTACAAATCCATTGATAAGTTTCTCACAAGCAAATCATATGCTTCGGCACCTGCACAACCCTTAAAGACTTATCCATGGACTAGAGTCCCTAAAGTTGGTTATGCAAATGACTTAGCAAAGGTAAAAGATTTTGCAGATGGAATCATGGACCCAATTATTCAAAAGTGTAGCAAAAATCTAAGAGAAGGGGCACATCAAAGGTGTATTTAGAGGGCCAAGACTGGACAATATGAAACATTCACAATGAGGATGTGGACTTCTCAACTGGCATAATTCATTATTCCAGGTGTACATCCATGCCCTAACTTGGTTTAAATATGCTTTGAATTGTTTCATGCACCCTAAAATACCATACAATAGGGTCCATTCAGTGTGCATATTACACCAAAATCTATCAGAGACATGTTGGCCCTGTATCATGACAAGACAACCACATTTCCCACCATTGCCAAAATGCAAAAAATGTGGGCAAACATCAATAATCATTTGAGGTTTTTGAAATCAAAATTGCAATTAGGTGATGATGATACTACTGTGCTGACACTACCAATAGTAAGAACATAATTTACACAAGCCAGTCAAGAGGCACTTTCCATGATGGCTTTCATTTTTAGAATGAAAGAGGATATCACTGTCTATGAAGAGAAAATGGCCATTCTATTCAAATTAAAAACTATTGACAAGTCTCAGGAATATCGTCTAGATTTCTCTGAGTAGATTGCATATTCAATGGTTGAACAACTCACCTAGTTCAAGTCTAAGGGAATTTTTATGTATTCCTCTTATCTATTTCATCTCATGTTATATCAAAATTCTAACATCTTTTCCCAACACATGAATCTAAATATGTATGACCCAAGCTTTGGTCTACATACGACCATTCCTATGTCTGCATCGACACATATCTTGTCTAAAACTAGTGACCCATACAAATTTTTGGAAATTTGTGTTACCCCTACTTTTTTTCATCTAAGCCCAAAGCTAGTTGTAAAAAAATTAACTCCAAGTGTCTCAAGCCTTATGACCAATTACATTACTCCTTGTGATTTTTTTTTGATACCATCATACTATTATTAGAGTCCACAGTTTTAGTAGAGAACCAGTATTGCTACCTAAGATTTGGACCCTTAGGTTAGCATTCTTAGAGGTCACCAGGCAAGTGTGTGTGGTGGATAATGAATATGGCACTAGGAAGAAAAAGAAGAAAATGTATGATGTTCCATGGGTAACAAACAACATGGCCCTAGAGGTCAGAGATGCTGAGCTTGTGTTGTTGAGAAAGCTAGCCTTCCTGGGTTTCTTTCTAATTGAAAAAAAATTGGGATATGACCCAAATGGTTTCATAACTTCATCAGTCAAGAATAATAAGGTTGTTACCAAAATTATGCATGAAGGTCGTCCCTTTTGGTAAAATAGAAAAAACCCTCAGGAAGATATTCCTGATTTATATGTGGAATTGATAGATTTGTAATCAAAAGAGTCTAGGCCATTGGAGACTTTTTATGATAAGAAAAGAGATTTTGACCCTAAAATTAGAATGACTTCTGGTTTAAGGGCATTGAAGAACAAAGACTGGAAACTTGAGAAAATAGAAGCCTATTGGAAGTATAGGCAAGAGATTTGTGAGACTACTCACTCTTTTGGTAATGTGGATTCAGATGAGAAATGGGAAAAAATCTAGGATGAATGTCATCCATCTCCTATCTCTAGCCTTGATACAAGCATATTGCAGACACAGGATAGAGATTCAAAAGCCAGAGTAAAATCCAGTCATACAATGTAGACCTTAGGGCAAACCTCAGCTATAGTCACTATAACTATTTGGCCCCAATCTCTCAGTGTTATTGAAAAACAAAAGAGTGTGGTATCCTCACCACCCAAAACTTCTCGTTCAGTGTCAAAATTTAGGGTTCCTAATTTTGTATAATTACCACTGGTAGTAGTGGTAAATGTTGAAGAGAAGAAAGCATAGCCAGAAGGAGAAATGACAAGGAAACATAAGAGGCTGAAGCTTTAGCCTGATACTGAGGAGGAGGTAGAACCCTCAAAACACCAATCATTGAGTACTTCGGTTGCTCCTCAGGTAAGTGTTGTTTCTCCTTCTCAATCTCTCTCTTCTTCTCTTGGGGTGACAATCCTGTCTAGCCAAATAATATCCCTTACCACCTCTACTATGCCCATTTCTCATTTTACCCCATCTATCCATACTCAAGCCACATTATTGCCTCATTTTTCCCCCTCTATCCCAAAGAAAGTACCTCTTTATATTTCCCCTAGCCAACATTTGGCTATTCTATATGGCTTGCCACAAGGTTATCCTTTTCTGAGTGGGAACATTGCCTCTCCTTCTACTTTCCAAACTTAAGAAGATGCTACTAAGAAGGAAAGGGAAGCCCAAATGGAGAAAAAGAGGATCAAAGATAATAAATCCCTGGCTACACCACATAGGAGGTCACAATTTGACCTAATCCAGCAGCAACTAACGGTGACCCATTTTTCACCTAATGTAGTCCAACCAAATGAACAGATGCAGCCTAAAGACTATACAATGAATGCAGTGGCTATAGACATGTCCCTTTTTAGACCACAAGATAGGGTTGAGCTACTAAATGAATCCACTTCTATAGTATCTAATGATTATTTGAAAATATTAAAGAAGCTATAGAAGATGGAGGCTGATCTAGCCCAAGAGAAGGCAAACTGTAGTAGATTGACTACAAAAATCAATACCAAGAATAACGAAATAGAGAGTCTCAACAAATAGTTGCAAGATACTATTTCTTTTCAGACTCACCAGGCTATTCAAGCCTAAAATGATTCTTTAAAAGCAGGGCTAATGCAGATGAAAGATGTAGTGACAACCTTAAGGCAAGAAAAGGCAACATTACAAGAAAAATGTGAGGAAAGCCTGCTACAAGTCACTCAACTTTGACATAAGCTGCTGAATGAGCAGAATAATACCACTGCTATATAAGCCCAACTTTAAGCTAAGTGATAAATGATAGAACAATTGACACTTGAGTTGGCTAATAGGCTAAAGAATACAGGGGTTTTGAATCTAGTTAAGGAGCTTTATGTATCAATATGGAAAATAATCTCTGAGGAGATTACTCAGCTTAGACCCTCTTTAACCTTTGTGCTAAATGCACAAAAATTATGCAAAAAGGAGGAGACTTCAGTTGAAGACACTTTGTCCACTATCTCTTTGAGAGTGTTTGACTCTCAAATGCTACTACAAAAGCTATATGATGCAACTAATGGAAAATTATTAGCAGTAGGGATTAGTGACAGAATGATCGCTGCCAAAAGAGTGAATGAAGTTCTCAATTGCAATTCCACATCAATCAATTAAAGAGAGCTTCTAGATGTGGTGAACGAAGGAGTCAAAGACATGAAACAACACATTAAAGATCTAGTGCAATTGGGACTTCCCTCCCCTTTTCCTAATAGCAACATTGTGTTGATGGTTGATGAGATTAAATCTTTGTTGTCAGCTAGGCAAAATGATCAATCAGTTTTCCAAGGTTTAAGAGATGATTCATTACTACCTGAAGTGGAAGCTATCTTGATTCCCATGTCCTAGCTTGAATTTAAATTAAAGGCTACAATTCATATTTTGAAGAATTTTTCACACAAGGATATCATCAATCTTGATTTAGCCTTCCACGAATTGAAAAATAAGTAGGGATTATCTAATGATGAGTGGTCTATTTATCAGAAAACCTTATTGAAGTTGTGATTTTTGTCACATTTTTATACATTCATTAGATTCTTTTTGAGCAGGCTCAAAAGTCCTCAAGGTCACCAAGAACTATAGAGTAAAAAAATCTACATTTTTGTTTTTTAAAGTTTCAATTGTGCATTCTAAGTTTTGTCCCTACGCATTTCAATTTCGAGGTAGTGAAGTTTTTTTTGACACATAGTGTGGGTATGAGTTTATTTTTTCCTAAATTTTGTCTAAGTATCAAAATCATGTGGAAGCTACCAAGTGTCATCAGCCGAGACACATTTTATAATTTCTATAAGTTGTTTAGAATGTGCCACATGTCCCGTGGTAACTTAGAAGAACATGACAAGTGTTGGCATCCATGTTTCAAATTTATTATGAGATTTGAAAGCTTCTTTCAATAAGATTCTCTCAGGGTCAAGTGGAAGGCACCAAGTGGAAACTATAGAAGGTTTCAATATGTTTTTCTAAAAGCAATGGAAAATGCCACGTATCCCTAGCTGAAGAAAGTGGAAGATGCCATGTGTCAACATCTAAAATATCTTCATTTTGTTTCATTATTAAAGTAAAGACTATGGTGGGCCCTAGATTTTGTTTCTAAAGTCAGCAAAAGTTGCCAAGTGTCACCATCCATATGAATCTAAAATGAGTCTTGAATGTTTCTACAGTCTAGCTAAAGCTCAACGAAAGCTGCCATGTATCTCTAGCTAAAGCAACGGAAGCCGCCACATGTCCCTTGTTAAAGATACGTGGAAAGTGACACCTGTCCCTATTCCCCTTTTGAATCTGCTTAGGTGGGAAGTGTTTTGGGTCCCATTTTCTATAAGTTAATGTTTTGAAGTAGTGGAGTGTGATAGATGTCAAAAATAGAGCACTCCTAAGCAAAGACATATAAATAGTATGAGTTATGCAGAAAGTGTTGTGTGTTTTCTATAAGTGCTTTGAAAGCTACCAAGTGTCATTTTCTAGTGTCAACTAAATAATAAGATGGTTTTCAAGTGAAAAAGTGGATACTACCAAGTGTCCTCACCTGTTTCACAGTGGGAAGTGTCATGTGTATCTATTTCAGCCAATGAACTTATAGGGAGATGGAATGTTTCAGATTAAGGAAATATTTTTTGCTAGACACTTCCAGTTTAATTAGAGTTCAGTTAGACCATTGGATTGGGAATGTGCGAACAATCTAGAGCTAGTCTATGCTCTAAATATGGGTGCAGAGACCACCAGAAAGATCATCATTGAAAGATAGAGAGAATTTTCTATGAGAGATTGTTATCAAGAAGTTTTAGACTTTCTAGTTGTGGCCAGTAATATCATTTTCATTTGTTCTATTTTCTTGAGTTAGAAATTTTGTATAACTATGCATGTATATGTGCCTTTTATGTGACTATAAAATTAATAATAAGAGTAAATTCTATGCCTTTGTTGATGTTTTCTATGTTATTGCAAAAATAGTCTAAGTTGTGAGCCTTTGATTCTAATGTTTTCATCTTTTACATTGATCATGCATTGATTGCTCTTTAATGTAATTGAATCCTGAAGATAGCTTCACTATGCTTAGAATTAAGGATCAAATTAAACTTAGGCACATCACCATAGTTATATTTTATTTCATTGCATTTGTGTTTCTATTTAATTTCTATCCTTTTTCCCAACATACTTTTGAGATAAAGAAGAGCCAGCTTCTTTAAAATCTGGAGGTCATTCAAGTCGTAAGTCCCACATTCCTGAAACTTCCCATTGTTGGTGTTGGAAATGACACAAATTCTAAGCATCAATAGAATCCTGCAAGATATAACTTTCTCAAGTTATACATAACTACCTAAATTTGTCCTAAAATGTGCCAAGTACTATGACTCTCACCAGAATAGTGAAGGAAACTTCAAAAAATGTATTAATCAAGATTAATGTTCAATACTTTGACTACTATTTAAAGATCCCAATAAAGTCTAAAGTAATAGATTTATCAATGGATAAATCCAAGAGTCTCTAGGAAAGATATAATTTAGAGTGTATTAAAGTAATGAACACTAATTGTTTGAATAAATTTAAGTAGCCCTAAAAGTTCCCAAAATAGATAGTAAGGTCTGACTTCATCTAGGAAGTTGATGATATCACCCAATTATTATGCAGAATAAATGGAGAAAAGAATGATAAGTGTTTTTTACCATAGATATATGCATAAAT
This sequence comes from Torreya grandis, assembly GCA_037957365.1. NCBI lineage: Eukaryota > Viridiplantae > Streptophyta > Pinopsida > Cupressales > Taxaceae > Torreya > Torreya grandis. Next base: position 631,840 of record JARHVA010004294.1, read on the forward strand.
TAGGGCATTTAATGTTAATAGGATTTATACAATGATTGAATGGTCAATATTGATAAGTGATAACATTAACCACCAGCTAAGTTAGGTGTTGGTTATTTTTGACTTCAAAATGACTTAGTATATGCAATAACATCAAATGAAGATTTTTTATATTTAATACAAAAGAAACATTGAAATTAGAGCCTATATATGAATATTACTCCCAATTGGTTCTCTCTAAATACTTCAAACATTCTAATCAGGTAAATGATGGGTTCTTTTATGAAATAATTTGTAAGTTAAATGTGAATATGAAACATAAGAGAGTATCTAATGCAACATAGGAAGTAGTTTCATATTTTAAATGAATCTTAATTCAATTTATAAATTTCACATACATCATAGTTAGTAGTTTCTTAGGCACACTAGTCAAATTTCCAAGGTATCCCAGTGACAAATGGATCCTCATGGAGTTGTATAGGCAACTATTTGAGTTGCATTATTTACAATCAAAAGTTTTGATCCGTAAAGTTTATAAATAATATGCTTATGTATTATATTTTTTCTTAATATTAATAATTTATGTAATTAATTAACTTATAACTTGCAAATTTATTTAAAACAACAATTTTTCAAAAGTCGTCAAGAAAATCAACACATGTAATTGTTAATAAATTTCATTCGATCTGGACTACATTTATGAGTCCTACTCAAAGGTAGAACTAATTGATTATTGATATAAAATTTATTTATACATTAAAATATCTCCATTAGGTGTTCCCAATCTATAAATAAATGTTTTGATGCCACTATCTCTAGCTCTAGCAATTGGCTCTAGCTCTCAGCTCTCAGCTTTGGCTCTTAGCTCTTAACTCTAGCTCTGGCTCTTAGCTCTCGACTCTTTGGCAATGAGAGCTTTGAATTTTTTGAATGAATTCCAATTCCCATTCCCATGATTTCCAAATAAAACATCACCCCTTTATATACTTTTTGGAGGTGCACAAATAGTGGGATTATTTATTATCCCCACCTTTTTTATGGGATTGGAGAATATCCCATTCCACCATTTTTATGGGATTTATATTATCCCTTTACATTTTAATATTGGAATTTTAATAATATCCCATGTAATTAAAAATATGGGGTGATAATTATTCCCCAATATGCAATGGTTTATATTTTAACCATATTAAAATGGCTTTTCATTTGCCATGTAATGATATTGCCACGTCACTTTATGACCACATCATCACTTTGACTAGTCATAACTTGTACATACAGACTCCATTTTTCAAAATATAAAATATACCAAAAAGCTCAAAATGAAATATAAACTATATAACTATTTCATAAACATTCCAAGATCATCAATTTTTATAGTTTGACCATCATTGACCATCTTTTGATCTACATTGACTGCAACTTTGACCAGTTACACCATGAGCATATGAGTTCTATTTTCAAAGTTTCACATACTATCATAAAGGTATCAATGGGCCCTATGCAATGGTGAAAGTTTTAGTATAATATTAAACCTTTTATGAATTAAAATTCATATCAATCCTCCCCATTAAGAATAACTTTTATCCTAAAAAAATGGTACTGAACCTTGTACTCCATGTGAGGATATATACATGGCTTTGAATACTGTGAAAATGTTTCATGTCACCTAGTGTTATAGCAATCACCATTTTAAAATTTCCTTCTTAGGGTCCTATATAGTAACATAATTTACAAACATTGTCCTTTTTGGGTTTATACAAACACTGGAACTATATATAATAGTTACAAACATTGCCCATATTTAGTTCTTATACATTTTATAAATAATGCCTATATTCAAGTCTTACAAACATATTGAAACATATTGAAACATACATATTAAAATATATAACTTGTATTCTATGTTATTTTTGATGATTCTCATGATGGCATCTTTGTGTTTCCCTGAAGTGTTCTCATCTACAACATACATGAGTAAAACAAAACTAAAGGCACCATCTTCCTATAATGATTATTGTTGATGTGCTCATGCGAGATATTCCACCCCATCTTTTACAATGTTATACTAATTTTAATTCTTTGAAAAATTTGCCTTTCTTAGAGAAAAATATGGTTTGCTTATGACAATGCCATTAAAATTGAGTGTAACCACATCTAATTCAACTTCATCTAAAAAGTTGGAGGTAATTGCAAACCCTAGTTTACATGTTTTACTTAGATGTTGAGATTTGGCTTAGTTTTCAAACCTAGGGTTTCTAAAACATATTTAGAAATTAAATTCCTTTGATAATTTATATAAAAAATGGAGTCTATCTTTGAATTCTTAGTAATTCTTTTTTTGAAGAAATATTGTTTACCTTTCCATGGTGATAAATTTTGTATTGTCAACTTGTCCTTAGCTATCATCTCCCTGATTGTTATTGTCTCCGATTCTACTTGATGAGGTTCTATCTTCTACTTAACTGAAGTTTTAGTTACAATATTTTCTTGAGTTTGTGGATAATTTTGCTTATCTTACTTTAGCATTGTCCCCTTAGAATTGAAGTAAAAACCAAAGTTCATGTCTTCTTTAGGTAATTTTGTTTTATCAGTCTTCTTCTTGGCATGTCTCTTAAGCATCCTTCTAAGGATTTTTGAGGAATAATTATAAGATACATTAAATTATTTATTCTTTTCATACCTCGATAAGTCTCTTGAAGATGCCTCATTTGATTTAACTACTTCATCTTCTAATAATGCTTCCTTCAAATCTTTAGGGTGTTCTGACTTGCTGCTTGAGTAACTCTTCAGCTTAGCTTCTTGAGAATATTGTCCTTTACCTCCATATCCTAATCCTACATAATATGGTATTTTTGTAACTTAGATAGGTTGGATAATTCCTTGACCATTAATTCCAAGTCCCTTTCCATTAAATCCCATCTTGGATAAATGATTAGAACCTATTCCCCTTGTGTGCTTCTCAAACATATTAGCATAATTACTTGATGAATATATTAAATTAAAACACAAAGTATCACTAAATTCTTAATATAACCAAAATAATTGATTTAATTTCTTTCATTTTTTGAATCAAGCATAATATTTGGTACCTGACTTGGTAACATCTCTCGAATGAATCCTTCATCTATTGTTTGATGCCTATGAGAACTGGGCTTTGTAGATTCTCTGATAGGTGTCTTCTCCTTTGATTTTCATATTTGATGGTACCAAGATGGAGCTTTGTGAATGTGTAGATTATAAAATTGATCCACAAAGTGACCTTATTTTGAGCATTAGCCATAGACTTTTGACTCCACTCACATTTGCTTCTTTTGACAACATTCTTGATGTAGTTCTACCTACATAACATCAATGCTCTATTGGATATTTTTGATATGTAATGCTTATCTTTGTTCTAAAGCTTGTTTTAAAGGTTCTTGAAATTGTAAGTATTCCATAAATATAATGATAATAATATTTAGCAATAGCTAAACTTGAGCTAGCATTGGATCTATATTATTTCATATAATGTGCATAAAATCACAATTACACCAACACAAACTTAGCTCTAATACCAGCTTGATTTGTAATATTTAGAAATAATATGCTTACATATTTAATTTTTTTAATATTAATAATTTATGCAATTAATTAACTTATAACTTGAAAATTTATTTAAAACAATAATTTTCAAGAGTCATCAAGAAGATCAACACATGCAATTGTTAATAGAGTTTACCCGATCTGGGCTACATCTTTGGGTCCTGATCAAAGGAAGAATTGATAAATTACTGATGCAAAAATTATTTATACATAACATTATCCATAGTAGGGGTTTTCAATCTATAAATAAATGTTTTGATGCCACTAGCTCTATCTCAAGTAACTGGCTCTAGTTCTCAGCTTTGAGATCTAGCTCTTGGCTCTCAGCTCTGGCTCTAGCTCTCAGGTCTTCGATAATGAGAGCTTTAAATTTTTTGAATGAATTCCAATTCCCATTCCCATGATTTATAAATAAAACCTCACCCCTTTATATACTTTTTGGAGGTGCACAAATAGTGGGATTATTTATTATCCCCACCTTTTTTATGGGATTGGATAATATCCCATTCCACCATTTTTTATGGGATTTATATTATCCCTTTACATTTTAATATGAGAATTTTAATAATATACCATTTATTTAATAAAATTAGGTGATAATTATTGCCTAATATACAATGGATTATGTTTTAACCATATTAAAATGGCTTTTTATTTGCCACGTAACTCTATTACCACGTCACTTTATGGCCATGTCATCACTTTGACTGGCCATAACTTGCACATATAGACTCCATTTTTCAAACTATAAAATGTACCATAAATCTCTCAATAAGCTATACACCATGGAACTAGTTGATAAACATTCCAAGAACATCATTTTTTCTAGTTTAACCAACATTGACTGCCTGTTGACCTGCTTTAACTGGAACTTAGATTGGCTGCACCAGGAGCATATGAGCTTTGTTTCCAAAGTTCCACATACTATCAAAAAGGTATAAATGGGCCCTATTTAATGGTGCAAGTTTTGGTCTGATTTGGGACCTTTTTTGAATTAACCTCTAAATTAGGTTCACCATCCCTTTGTTAGTTTTCCTATTATTATTGGTCATTATCATTACCTTAACATTTATAAAGTAAAAATGTGCAAATAGAGATATACCAAAACTACATTTAAACCCATTTTAAAGCTAGAGAAAATTTTGATTGTAGAGGTGTAGCTTAGAATAAAATTTTTCTTGAGTATATGCATATTCCTACACTTGAAGACTTTTGGATTGATTGTAGGGATGAGTTTGATGTAAGAAGAAGAGACAACAGTAGATTGACCATTGAATATATTTTTACTTTTAATTTAACAACAGTTTTAGAAAACATGGAGGATAATAGAATTGTAACTAGTGATGCCTACCATGTCATAGAAGGGGATAACACTTCACTTCTAGAGATTGTTTTCATAAAATATCAAGTTAAAACTATTGTAGATAAAACTTATATGGTCCTTGCCATGACTTCTAAAAGTATCCTTAATAAATGATATTGCATGAAAGAATTAATGACTGAAAGTACTAAAATAAAATAAGTTAGAAAAAGAAGATAATTCAAGGGGAAAGTAGTCAAGAGCTGAAAAATAAATTAATGTTGAAGAAAAATGTTGATGACCCTTAATCTGTGGTGAAAGATAAAGAAATAATTCATCCAATTGTCACCACACCCCCTTTGGTCACTTCCATTGATACTTCTCCACTCATCATTCCTACTTATACTGCACCTATCATAAATCCATCAACACTCATGCCACCTTCAAAATCTCATAGCATCAAGATTTTAGAGAATCCCATTTATAAGAAGACTCATGTTCTTCCTCTTCCTCCTCCTTCATCTTCTCCACCTATTGCTCCAAATTACCACTCAAAAAGAGCCTAAACATGTAACTACTAAAATAGTGACCTCATCTCAAGAGGTATCATAGGAAAAGCATAAGAAAGTAGTTAAACTAGAGGCAATAGAAGCAGAGGTAGCAAAGATGAAGGAAAAGGAAATAGAGAAAGAGGTGGAAGTTTAAAAATAGAAAGAGGTGGAAGCTGAGAATGGGAAAGAGATAGAGAAATAAAAGGAGTATCAAATTGATTTTAATATTTCTCAAGGCATTTCATATGCACAAGATGTTTTAAGTTAAGGGACTATATTAGGAAGCAATCAAAAACAAATTATTGTACATTTAATTACTCCAACAAGTAGATACTTCTCATCTTGGTTAGCATTGCAAATAGTTCTTGAGACGAGAGAATTAATAAATTTAGAAAAGATTGATTTGCACCTATTAAAGAGTTTTGATTGAAAAGGAGAGAAGTCCAAGAGTGCTAAAGTGACTTATAAGCTAATAATTGAACCTTAAAGTTAGAAATTTGTAGAGGTATCCATTCCTCTTCAAGGTAATGACAAATATGATGTCACTAAACAAGACTAAATAGTCATGAAAATATCCCTTGGAGAAGTTACCAAAGAAGGTCTGAAGCAAGATACTCAAACCTTGAACAATGATTTATTATAAATTATTAATGAAGAGAAAGCTGACAAAGCTAAATTAAAAATATTTTTTTTAATGTTGTGTGAGATAATTGCCAAAGTGGCAATATCCACTCCTTAATAGTCAATTCTTTTAGGTGATTTGACTGGTTGATAAATAATAACTGAGGTAGAGAAAACTAGAGATAATGATAAAGTCATTGACAAATGGATAGGGAATATGTTGAAAATTACTCATAAATACTTTCTTAAAGTCCCGAATACCTAAGCTAATATTGAACATAAATTATCACAGGTAAAGGTAGTGATGAAGGAAATAGAAAAAGAAAATGGATTTTTTGAGTTGTAGTAAGAAAGTTCTAAAAGAATAAATACTTTGAGTGAGAAAGTTTTAGTCAAATAATATATTATTACTAAATGGTTAGTAAATAAATCAAAATAAGAGGAACACCTCATATCTTTTCACATGTGTATTGTTGGGGTGATGATTGGAGAGATGAAGACTTTAGAAGAAGATGCTCACAATGAAAAAGTGGATTTGAAATATTTCATCTTTGGTCTCACTAAAATTTGGTCTAAGAAAACTCCAAGTACATCTAAATATTTATAGCAACAATTCAATCAATTAATTGAAAATGTCATAAATCCTTTCATAGTAAAATATATAAAGGAGTTAATCAAGAGTCAATAATAAATCAAGAGGCTTGAACCAAAACTTGAGAGGGTGAAAGCTTATTGTAGGAAGTTAGGAATATAATTACTAAGATATGAAACCTAAAGTAAATCACTTACCAAATTAGATGATGCAACAATCCATTTCATGATGTCCTAGCATATCAAATATAGAGAAAAGTGCAGATCTAAATTTCTTGACTTGGACTGATTGTTATTACTCCTCTTGATAACTTCTTTATTATTCCCTTTTTCTTATTTTTTCTTCAAGTAATATGTTTGAAGTAACTTTGTTATAAGTATTTACTTTAAATAAAGTCATTTAGTTAAGTTACTTGTCAAGGTATATCACTTTTTAATATGTAAGACTCAAGTAACCTGGCTAAATGCCATTACTTGAAGTCATTTTGTAAAAGAAAATTACTTAAGTCAGCTTTGAATTACATGTAAAGAGATTTTTTTGATTCAAATAGTAAAACTAACAAGTGATACATGTCATCGATTATTACATGCCATAGAGGATAGATTCTAGGAGGATACCTCTCAATGGTTCCCAATTTTTAGTATAGAATATGGAAATTGAAGGAGTTGTCTCCTATTTGATTTTAACTTTTAAAATTGTATAAATATAAGTGCAGTACTATGTGCCTAGGGATGGCAATTTTTGGAAAGAAATTTCAACTAAATCAATAGAGTTTAAGCAATGTAAAACTTTGTGTTTAGATTTTTGAGTTTTTCTTTTGTATTAAATTGGTTCAAAGTGAATAAGAAGGAAGTTGATTTTTGTATAAGTTTACATCTAAGGGAATCATTTGGTGGATTTTTAAAGATTAAGATGGTAAACTTCATGTCATATTTAAATATAAATATGAATTATAGTATTTATTAATCATATGATGAAATGATTATCATCTCTTGAATGTTTATTTACTAGTACAGATTTAATAAGATCTATAAAACTATTTATTGTGAAGTAGAAATTATTTCTTCTCACCTATCCTAACTTTTTCATTCTCTATTTCCCAAAATTTCTTTACACATTCTCTAAAACAACTACTTACTTGCTAAAAAATGACCTCGTTATGGTTTGTGAACTTTGTGATTAAAGTAATACCCCCAAAATAAGATAACTTGTACATAATTTGTATAATCTATGAATAACTAAGAGTTGTGAATAATCAAAAGTAAATAGACATAAGCATATGGTAGCTTCAACATTAAATGAAGGGGATATAATCCCATGACCACATAGGTAATTTTTATAGCCTACAAAATATCTAGCCAATAGTTTTTGGTGACTCTACTATAGAACTATGAATTTAAATTTGAGGACTAAATTTAGATTACTCAAATAAGGGTGAGATAGCCATAGATTAACTCAAAGTTATTCAAAATTCCTCTTTTCCAAACTGTCATTTAAAAATGCTACATGCTAAGTATTTATACACCTATGAGTGAAATGCATCCTTTTTGAAATGGACTTGACTTGTTAAAAATAGATGAGTTACTTTTCTTTAGTTGCTATGTATCCAAAAGAGAAGCTTTATTTTACACTTTATTTTTTTCTCTGAACTCCTACATGTTAAGTAACCACCACCTAAGTCTTTGCCTATAAACCAAATTACTTGAGTAAATCCTTAGAAGATTTTTTTCACTTTAATGTAACAAATCAATCTTTCACTAGAGCAAGGAGAGCTCAAGTCTAACCAATGACTTCTTTGAATTAAAAGAACTATTTAAATTTAAATTTCCCAACTAGGATAGAATAAGAAGAACCAGTCTCTTGCCTATCATATGAGCATAGAATCTTGTGAATTAGCTTTAGCACAATTCTTTAGGAATAATTCAAGCCAAAAACCCTTAGTTCCTTATTCCTAGAAGAATGGTACTACCACTTCCTATCCCTTGGGGGTAGCGATTGGCCCATTGAATTTGACTTCTCATTTCCATGATTTTCCAAAGGTGTGAAGAAATATTTTTTTAAAGTTCATAGGTGATGGAAAACAATGTCTAGATGATCACTTGTATACTACCTATGGAGTAATTGGTGTTGAGTATGAAGATGTCTCTATTAGGATTTTCATTGAGACCTTCCATGAATTAGATGCATAATGGTTCTACCATTTGGTTCTTAGAACCATAACTAGTTGGGAAAATATGTGCGAGAAAATTGAGAATAGATTTTAAATCTACTAAATATTCTCACATATTACTTACCAAATTTACTCAACTCAAAAAAGAACCACATGAACACATATAAGAATTCATTACCAAGTTTAATAGAATAATCTATAAGATCCCTCAAGCTACTCTACCTACTGGAGATAATCAAAAGTGATTCTTCATCAGTGCCCAATTACCAAAGGACAATTATTATCTATGTAGAGCACATCTAGCTAATTTAGCAATAACTCAAAATCTTACTACAGAGGTTGAATATGACTTGATAATGGCTAGAAAGATGAAGAAAACAACTTCTAAGGTTGACCCTTCTACTTCAATCACATCACAAAATACTATTGATCCCATGTTGTATAAATTGGCCAATGAGTTGCTGAAAGTCAAAAGGCAAATTGCGCAAGGTGCTCATACTAATCTTGCCAAGAATGCACCTACAAGTCAAAAGGCAAATTGCTCAAGGTGCTCATACTACTCCTACCAAGAATGTACCTAATCTTAATTTCAATAATCAAAATAGGAATCACATTACTAGTCCTATACAAATATTAGAAATTGAAGATGCTCCCAAAAATCATGTTGATATGAATGAAGAAGATTAGATGACTATTGATACTCATCATAGTTTTGTTGATGAAGATGACTTTGTAGATCCTATTGGTGACTCCAATATAGGCTACCTTAAGTATCAATTAGAAAGTGATTATGAAGAAGTATTTTAAGAATATCATAATCACTCTTTTTCATTATTTACAAGGTCACAAACTTAGCAAGCTAGTGAAAAACCTTCCAAAAAATAAGAAAAAGGAGACTCTAGATCAGATGTAAGCATTCTTAAAAGAGGTAGTCCTCTACCTTCTTCTCTAGCTCCAAAAGATAATTATGTAGCTTATTATTCTCAAACTCATAAGCCAATTACTTATAATTATGAAGCTAATATTGATATATCTACATCCATACCCTCTTCTAACATAATTGATTGCATAAAGAAAACCAAAACTTAAATGTTAGAAGCTGAATACTTGAGGTCTTATCCAGATCAGCTGAATAGACTAGTAAAATATGTTCAATGTAAAGGGTCAAAAAATACAATCAATGTCTCTAAAGGTATATTTCATACTCCCAAATATTTTCCTTCTTATAAAAATGTTACAACTTATTCCCCCATCTCTACTTCCACATCTCAAAGGATAGAGCCATTCTATGTGTCTCTCTTGATCAATGGGTTCAAGTTAAGCAACTACATCTTAGATTTTAGAGCCTTAGATAATGTTATGCTAACTAAATTAGTTGATGCCCTTGAATCCACTTTAAATAAGTCAATAGGGATATCTTACTCAATAGAGAGATAAGTTCCCTAATTGGACAAAATAAAGATTCCCAAGCTATCTTAGCAGCTTTCCTAGATAAAAAGCTCAAAATGACAATTCTGGTAGAAAATATTCTTCTCTCTTATGAAATGTTATTGAGTAGAAAATTATGTAAATATATGGTTGGAGAAGTCAAGATGGATTGGTCATGTGCTCACATTCCAATCAAAGGAGTAAATTAAAAAATAAAGCCTAAAAATAAGTCCAAGTATATGGTTTCTAAGTCTAATGATCTAAGATCATAGATTATGTTTGAAGAATCAGATCATGGATTTTATTACCTTGAATTAGGCAAGGAAATTCAAGAACTAGAGATACAAGAGGAAGAAGATAAAATATGGATGCTATAATTTGATGGTAACTATAGTTTCCTTCATTTAGGTGCTAGGGTGGTATTGATATCACTTAATGGTAAAATATTTCCTTACTCCTATAAACTCATGTTTGAAAATACTAAAAACATGGTAAAATATGAGGCACTCTTATTAGGACTTGAAAAAGTAAAGGAAAAAAGGACTAATATTCATAAAATCACAACGAGATGTTGAGTTAATAGTGAGGCAAGTTCATGGTAAATATCAAGTGAAGAAAGACAAGCTGAGGCACTATTGTGATTGAGTTTTGAGTGAAACACTCGATTTTACACATTTCTCAATCAACTTTGTTCCTTATGATGATAAATCTGGAGATAATTCTCTTGTAATCACTATAAATCTCCTTAGACCAATTTAGTAGCCTACACTTTTCCAAGAAATTAAATATAAAGTAGAGATGGTTTATCATTTAAATGTTCCAGATAATGTCAACCAATGGTAATTTTTCAATGACGACAAGCAAATAGTTGCATTCCTTGAGTAGCAAGATAACTTTGAGAATTAGTTCATTTCCATGCCAGATGACAACAAGTAACACTAACCCTGAGCTTAATGATAGTGAAGGTATAATTCAATTGAATGGAAATAAAATCCTTAAAGGGTTAGTTTCTTTAGAATAAATATTTGACAATCATTATCCATTTCTAAATAAAAAGAAAAAGTATGGTGATATTTCTTCTCTAGAGTACAATAGATTAATTTAGGTAGTGAAGAAGAGCCTAGGTTAGTGAACATTGAAAAATTTTATTCCTAAGAAGAAAAGGAATCATTAATTGAGCTTCTCAAAAGATACCTTGATGTGTTTACTTGCTCTTACAAATCCCTGAAGACCTTCCATCCAAATGAGGTACAACACTCTATTCCACTTCAACCAAACACAAAGCCTTTCAATAAAAAGCTACACCACTATAACCAAATCATCTCAGGTACTATCTACATTGAAATATAGAATATTATTGATGCAAAGATCATTTATCCAATTGATCATTCAACATGGTTAGCTAACATTGTTCTAGTGAGGAAGAAAAATAGAGAAATATGCCTATGTTGATTTCCATAATCTCAACCAAGCTTCTCTAAAAGATAATTATAAATTTATTTTTATGGTTCACACCTTGTAATCAATTATAGGTTCAGATATGTTATCCATGTTATAGGGTTTCTTAGGGTACAATCAGATAAAAGTGGTGGATAAGGATCAATACAAGACATCTTTCACAACACTATGGAGGACATCTTCCTATCATAAGATGCCTTTTAGGCTTATAAATATTGGATCAACTTTTTAGCAAGCAATGGATCTAGAATTTGCACATCTAAATAAAAAGAGTATATTGGTAGACATTGATGAATTGATAGTATTCTCTAAGAAAAGAGGTAATCATATGAATGCCTTAGAAGAAGTTCTCATCTAGTGCAAGAGACATGGGATTTATTTAAATCTTAAGAAATCAATATTTTCCATGACTAAATGGAAACTTCTCGGTCACCTTATATCAAAAGAAAGAACAAAGATTGACCCAAAAAGGGTTAAAACCATACAATGTCTATCTTTGCCCACTTTCAAGAAGGGTGTACATGCCTTTTTTGGCAAGGTCAATTTCCTTAGAATATTCATTCTGGAATTTGCTGAGTTGACTCACCACATCTCTAATATGATGAAAAAAAGAAAGACTTCAAGTGGAATGCCGAAGGAAATTTAGAATTTGAAAATATTAAAGCAACTATAGCTTAAGCTCTAGTGCTAGTTTTTATAGATTTCAATAATCAATTCATTATTTATTACTATTATTTTGAGCACACCATGTCAACCCTACTTCTGGCTTTCATGAGTTAGCCATTGAAAATATCTGATCTAAAGTATTGAAAGATGGAAAAACATGTCTTTCTTATAGTCAAAGCATGTAAAGTTTTTAGGTACTACATTTTGTCTTCACATACTAAAATCTACTTACCTGACATTATAGTCAAATAGATTCTAACACAACAATATTTAGGATTACTAAGAGGAACCTAGGTAGCTAAGGTGTAAGAGTTTGATCTTGATATCAAACCAATGAAGTTATTAATAGGAAAAGTCTTGTGATAATTAATTACAAAGAGAAAACATGATGACACACATATAGTGGCATCTTCACTCCAAGCTAAATCAGATGAAGACTTTCATATGGTTCTTTTTTTTGATCTTATTGATTAATGATACAACAAGATTGCTTACTTATTAACATATGGAGAATTCCTAGTTGATATTAAACACAAGGAAAAGCATATAATTAAACTAAATCCAAAGGATTATTTCCTTTGTGATAATGGTTTATACAAAAGAGGAATCAATCGTGTCTTCCTCCATTGTGTGGACAAAGAGTAGAAAAGGGGACTATTGGAGAAATTCTATGATAAAACATGTGGAGGCCACTTTTTAACATGATTCACAACACAAAATATATTATGAGAAAGGTAATTTTGGCCTCCCCTTTTCCAAGATACTTTTGATTGGGTTGATAAGTGTCAAGCATGTCAACACTTTGTGGGACATGTAAATTTTCTAGAATTTCCATTAAAAATAGTCATAATCAGTGAACCATTATAGCAATGGGGCATGGAGTTTATTGGCATGTTGAATCCTTCTTTAAGTTTTAGACATTGTAATGTCTAAACTGCAACTAATTACTTTAGAAAATGTGTAGAAGCCATTCCTCTCAAGCATTCCACTTCATAAGTATATGTGATTTAATCAAAGAGAATATCATAGTAAGGTTTGGTGTTCCACATAAGATTGTAACATATTATAAAACCAACTTTTCTTTAATGGAACTAACTAATTTATATTACTCATATGGAATAAACCTAATTCATGATTCAAATAACTATCCTCAAGGGAGTGGTCAAGTTGAATCAAGTAACAAGAACTTGATGATCATCATCCATAAGATGGTGAATAATAATCAATGTATCTAGCACAAGAATTTGTTTGATGCACTATGGGTTGATAGGATCACTCAAAAGAAAGACATTGGTAGGTCACCTTTCTAGATTATATATGGAACAAATGTTGGGATACTAATCACCATAGATTTGCTCACTTTGTAATTGTCTAAAGCTATTAAGGATGAAACTTACCAAGATCCACTTGGTAAATAGATCATGTTTCTCTCTAAATTGTAAGAGGTTCATACTCAAGTTTTCGATTGATTGATTGACCACCAGATGAAAGTGAAGAAGATATTTGATAAAAAGGCTTGAGATAGATATTTTGAAGTTGGTGACTTGGTACTTCTGTGGGATAAGCAAAATAAACAAAAAGGGAAGCATGGAAAGTTTGAATCCCTATGGAAAGAGCCTCTGACTACAAATAATATTATTGGAAGAGATAAATTTTATCCTACATTATCAATATGGAATTGAATTCCTCTACTTTTCAATGGGTATTACTTAAATCTCCACAAGAATGGAGTATTAGGGTAACACCTGTATATATAAAAATAAGTTCCTAGTCTTTATTTCATTCAATTATTTTTATTTCTTTGTTTATGGTGTTTTGTGATTGATTTTTTACATGACTCCGTACCCTATAGACAAGACTCAAAACCAAAGATAATGGTATCTCATCCTTATTTCTTTCTTTTTGATACAAACAAAAATGTCCCCAATCAGAGCCAACTAGTGTTACCAAAAATTTTACACAGAATTTTGGGATACCCCTATTAAATTTGTTCCTTGTATTGTTATTGTAAAAATTAGTCCCATAAATTCTAATTATTTTGTTACTTTATTTATTTTCCAATTACTTCAAACGATTATAAAAGGTTAAAAATGTCTACCTAAGGCCATCATGAAAAAAGCCATTTACCCATCTTTCCTAGAGGATCAAAAAGATAAGTGTTTAGGTTCATTTCCAAGCCAACTTGGGTTCTCCAAGTTACATCACTTATTAAAGAGAATGTAATTCATCCTTGTAATCTTAAATTGTACTTCCTAGTTTAAACCAAAATTAAAAAAAGAACTTTATTTCTTATCAAAATTTAAGTAAAGTAGTCCCATAAACTCATAGAGCACTGACTAGAGAAAACCAGTGTTTCAAAGTTACTTTAGTTACAAAAAATTACAAGTATAAGTAGTAAAGGTTTGTAATTTTTAAGTACTCTCCAGTCAAGACCAAATCAAGATTATGAAGCTGCTTAACTTCAAAAGCTAAATTAAGTGAAGTAGTCCAAGAAACCTAACAAAAAACTAAGGGCTTAAATGGGTCCCTCACACATGTCTCCTACTTGTCATTAATGTGTTGGATAATATAAATATTGAGAAAATCCACCTCATTTCCCACTTAGCATTCAAGTTATTTGACCAAGTTACTGCCCCTACAAATCTTGAGTGACACTATTCGAGCTTTTGGAGTAATTTTTTATACTTAACCTTCATAACCCAATTAAAGTTGAGGTATGTAGTTTGTTTTCTCCTTATTTTCATGTCTTTTTTCTAGTTGTAAATCATATTATTCTACTGTTAAATATTTTTACATCATTTTGATTATTTCCACTATATTTTCTCATTTTTCCTACATTTGAATGTCATTATTGCATGAAAAATGTTTTTTAACACCATTTTAGCACTCTCATAGTCACTTATCATGAGAAAATCACACAAAATCCTAAAAATATTGAACCCTTCTAAAATAAAAAACCTAGCTATGAAACCCAAGTTTCCATAGCTTGTTACTTACCCAAAATCCCAAACTTGAGTTATTTGTCTTGAGAAATCCAAACATCTTAAAATAACTCTTGTTCAAACTTACCATTACTACTTTATTTCTATGAAATTATAGTTACTCCTTACTTCTACTTCCTTGGGTTTTCCAACCTGAGTTACTTGTCTTAAGAAACTTGGTGAACTACCCAAGAGAGACCATGTTTCCTCATAACTTACTACTTACTCAGAGTCTCGAACCTAAGTAACTTGATAATATAAACCTTAAGCTATAAGATGAGATAAACCCAAAGATTTCCATTCCTTTTACTTATTACTTGTTCAAATTCTTGAATACTTAATAATTGTGGATTATGTAGACTAGCCCAGAGTTGCGATACCCTATTACTTACTATGAGTTACATAGAGTTTTCAAGGCTCTCTACTAATTGAAATCTAAAGATTACTTAGGATTATTGTTTAAGACAACAACTTGACTCATTTATTCAACCTTTTCTAAACCAACATGAGCAATCATTGAACTCTCAAGAAGACTTATCAAATCCATCCAGTTTTAGTCAAAATAAATGTTAAGATCAAAAGTATTAAAGGAAGAAATAGATGGAGTATAAGAACAAAAAATTCTCATTGAAGAAGTCCCTAAGTTAGAACTTGAAGAAATCCCTGGGCCATGTAGGAAGAGCAGGGAAAAAGCAAAGAAATTTATGAAATCTCAGGAACCAAAGATAAATTATGAGTATAAAGGGTACCCCATTGAGTCTAGTGTTGTATCGAAAGTGTTAGAAACCAATGACACAGATATGATACATGTGTTCATAACTGAGTTATTAAAGAGATCCAAAGCTATCACAAATACTCCACTCATGAATGTAATAACCAATAGTGAAGGATAATTGAGGCAATGTAATAATCAAGCTTGATGTTCAATACTTTGAATACTATTTAAATATCCTATAAAAGTTTAAATTAATAGATTTATCAATGGATAAAGCCAAGAGTCTCTTAGAAACATAGAATTTAGAATGTATTAAAGTAATGAACACTAAATATCTAAAGAAAGTTAAGCAGCCCTCAAGGTTACAAAAATAGATAGTAAGATCTAACTTCATCAAGCAAGTTGATGATATCACCCAGTTATTATGCAAAATAAATGGAGAGAAGAATGGTAAGTATTTTTAAACTTAGATGTATACATACATCACGGTCATTGATGTTAACAAGAGTTTTGTAATGATTGAATCATCAAGATTGATAAGTGATAATATTAAACACAAAATGAGTTAGGTGTTGGAAAATTTTGACTTCAAAATGACTTCATATTTGTTTATATGCAACAAAATCAAATATATATTTTCCTAGATTTACTACAAAAGTAACATTGGCATTAGAGCCTATATATGAATATTACCCCCAATTATTTCTCTCTAGAAACTTCAAACATTATAATAGGGTAAATAATGTGTTCTTTCATGAAATCATTTGTAAGTTAAATGTGGATCTAAAACACAAGAGATTATATGATACATCATGGGAATCAAATTCCATTTTTGGATGCATCTTCATTCAATTTCTCAATTTCACATACATCAGAATTAGTAGTTTCTCAGGCGCAGCAGTCAAATAGCCAATGTATCTTGGTGACAAATGGATCCTTTAGGTGTTGTGTTGGAAACTAGTTGAGTTGCATGATTTATAGTCAAAGGTTCATTGTCTCTCTATCAGTTTTCCTATTTTTATTGGTTATTATCATTGGCCAAACATTTACAAATAAAATAATGTGCCAAAGGAGGTGTACCATAACTACAATCAGACCCATTTTGAAGCTAGAGCAAATTTTGATTGTAGAGATGTAGCTCAAAATATAATTTATCTTGAGTATATGCATATTCTTATACTTGAAGACTTTTGGATTGATTATAGGGATTCATTTGATGTAAGAAGAAGAGATAATAGTAGATTGACTATTGAGTAGATTCATACTTTTGATTTATAAATAATTCTAAAAAACATGGAGCATGATGGAATTGTAACTACTGATTCTTACCATGCAATTGGAGGGGATAATGCTCCACTTCTAGAGATTATTTTTAGAAAATATTAAGTTAAGACTATTACATAAAATACTACTATGGTCCTTGACATGAATTTCACATAATAATGGATATTTTATTAAGGAACTAATGATTGAAACTACTAGAATAAGTTGGAAGAGGAAGATAATTCAAGGAGAAACCAATCAAGAGCTAAAAAGGAAATTGAAGTTGAAGAGAAATATTGATGACACTTACTCTATGATGAAAGATAATGAACTAATTCAATCATATATCACCACACCCCCTTTGGTCAATTCCATAGATACTTCTCCATGCATCATTCCTACTTCTACTACACCTTACATAGATCCATCAACACTCATTCCACCTTCAAAATTTCATAGCATCAAGCCTTTAGAGAAACCCATTCAAAAGAACACTATTGTTCTTCCTCCTCCTCCTCTATCTATTTATACTCATTCTTTTTGCTTTTCACATTCAGAAGAAATAAGAAACTAAGGGTTAATGGTTAGGGGTTTGTACATACCCAGATGAAATTGCGCACTGTATCCAGACGTTGAAGGAGCTCCTCTTTGGCTATGGAGGATGACACCTGTAAATAAGAAGAAAACTTAACAAATAAAAATGTTAGAGATAGATATGGTGGACTACCAAGCAAAGCTCGGTCCCAGAAGTGCAAAGACTTCCTAGATGGATGACAGTCCACTAGTTGATAAAAAGAATGTCAGATAAAGAAAAATAGTGAAAGACTAAGAAATAGAAAGTAGGCAATGCGTAACTATATTCTGTTGTAAGTCTTTCACAGTCACTGATGCCAGTTAGTCTGCCATCATTGGTTGGTCAATAATGTTGACGTTAGTTATGTTATCAATGTCGGTAGGGGCAATGGTCGATGTCAATCAGGGAAATGGCCTTGGACAGGTTTTGGACGGGTTTTATGGTCGATAGAGGGGTCTAAAAGGAGTCTAGGTCTGTGCAGGGTTGCAAGATAGTAAATAGGGTCTGAAAAAAGGGCTAAGGTAGAGGACAGGGGTGGAAAGAGAATAAGAATGAGAGGAAGGCTCTGGGAAGAAAGTTGGGTTGTCTCAATAGTACTCAAAAATAGCAAATTGACTGATTACCAATCCATTCTAAAGATACTGAAATGAAAGGTAGAAGAAGAATACTTAGCTCTTGGTGGAGAACCAGAAGTGTAGAAGACTTATTTCCATTATGGTTGATGTAGGAGACTTTGTGCAATCTTCTAATCCTATGTGGAGTGAATTCTACAGAGTTTCTTAGCTTGGAGGGTGATGATAAAATGATGATGCCTGTAAAGAGTCAAAGAGCAAGAGAATTTGGATTCTGGGAGTGAGAGAATTTACCTTCAAGTTTACAGTCAAGGTCAGAATTTAGTTTTAAGCAACCGATGTCGGTGATACCACCAACATCGGTCGACTGTTAACTGACGTCAGCAGCTAGAGAATGGGAAAAAGGCTATTTTTAGCCTTTTGCTCATTCTTCCATCTGCCAAGTTTGGTTGTCATTGTTAAATGATCCAAAGGTGGGTTTTAATAGGTGTGAGAATTAGTGGGAGAGTTAAAATTAGGTCTTAAGTAATTATGATTAGTCATAGGGTGATAAATGGCCTAGGAGCTAGGAATCCAAGGTGAGGTGTCTAGGGGGATTATTAATTTAAAATAAGTATTTTAAATTAATAAAGTATAGGTTAGGCATGTTGAAGTTAGAAAGGGACCAAGGGGGGGTTGACACTATTTTGGTGTCTACATTTGCCCCTTTTTGTCTTGTTGGTTGTTCTAATGAACTGTAAGACAAAAATAGGAGTAAGTTGTCCTAGATGTGGGATGAGGTATTCCCCCTCAAAGTGGGAGTCGAGGGAAGGTAACCTGATATCGAGTGCCAATTTGATAGATAGTGGATGGGTATGGTGAAGGTTGAGTGTGAACACTACAAAAGTTGAGATTGCATGCATACCACTTCACGTGATAGGTAGGTCAAATTGTCACAGTCAAAGGTTGAGGAGTGCTAAAATAGAAATAATCAGTCCCTAGCATTTAGTCGTAGCTGATTGGGTTAAACAATCAAATTTGTAGCTCCAATGGTCATCATGTTCCAAGTATCCTAGGCTTAGGAACTGCTCTTAGAAAACATGAAAATGTCACAAATATTGAAGATCAACTAGAGCACAATTCGTCAATACGTGTGAGGTTCATAATGTGGGTTGCATACAATTTGCTAACTATTCATGAGGTAGCATATATGCAATCAAAAAAACCAAGGAAAAGTTGTCTCAAAAGTGGTCATGGTCTGAGGAGATAGTCATGATCTCCAAGGTCATTGGTTGAGTCAGGCTAAGATATAAGTCATCTCAAGTGGTGTGTGTTGTGGTCAGGGAGATGTATGTGATCTCCAATGTGCCCCATGAGAAGTTTAGGTAACTCATTAAATGTCAAGGCTAATTGTTTGGGCATGATTTTGGGTTGGTATAGATAGTTGGTCCATTAGATAGACGAATGAAGGAATGCCTGAGCTAACCTCAGAAGACCCCATGTCAACTAAGTGCTACCTACATAGCCCTTGTTTGAAGGGCCTCAGGCTAATGTAGTTCTCCCCAAAAGGGAAGAAGAGAGTTGATTATAGATTTGGTTTGACTAGGTTAGGTCATGGTTTAAAGGTGAAATAATTTGTCCATTAGGTAGATGAATAAATGAATGGCCGACGTCATTAGGGAAACAAACGGGCAAATGTGGCCGAGATAACCCTAGAAGACTCTGTGTCAACTGAGTGCTGCCTACATAGCTCCTATTTCAAGGGCCTCAAGCCAATGTAGTTCTCCCCAAAAGGGAGGAAGGAGTCGAGGTTATAGACTGAGTTTTGACTAGGTTAAGTCATGGTTAAAGGTGAAATAGTTTATCCATCAGGTAGGTAAACAAATGAATGGCCGACGTTATTAGGGAGACAAACTGGCAAATGTCTGAGCTAACCCCAAAAGATTTTGTGTCAACTGAGTGCTACCTACATAGCCCCTATTTCAAGGGCCTCAGGCTAATGTAGTTCTCCCCAAAAGGGAAGAAGAGTCAAAGAGGTTGATGGGTGTATGATGATGTTATAGCCTTTTCCATATTATGTGATGGTGTATTCTGTAACATAGGTTATGTGGTTTTTCATCCCTAACAATTTTCCATATTGGTGATGGTGTATGCTAAAAATGAAATGAGATTATTTATGCTTCAACAAGTAATGGTTTATGCTTGACATAAATTGTGTTTGGTTGTTAGTTTTCATGTGTATTGTTTTCCATAGAAACTAATGTGAATGGGCTATGATAATTTAGATAACACAAATTGATATTAAATAAATATTGAGGTCATGTTAATGGTTATAAAATGTTTTTGTTTGGTTTGGTTTGGTTTGGTTTGGTTTGGTTTAGAAAATGATTTAGTTGGACGTGACAAAGGTATGTAAGAAGTGAAAGGTGTCTTTCTCTTTCATTGACAAGGGCCATAATGGTAGCATAGATAGGGTTGTTGCAAACAAAAGCCCCGTTCATGCATTACGTCATTGACCATTAGTTTATGTTAGATAAGTAGTCGAATCATTTGATGTTAAGTGAGCTCAAAATCCCTTGAGTATGTTTGGGTAATAGGTGTGATTATGTGAGATGTGAGGATAGTGAAACCCTTTTTAGTAAGGATAACTTTTCCCCTTTTGTAGGTGACCCTGAGAAAGACTATAGGCAAGTCCATGACTTAATATTTTGTCAGTCAATTTTTTTTTTTTGGTAAACTGATCAATGTGGGAAGTCTACGTGGGGATGTTGTTTTGTTTTGTGGTCATATGTGAAGCTGATCAATGTAAGAAGCTTCTAAGAGAGTGTTGTTTGTAGCAAAATTTAGGTATAGCCATCCTTTGAGGGAGTGGTCTATATTCTATTTTTTATGTTTAAATGTCTTTGAATAGCTATCCTTCAAGGGAGTAGTCTATTAATTAAAACAATAATGTAGCTGTCCTTCGAGGGAGTAGTCTATATGTATAGTTTATGACCTTTGAATAGGCATCCCAATTTTATGTGTTTTGTGGATTGATGTTTTAGTCATGGACTTGACTATAGAGGTTTAAGGGTCTCCCTTTTGTTAGGACCAAGCATTCATGCTTTATAAAAGGGTTAACTAAATTTTTTTAGGGAAAAAGGGTTGAAAGGAATAGGGATGAGGATGATGGGGGTTGCCCAAGGGATGAGCTCAAGTTAAACATCAAGTGAATGAGTACTTGATTAACAATAGAATGGCCATAGATGCAAGGCATTAAGGGGCTCAAGTTCTAGCTGGCCTTCAAGAGAAGATAGACAATAAGTCCCTGATCCATACTTGTGTGTTATGATATAAGGACTGAGCCAATTAGGAGAAAATTTGTCTCGTTTGCTTCTTTCCATATTGGTCACGTGTTAAAGATGATTAAGAAGTTGGTTGATGTTTGGTCGAAGCTGGGTTGGTTGATATTTGGTCAATGCTTGGTTGGTTTATGTTTGGTCAATGCTTGGTTGGTTGATGTTTGGTCGATGCTTGGTTAGATGATGTTTGGTTGATGCTTGGTTGGTTGATATTTGGTCGATGCTTGGTTGAGGTCGTGATAGTCAGTATAGAGTCAAATTCCTCCAGTCACTTTTGTAACAGGGACAATGTTTGATACCCATTGTGGATAATTAGTGGGTTGGATAAATGAGATGGAGAGAAGATGATGAAACTCCTCTTTGTTGAGAAGAAGTGAAACTCAAGGATGCATCTTGCAAAGCTTTTGCCTAACAGGCTTAGCCTCTGGGTTTGTGATGATGTTATGGATGATGATGTTAGGGTCGATGCCAGGCATATCGCTGTAGGTCCAAGCAAAGGCTTTGCTATGATCTAAAAGGAATTTGGTATAGTCAATTTATACTTGGGCATCCAAAGATTGACCAATATTTAAAATGTGAGGAACATTGGAAGATGGAAGGTTAATGTCAATGGTTGATTCATTTAACATAACCTGCATTTCTGAAGGAAGTGATCGTTAGATGAAAGAGTCATCTAGACCCATGTAGGTGAGAATGGTGTCATCGTCTATGCATTAGATAGTGTTGATGGTAGCAGATTCATCATCTATCATGTTTAGATAAATGAGAGGAAGAGACCTGGATACCCCACCTAGTTGATAAGTTAGGGGTTCCAAGCAAATGGCGCTGAAGCAAAAAAAAAACTAGGAGGGATGGAAAGCACCGACTCCGTAGGCAAAAATGGGGGAATAGGTGAGTTTGGAGGTGATTGTTCTATGATAAGTTTAGGGTGAGGGTTTTTAGAAGTTTTAGTAGGTTCTTTAAAACCCAGGCCATGTCACTTCTTGGCATTCTTTATGGCCTCATCATTTGGTGGTTCGATGGGCTGGTGAGAGCCTTGTTCGTAGCACCCAAAGCCAAAGCCCTTCCATGCACACCTATAAAGATAGGTATGAGCAAAGTTTGGGTTGCCAAGAAAAGAGAAGTCATACGTAAATAGTTGGGGTGATGAAAGAGGGTTCCCATCAGTGGGAGCTCGATCTAGCCCTCCATAGATGAGATTTGTTTGAAGATTGGGAGGACCATAAGGGATGACCATTTCTATATGATGGTCATAGCTAGGATTGTGATGAAGTTGTCCATACTCTTGAGGAGTCTGGAACATGTCCAAGGTGAGTAAACGATACTCCCCAAGTGAAAGACGTTGGAAGGTATTTTCCATAAAATCTTTTGTTATCACTTGAAGAGGTGGTGTAGGTGTAACTGCCGTTTGTGTACTTGTTGAAGCTTCCACAGGCAAAGGTAGTGTTGGGTCAATGTCTTGAAAGGAGTGAGAACATCATTGGGTTGATAAGTTGTATTTCATGTCTTGAAAGAGGAGGGGTCTACGGGAATGACATGGACTTGACCGTTGTGTTCAAATTTGACACAACAGTGTAATGTAGAAGGGACACAAGCTGTGGCACAGATCCAAGGTCATCCTAATAACATGTTGTATTAGAACTCCCCTTCGATGATGTAGAAGAGTTTTGGGATTGTTTGTGGGCCAACATGAATATGTAAGACGATGGTGCCAACGGTAGTGGCGGTGGAGTCATTAAAAGATCAAAGAATTGTGTTAGTTTTAGAGATACAATTCTTTGGGAGGGCTAATTGGTTATAGGCATGGGTGGAAATGATATTGATGCTAGTGCCCCCATCAATCATAACTCGCTTAATGTGAGTTCAATCAATGTAGGCTTTGATGAAAAGGGCAGCATCCTGATCTTCCAAGTTGGAGGTAGGAATTTTAGACTCACTAAAAGTAATAGAGGCGACGGTGGGTAATGAATGGACTAAGGTAGCTAGTGGTTGGGGGTCCTTGGGTTAGACCTCCACTACCTATAAAGATTTGATTAAAGCTTGATGATGTTGTGGAGAGCTTTGAATGAGGTCATATAAAGTCATCTTCATAGGAGTTTGGTGAAGCTGTTTCACCATAGAATCATGGATTGCCTCTGAAGAAGTGGGTTGGGATGTACCCAAGATAGAAATCTTGGGTTTGGGTGGTTGAGAAAGTTTGACAAATGGGTAGGTCCAAGGAATAGCAACTTTCTCTTTTGCTTTATCCTTTAAATTTTATGACCTAGTGACCACATTGATGGTGTTAATCTTGAATAAAGGGGGCGAAGGATGTAAATGGACCATAGTCTGATGATGGGATTCTGATGAAGGTGAAGAGGTTTGAGAGACATGAGACGGTGTTGGAGATTTGTTGACAGTATCCTCAATAAGAAGGGTGTCTTTTTCCAAGTAATGGTGAATGACAACCTTGAGGGCACAACAATTTTTAGTGTCATGCCTATGTGAGCGATGATATAGGCAGATTTTTGTGTCATCGAACCAAGATGATTTTGGCCCGAGAGGTTGAAATGGTTTAATAGGTGGGAGAGTGATGCTAGAAGTTTGAAAAAGTTGGCGTAGTATCAAAGAATATGAACCCACTAAGGGGTCCATGCTTGTCGATGTACTAGGTGTTGATGAGTTTTGTTTGGGAGCTGTTGAGGGAGATTTCTGTACCACCTTTTGGGTTGGTGGTGTGGCCACTTGTGTAGATGACACTTTCTTCGTGAGGGGTGCCAAATTTTTCAAAGGAGGTATGCTTTTGGTGGGTAAAGGGAGTAATGGAGGCAACTTGTTTTTGTTAGGTGTTGGAGTAGAGAGCACTCCTATTAAGGTAGAAGGATGAGGGCCCAAAATAGAGGGTAATGGTGATGGTCGAGGAGGAGTTCTCTGACGTGGTTTAGTATCCTTCTTTAATATGGTATGAGGACCACTATTATGGGGGGCAAGATTCAAATCTACCTTCACTTGGTGAGTGAGGTTAGATATGGGGCGAACACCGAGGGATTTAACTAGTGTTGGTATGGTGGATGTTTGTGAGGGTTTAGGTTTAGATGCAGACGGTTGAGCTTCTAAAGATTTGGAAGTAGAAGCCTGGTCTTCGTTGGAGACTTTGGTAGATTTTGTCGAAGGAGGGTCATTAGTACGAGATGAAGTGGGATGTGTAAGATAAGGAGCTTTAAGTCACTCCTATAATGCCTCATGTTCTAAGTTCCTCGAATGGAGAAATCTTAAGTTTTTAGCCAGTCAAGAGAATGGTTTAAAAGTTGTTGTGCTAGGCTTTATAATTGGTTTTTCAAAATATTTGGGTGGTTGTGAGAGTGGGAATGTGTTAGATGCGGCAATCTCAGGCCAAAGGTGAGAGAGAACCATTACTAGATTCTCTTTGATTGAAGTAGGTGAAGAGACAAGTTCTTCTCTTGGTGGATAAGGAATTAGAGAATGTGATTCCTCAAGAGGATAGAGGGCAGGGATGATCATACCTTCTACTTATGGTTGAAGAGTAGGAAAGGTATGGTCCTCCATTGGTAGTAGGAAGGATGAAGGTGGGGCTAGTGGCATTGGTATGGTTAAAGCATCCTCCAATATAAGAGGGGTAGATGGAGGACTATTAGGAGAAGAAGGCTCTTCTTCCTGTGGTGGAGGGATAGGTTGACTAACCTCTTTAGTTTGTGAAAGAGGTTGGTTAGGGACAAAAGGTGAAACCATATCGACCGTGTGTATATTACGCTCTTGGGGGTCTTTGGCTATGGTCTGAACATTGTTTTGGCTAGGGGGATGGTTAGTAAAAGGTTATCTAAAGATGTCTATGTTTTGGTTAGGTGGCACGTTTGGGTTATCCAAGACAAGGTCACCTTTGTCCAGCATATCTTGGACAATGTTCTTGAAGGTTTTACAATTGTCTGTGTCATGGCCTTTGACACGGTGATAATTATAGAAGTCATTATCCCTATACCATGTAGGGATGGCATGTGAGGGATCAAATTGAGGTGGTGGTCAAATTTGGGGGAGGTTGAGGACTCCCTATTTGACTAGTTTATCCAACATAGATGCGTATGATTCTCCTATTGGAGTATATTGATGTTGTACGTATCATTGTTGGAATTGTCATGTGATGTGTTCTGATGTTGAAGGTTGAGGTTGGTTGGTTGTTGTTGAAGATGATGGTCTAACGAACATAGCATTTGCCGATCCCTTGGACTTGGGAGTGGAAGAAGAAGACGATTTGGAAGAAGAAAGATCATTGGATTTTGCATTGTTATTTTTACTATGCAGTTTGACTTTATCTTCTTCGACATCATGGAGTTCAAGCTTCCTAGCCATGGTGAAAGCTTTGTCAAATGTGCAGAATGTTTGGACCCGCAAAGTAGATGAGATGTGTTTGGCACATGCTTGTGAAAAGAGCTCAATGAGCTCAGGTTGAGATAAAGAAAAGGAGAGTTGGTTGATTAAACCTCTCCAATGGGCAACAAAATTAGCTATTGATTCATCGTCAAATTATCTGATAGAATATAGGTCCATGATGGAGACCTTTTTAGTTATGTTAATTGAAAAGTGGTCAAGAAATAGTTGAGCTAGTTGCGTGAAAGTAAATAGAGAGTGACTGGTAATAGAGCTATACCAATTGAGGGCAGCACCAGAAAGTGACATGGGAAATGTGCATAGTAATAACGCATCATCATGTGCTATAAGGTAACAAGCGTGTTTGAACACTCGTAGATGTTGTTGTGGGTCCTCTTTACTCTAAAAGTGAGTAAACTTGGGAAGTTCCCACTGACTATGATATGGTTAGATTGGGACTGAAGGATGAATAGGTTCATTACAAATTTGTTCATATGAGAGAACATTTCTTGAACCCAAAATGGATGTCTCAAGATTAGACACCTTATCCATCAACATCTTGATTAGATCAGTTGATGGATTTGCAGGTGGGGTGCCCCCTAGGTTTTAAGGCATTGGGAAGGTGTTAGGTGGAGCATATGACATAGTTGGTTGCACTTGTATAGGTGCAACATATTGGTAACTAGTCATAGGGACTGATGTTGAAGTCAAGGGTGGTTGTGTCATGAAGCTAGAGGGCACAACTTGACTTGGTGTCACCAAAGGTGATTGGATGGTGGCAATAGTAGCCGAAGGATAAGTAGTCACTCTTGTATTTATGGGTGTAAGAGTAGGAGGGATGGAGACAATTAACTTCTAGAATGGTGTAGAACTTTGTTGAATAGTTTGTGGTTGAGGGGGTACAGAAGCCCCAATGGAGGTAGGTCTAGAAATAGAAGGAGAGGCCACACTTTGAATATTGTTCATGGTCAGGTTGTTAGTTGAGGCAATGGCCTAGGTGACCATGGGTTGGGTTACAGAGGCTATTGATATGATTTCCATTTCAACTAAGGAAGTTGGCATCCCATAAACTGGGTTGCCTGAGGGATCTAGTGTTTGACTTCTCATGAGATAGTGCTGAAGAGCCTTGACATTGAGGTCAAGGAACCTTTCAAAGTCTTGGTCCCCTTTGGGAACAATAGGGGGTTGAGCTAGGGTTGGTTGGATAGGAGTATGTTCAGTTTCTAAATTATACTCCATTTGGGGACTTGATATAGAAGGCGAAGGTGGGAGTGGTTGTTGCCTTGTGTGGTCAACAAGAGTTTTGGTTTGATTACGTGTCAAAACCATCCAAGGCAAAATAGATTCAAGTTCTAAAAATTGTATGTTTCAGCCTCAGAAAACCAGAATTTGTTTTTAACAGCAAAAAGGTCAGGTTTTTAGCTTGCTGTTTGAGAAAAAAAAATTTGACAGTGACCGACATCGATAGAAAAATTGATGTCAGTTACTATGTATTTCTATAAAAATTGATGTCAGATAACCGATGTCAGTGAAGATCAGTTGCTGACATCGGTGGAAAAACTGATGTCTGTTACTGTGTATTTCTAGAAACTTAGAAAATTGAAAGTTTTTGGAAGAAAGAAGAAAGTTATGAGTTGTTTTTGGAGCTCAGAATAATGCATCCTTACCAGATCAAAAAACCAGATAAAAACAAAAAATTAGATGAAGGAAAGCAACCTCTAAACATTAAATTCCTAATAATATGTTTTAGAGTCGTGGTGGCTTATGCCTTAAAAGAGTGTGTTTGGGAAGTTAGGCTTTTAGAACAGGTACTAAAAGAGGTAGTCTAAGGTTGGTTTCGGGTTATGTTTTGGTACTCAAAAGTCTATGTTAGGTTCCGTACATGGCTTTGTGCTAGGGGCTTGCTCCCCTCACTTCATGAGCCCAGAGACAAGCTGGGTCGCTTAGCCAACATATACTTCCCCTAGAGTTTATACTCTGCCAAAAAATAGAGTGGGTTCTCCCCTTGGTAGTGAAGTTCAAGTAGGATTACTAGAAAGGGTAAGGTATCTGCTAGGTGATGAAATCCTAGTTGATCCTTATCTCAGGTATGTTTAGATGTTTGATTGTGAATGTGGTCAGGTTGTGTAACATATGTGCACTACGATTTATTCATAATGCTAATTTTAATAAGTGTGAGAGATAAAAATGCATTCAAGCAGGAATGGAATGAAATTAATTTTTAACCCAAATTGAAATGTTTTGTTTGGATGCAAACAAGTGAGGAAAAGGTTAAGAGTATGAATGTCACTACTCTAAGATGCAGAAAAGAAGTGACAAGAAGAAAAAGAAAGATTCTTTTTAACTTGTGCTAATAGTGTCTTTTCGAAATGAGAAGATAGAGGAAGGATGCAAGAAGAGAAAATTTCCTAATGCACCTATATGAAAGTTTGCCTTTAGAAGAAAAAGAAATGAACCCAAGGAAAACTCTAGGGTCCCACCGGGCGTGCCAGAATGTTTATACTCATTTTTTTTGCTTTTCACATTCAGAAGAAATAAGAAACTAAGGGTTAATGGTCAGGGGTTTGTACATACCTGGATGAAGTTGCGCACTGTATCCAGACGTTGAAGGAGCTCCTCTTTGGCTGTGGAGGATGACACCTATAGATAAGAAGAAAACTTAACAAAGAAAAATGTTAGAGACAGATATGGTGGACTACGAAGCAAAGCTCAGTCCCAAAAATGTAAAGACTTCTTGGAGGGATGACAGTCCACTAGTTGATAAAAAGAATGTCAGATAAAGTGAAATAATGAAAGACTAAGAAACAAAAAGTAGACAATGTGTACCTATATTTTGCTATAAGTCTCCCACAGTCACCGAATTCAGTTAGTCTACCATCATCAATTGGTCAATAATGCCGACGTCGATTATGTTGCCAACATTGGTAGGGGCAATGGTCGATGTCGGTTAGGGCAGTGGCCTTAGATAGGTTTTGGATGGGTTTTGTGGTCGACAGAGGGGTCTGGAAGGAGTCTGGGTCTGTGCAGGGTTGCAAGATAGTAAATAGGGTCTGGGAAAAGGGCTAAGGTAGAGGACAGGGGTGGAAAGTGAATAAGAATGAGAGGAAGGCTCTGAGAAGAAATTTGGGTTGTCTCAACAGTACTCAGAATAACAAATTGACTGATTACCAATCCATTCTAAAGATACTGAAATGAAAGGTAGAAGAAGAATACTTAGCTCTTGGTGGAGAACCAAAAGTGTAGAAGACTTGTTTCCATTATGGCTGATGTAGGAGACTTCGTGTAATCTTATAATCCAATGTGGAGTGAATTCTAAAAAGTTTCTTAGCCTAGAGAGTGATGATAGAATGCTGATGCCTACAAAGAGTTGAGGAGCAAGAGAATTCAGATCCTAGGAGTGAGACAATTCACCTTTGGGTCTGCAGTCGAGGTCAAAATTTAGTTTTAAGCAACCAACGTTGGTGATACCGCCGGCATCGATCAACTGTTAACTGATGTCAGCAGCTAGAGAATGGGAAAAAAGGCTATTTTTAGCCTTTTGCCTGTTCTTCCAACTGCCAAGTTTGGTTGTCATTGTTAAATGGTCCAAAGGCAGGTTTTAATAGGCACGAGAATTAGTTGGAGATTTAAAATTAGGTCTTAGGTAATTATGATTAGTCATAGGGTGATAAATGGCCTAAGAGCTAGGAATCCAAGGTGAGGTGTCTAGGGGGGATTATTAATTTAAAATAAGTATTTTAAATTAATAAAGTATAGGTTAGGCATGTCGAAGTTAGAAAGGGACCAAGGGGGGGTTGACACTATTTTGGTGTCTACACTATCTTCCCCACCTAATGTTCCACCTCCATTTCCTTCAGATGATTAACCCACCACTCAAAAATATCCTAAACATGTAACTACTAAAAAAGTGACCTCATCTCAGGAGGTATCATAGGAAAAGTAGAAGGAAGTAGTTAAACCAGAGGCAACAGAAGTAGAGGTAGAAAAGGGAAAGGAAAAGGAAAAAGAGAAAGAGGTAGAAGTTGAAAAAGAGAAAGAGGTGGAAGATGAGATGGGGAAAGAGATAGAGAAAGAAAAGGAGGACCAAATTGTTTCTAATATTGCTTAAGGTATTTTAGATGCACAAGATGTTCTGAGTCAACAAACTACAATGGGAAGAAATCAAAAACAAATGGTTGTGTTAGGATAAATTGAATCACATACAAGAGAAACTATGAAATGAATTAATCAAAATTTTAGAAAATAAATAAAAATATACACATAATAGAAGATACTAAAATTAACGTGGTTCACCCAAAATGGGCTACATCCACCAAAATTGTTTAGTATATTATTTCCAACAATATAAAAGAGAAACAAAATCCTATAACATCTATCTCCACTTTGTGTTAATTTTTCTTCACATACATCTCAGCCATATATCAATACATTTTAGAGTGAAAAACACCTAAATATAGCCTCTACCATCAGATCTGGAAACCTATAATCAATTACCTAGATTGACTATGAAATTAAAATTTTGCAAGGAAATTTTAACCCCTGCATGTAATAAGGATACAAAGAATGGGTCCAAAACCCAACTAAAATAACATTAGAATTTTAAGCTCTAATCTTAGAAGACAATCAGGTGCCACACCCAATAGGTTTTATATTTAATTACTCTAAAAAGTATAAAATTATCATCCTAGTTAGCATTGGAAATAGTTCCTAAGACTAGAGAATTAATAAATTTGGAGGAGATTGATTTGCAATTATTAAAGAGTCTTGATAGAAAATGAGATAAGTATAAGAGTGCTAAATTGACTTCTAAGTTGATAATTGAACCTTAAGGGTAGAAGTTTATAGAGGTATCCATTCCTCTTTAGGTTAAGGGTAAAAATGAACTCACTAAACAAGACTTAATAGTCTCGAAACTATACCTTGGAGAAGTTACCATAGAAGGTTTGAATCAAGATACTCAAACCTCAATCAATACTTTGTTCTAAAATCTTGATGAAGAGAAAGCTAACAAATCCAAATTGAAGGAACAAATTGAAAATTTATGTGAAATAATTTCAAAAGTTCCAAGATCCACTCCTAAATAGTCAATCTTTTAGGTGATTCAATTGGTCAAAAAATTATAACTAAGGTAGAGGAAACTGGATATTAGGCTAAAGCCATTGATGAATGGATAGAGAAGATGCTACAAACTGCTCAAAAATTCTTTCTTGAGGTCCTAGGTACTCAATCTAATATTAAAAATAAATTATACCACATAAAGGTAGTGATGAAATAAATAGAAAATTATAATGGAATTTTTGAGTTTCAACAAGAAAATCTTCAAAGAATAAACACTTTGAGTTAGAATGTTTTAATTGAAGAATAGATTATTCCTAAAGGGTCAGTAAAGAAAGCAAAACAAGAGGAACACCTCATATCTTTTTTGCATGCATATTCTTGGGGCAATGCTTGAAGAGATGAATACTTTAAAAGAATATTCTTGTAATGAAAATGTGGATTTGGAAGATTGAATCTTTGGTCTCACTAAAATTTGGTTTGAGAAAACTCCAAGGACATCTAAATAGTTATATCAACAATTCAAGCAATTAATTGAAAAGGTCACAACTCCTTTGACACCAAAATATATAAAAAAAGCTAGTTAAGAGTGAACATGAAATCAAGAGGCTTAAAACAATACTTGAGAGGTGAAATATTATTATAGGATGTTTGAAAGAAAATTGATGAGATATGAAATTGAAAGGCAATCACTTGCCAAATCAGATGATGTAGCAGTATAGTTCATGGTGTCCCAACATATCAAATATAGAGAAAATATTAGATCTAAAGTCTACGACTTGGAATGATTATTATTACTTCTCTCAACAACTTCTTTCTTCTTCCCTTTTTCTTCTATTTCCTTCAAGTAATATGTCTGAAGTAACTTTTTTATAAGTAATTAATTTAAGTAAAGTCATTTAGTGAAGTTATTAGTCAAAGTATATTACTTTGTAAAATGTATGACTCAAGTAACTTAGTTAAATGTCATTACTTGAAGTCATTTTATAAAAAAATAATTACTTAAGCAAGCCTTTAATTATATTAAAAGATATTATTTTTTATTCAAATAGTAAAACTAACAAGTGTTACATGTCATCAACCATTACATGCCACAGAGGAAAAATTTTAGGAGGAAGCCTCTCAATGGTTCTCAGTTTTTAGTGTAGCACATGGAATTTCAAAGAATTGTCTCCTATTATATTTTGACTTCTAAAAATTTATAAATATAAGTATAGGCTTGTGTGCTTGGGGATGGTAATTTTTTGAAAGCAATTGCAACTAAAGTAAGAGAGTTTAAGCAATGTAAAACTTTGTGTTTAGATTTTTGAGTTTTTATTTTATATGAAATTGGTTCAAAGTGAATAATAAATAAGTAAATTTCTATTGAACTTTTCATCTAAGGGGATAATTTGGTGGATTTGTGAAGATTAAAATAGCAAACTTTATGTTATTTTTAAATTTGAATATGAATTCTAGTCTTTCTTAATCATTTAGTGAAAGGATTATCATTTCTTGAATGTTTATTTACTATTATGGACTCAATAAACTCTGTAAGACTACTTATTTTGAATTAAAACTACTTTATTCTCATATATCTTATTCTTTTCATTCTTTATTTCCTGAAATTTCTTTACACATTCTCTAAAATAGTTGCTTACTTGTTGAAAAATCACCTTGCTATAGTTCATGAACTCTATGATAAAATTAATACCCCTAAAATAATATAAATTTCACATAATTTTTATAATATGTGAGTAATTTAGATCCATTAATAATTAGAATTAAATAGACATAAGCATACATGAGCTTCACCATCAAATGAAGAGTATATAATCCCATGACTACCTAAGTAATTTTGATAGCCTATAGAATATATATACAACACCACCTAAAGGAGAGAACATTTTAATAAGATACTAAATGTCCTTAGTGTCAAAAAAAGTTGAGATAAGGTTCAAGAATAGTAAGGGTCTGATAAAATCTGATGTTCGTCACTTAATATTGCTAAAAAGACATTTTACAAGCATTTCTATGGCATTAAAAGATCAATTTTTAGTTTAAATTAGTTTATAAGTGTCTCATGGGATTCCTCAAATCATTTTACATCTCTATACCATTTTTTATGGTGAAATGACACTCTAGACTACTTTTCTCCTCCATTGTTATCTTCACAAGCTTAGGAAGGTAAATTTACATTGAATGGTATGACTAGAAGAGAAAGAGTGAGAATCTAAAACTTTGGAAATTATTATGGGTACAAGTAAGATTAAAATCAATAGATTTTTTTATATTGGTGACCTCATCTTTATAAATAATTGATAAGAGTGATAGTAGGTCATTATGGCCTATTCATCTAAGAGGGGTCTATTCTTGTACCAATTTATCTAGTTTATTAATCTATCAAGATGAACAGTTTTGAGTGTAGTTTTTAGAGGTCATGGAGATCCATTTCATGGTGGTTTCATTAATTTAATCGTCTCCATGATATTCTTTCACTTGCAATAATAATGTCTTAGTGTACAGACTATTTTAGCGAATTATGTTGTATGAACTAAATTTAGATGTGAAAAGAAAGTAAAATAGTCATAATATAATATAAATTCAAACTATGGTATATTAAAAAAAAAAAGAAAACAATAATCACAAACTTTATTCTTTGAGTGCACAATATTTCCCATTGTGATATACATTTGATTTGCTCTTTTAAATATGTGATGCTCACTCCTCCAATGTAAAGAGAGAATGGGTGGCATTTTGGTGCAAATAGAAGTCTATGATTTTATTTTATTTTATTTTATTCAATTATGTGTAGAGCTTTGATTCATTTATGTGATGTGATTTATAGAATTTTTATTCTTTGATTTGATGCTTGAAAATGGAGATTTGCAATTTTATTTATAGATGTTTGGAGAAGAATACAATGGTAGAAGATATTTTTTACTTTTTTTAATGATTCAAATGATCAAAAGTGGCTAATGAGTCCTCAACCATGAGGATGAAGACCTTTAAAAATGGTTTAGAAAAGTGAGGGATTGGTTAGCTGAGTCATCAAGACTAAGTCAATTTGTTTGAAAACTTAGGGGATGAGTCATAAGAGGTGGAGAATAGTATGGATTTGGTTGGGATTGAGGGAAAAAAAGGTAGGATATGTTTTGATGAGGTGGAAATTTTGGATTTTATTATTTAAAATAAGGATTTAAGTTTGCATAATTGACATAGTCAATATTTTGAATTATTTAATTAATTGAATTTGGCAGGAAATGTGAGCTATTAATTTAAGAATAATTATTAAATAAATTGGGTGAATTTTGACAATAAATGAAATTAGGTGTCTACATTTTTCCCTCTTTGAAATAGAATTGTGAAGCAATACTATATCAAGAAAAGTAGAAGAAGTAGAGTTTTGATGATAGAAAAGGAAAAAAATTCCCCAAATGAATGAAAATGAGTGTGATGATGACCCCTCAAGGGTTTGTGCGAGAAATAGACAAATACTCAAAACTAATGAAAATAAAAAGTGAATGAATAAATGTGGAGAAACAATAAATCAATTTACTTCATAATTGATGTCAAATTTGTAAGATGTTAGTAGCATAAAAAGGTTGCCCCTAGTTAATGAAAACTAGAGTATGGATTTGAAAAACAATAGTTTAACCATTTAGAGATTGTACATTTATTGTTGTTGCTAATAATGAACATGTCATTTGACTAGTTGTGGGAATGATATATCCTAGTAATAGTAAACTATTGATCTATAAATAGAAAAAATATATTGAGTTTGCAAATGATTTTGTTGATTTTATGCTATGAGATTATCGTGAGATATTTAAAAACAAATTTAGATTAAATTGATTTAATGTTGATTTGAATGGTCTAAAGGAATGAAATAATGATTGGGGAAAAATAATTGGTAAGATAGAAAAATATAAGTAGAAGAAATGGTGCTTTAGAAAATCATTTGTGCAAATTAATATTCAAAATTAGTAGCTAATAATTATGTTTTTTTAAGATATTCATGTTAAGCCTTGCAAGGAAACATGGACTGTGTTCCACACCATGAGCACCAAGCAGAGAGAGCGAGATGTTTCCAGAGACCTAAGAGGAGTGGGCTTCCAGTCAGTCATTTAGTATTTGAATTTTTTGATATTTATTAGCATTTATTAGTATTTTTAATTTAGAGAAAATAAAATTGATGTTTTGAATATGGAATTTTAGGCATCAATTTTAATTATTTCATTAGGGTAAACAATGAATTTGATAAACCTTGAGGTGAAATCATCAAATAGGGTAGAGATTATGATTAGGGGGGATTTTGAAATTTTATTATTTTGGTTTTTCATGAAATCATTGAACATGGAAGTAAAATCATTATTGTGTAAAATGATTTCACTAAGGTTAACAATAATTTTGTAAAAAGAATGTTAGAAACAAATTTGCCAAAGCTAAGAGTGATTTTATGAAAGTCAAGAGCGATTTTGTGAAAGTCA